>OZ014520.1:151897539-152280404 GCA_963966055.1 Lathyrus aphaca | reverse complement strand
AGTGCATTCCTCTTATGGGGGATCAATACTTCCAGAATCTTACCATATTCCTTGAACAGTTTGAAGAGATCCTTTACTTTGCATGTGTCAGGAAACTCTGAGATGTTAAAGGATGATAAATAGTTGTCCTCCATTCCTCCTTTAAAACCTTTATCATTAAAAACAATCACATCTAAACGACACACTAGTTGATTTAATTATCTTGTGTTTCAATTTTGTCATTCCATGATTGAAGATGAGATAATAAACCAAAAACTCTGGAGAAAAATAACATTGTTGATGAAGAGACTCTCAAAAACCCTATTGAACCAAACATTCTCTCCCTCTCTCTCTATCTCTCTCTCTCTCTCTCTCTCTCTCTCTCTCTCTCTCCCTCTCATTCCCTCTCCCTCTCCCTCTCTCTCTCTCTCTCCCTCTCCTTCCATCACCCTCTCCCCCTCTCCCTCACTCCCTCTCTCTCTCTCTCTCCCTCCCTCTCCCTCTCCCTCTCCCCTCTCCCCCCTGCCCTCTCCCTCTCTCTCTCTCTCCATCTCCCTCCCCTCTCCTCCTCCTCCTTCCCCTCTCCCTCTCTCTCTCTCCCTCCCCTCTACTCCTCTCTCTCTCTCTCTCTCTCTCTCTCTCTCTCTCTCTCTCTCCCTCTCCCTCTCTCTCTCTCTCTCTCTCCCTCTCCCCCTCTCTCTTTTCCCCCTCTCCCTCTCTCCCTCTCCCTCCCTCTCCTTCCCCTCTCCCGCTCTCGTTCTCCCTCTCCCCCTCTCCCTCTCCCCTCTCCTTTCCCTCTCCTCTCCCTCTCCTCTCCCGCTCTCCCTCCCCTCTCCTCTCCCTCTCCCTCTCCTCCTCCCCTCTCCCTCTCCTCTCCCCACTCCCCCTCCCTCTCTCTCTCTCCTCTCTCTTCTCTCTCTCTCTCTCTCTCCTTCTCCCTCTCCCTCTCCCTCTCCCCTCTCTCTCTCTCTCTCCCTCTCCCTCTCCCTCTCCCTCTCTCTCTCTCTCTCTCTCTCTCTCCATCTCCCTCTCCCCCTCCCTCTCCCTCTCCCTCTCCCTCACCCGCTCCCTCTCCCCCTCCCCCTCTCCCGCTCCCTCTCCCCCTCTCCCTCTCCATCCCCCTCCCCCTCTCCCTCTCCCTCTCCTTCCCCTTCCCTCTCCCTCTTTCTCTCCCTCTCCGCTCTCCCGCTCCCTCTCCCCCATCCCCCTCTCCCTCTCCCTCTCCCCTCCCCCTCTCCCTCTCCTTCCCCCCTCCCCCTCCCTCTCCCTCTCCCTCTCCTCTCCCTCCTCCCTCTCTCTCTCTCTCCCTCCCTCCCTCTCTCTCCCTCTCCCTCCCTCCCTCTCCCTCTCCCTCTCCCTCCCTCCCCCGCTCCCTCCCTCCTCCCTCTCCCTCCTTCTCCCTCTTCCCTCTCCCTTTCCCTCTCCCGCTCCCTCCCTCCCTCCCTCCCTCCCCTCCCTCCCTCCCTCCCTCCCTCCCTCCCTCCCTCTCTCTCTCTCTCTCTCTCTCTCTCTCTCTCTCTCTCTCTCTCTCTCTCTCTCTCTCTCTCTCTCTCTCTCTCTCTCTCTCTCTCTCTCTCTCTCTCTCTCTCTCTCTCTCTCTCTCTCTCTCTCTCTCTCTCTCTCTCTCTCTCTCTCTCTCTCTCTCTCTCAGAGAGATAGATAATTATGAAGTTTGTCAGGAGTATGTAAAGTTCATTGTGTATTAATACTTATCCTATACTTATAAAAACACAGTTTATTTTCTAATTATAATTACTTTAAAAAAAGTTTAATATCCACTTTGTTTTCAACCACAGGATTCATTTTAATTTTTTTATTTAAAAAAATAAATTATCTCTCTCTCTCTCTCAGAGAGATAGATAATTATGAAGTTTGTCAGGAGTATGTAAAGTTCATTGTGTATTAATACTTATCCTATACTTATAAAAACACAGTTTATTTTCTAATTATAATTACTTTAAAAAAAGTTTAATATCCACTTTGTTTTCAACCACAGGATTCATTTTAATTTTTTTATTTAAAAAAATAAATTATATTAGTCATTAACTCTTCAAAACATATTATATTAATCATTTTCATTTAATACGAGACAAATTTAATGACCATTTTTTTGATCTTTTTATCATTAATTAGATAAAAAATGACTAATATAATATGTTTTGAAGTATTAATCGATTAATTTGAATTATTTTTTAATTTAAAGGACAAAAAACGATATTAAATCTAAAAAAAATTATATATCTTATTCTTGTGTAGAGTCATCAAAATACGAAAATATTATAAATAAGCTTCAATTTCACTTTTTGACAAATTTATTCTATGATTTTGGAAAATATTGTGCCATTGATAAGGACTTCATTCATCTTGCTGATAATGTTGAGCAGATAGAGAATAAAATATAAATGATAGAAATGTTCACATGAAAATTAAATTCAGAAAAAGAAATAAAGAAGCAAGTATAATCTTTAGAGAATATTTTAGATAGAAAAGAATTTTGAATTTATAATTGATAAAAATGCATTTGATGTAATATTTTACATAGTATAGGTTATCGACACATACCCAATTGTGTTGAGCCTATTGTCTTGTTGCTTAATGTAATGTATTGACCTACCATATTTTTCTAGGTTAAGAACTTAATTGTTTGCAATTATTTTTCTTTTCCACCTGAAACTTTTATTAAACGGTTGCCGACCATCTTAACCGTTTTAGTTGTTTAATACTCTATTACTCACATAATTAATTATTGCCTTCATTTTTTTCCCTATATATATTGGTCCCTTACTTTAAAAATATATTATATTGATTTTTTAATTTTTCAAAAACGTCTTGATTTAAAAATAATGCAAACAATATAGTTAAAAAGAATTTATATGATATTAAAAATGGAAATTCGTTTGGTTAAAAATATGGCTCAATTAATTCAATTGGTTTGTGGAGAATTAGTTTCAAGGGTCCTTCTTAGGTGTACTTGTGTTTGATATCTAATGGTGTGACTGGCATTACTAGCTAGGCAATTAAGTAAATATTGAGTATGTCTTTTTCATTGGACAAGGTCCAACATTGATTTTCATTCAAGGAATTATTCGCACATGAATTCATCACTCAAGAACTCAATAGAGTTGGTCCATAAGCATGCTAGCTACATTTGCATGCATTTAGTTTCATCTCTTGCAAGTAAATTAAATTATGGTGAACACTCTTATACATCCGTTTTCTTAATTGTTATTTTCTTTTACTATTTATACATACAAGATATCTACTATATGTGTTCTCTTATTGAATATTTATATTTTGTCGATAAATTTATATTTGAATTATAAAAGACAAATATCACAAGTCTTATGATATAACTAGTATGATACTAGTGCGTTCGCTCGGGCACGTATGTTCGATTACTTCATGTAATAGATGTGTTATAGTTTCTCAAATTGAAAATAAATAATATCAAAGTAAAATAAAAAAAATTATTTATATGAGAAAATAAAACAATATAATAAAAATATAATATGAGAAATATACTTTAAAAGGTGTCCATAATTATTTAAGAAATACAATTCAAAACCATTAAATAATTAATGTATTCGTTATGTAACAAAAACGTGACAAAAAATAGTAATTTTCATAACACAATATATGTATAAACAGACAATGTATTGTATCTCGTATATAAATAGATTTTTTTATGTGTTTTTGGTACGTATCTTTGGTTTAAATATTTTTATTAAGTAGTCTATTGATTGGAGTCCTCTGTTAAGTAATCTTACATGATGTTTTATACAATTATCTATATAGGTTATTGAACAGGACACATATTTTATTTAAATATTTTATTTTAAGTTGTTAAAGATGTTTATTTATTTTTTATCTTAAATAAATTATAAAGTTTATTCGTAACTATTATCAAATACAATTTTCAATGGTCTTATAAATTTAGGTCTATTTTGTTAAACTTTTATCATGATAGAAATAAAAGGTTATAAATGTTAGTTATTATATGTTGGAGTACAAACAAATTAGGGTTTTTGTTATCGATCCACAAAGATTGTTTTGTGATATCAAAGTCGTTCTACAGTCGCACTAGTTTAAGACTTAGAGTAACAAGGGTTTTGGGTATTGGTAACGGAAAGTATAGTTTGCATTCAAATTTAAAAACAACAAGTAAAAGTATCGGTTTGTAAAAGATTATAAAAAGCACATGTCAAAGTTAGGGTTCAATAGGTTCATTTGCACATATAGCTTCGATCAAGCGTGCGAACTCGTTAAAACGATAAACATAATCACAATATCCTCTCAAAATATTTATTTCTAACACAAAATGTGAGATTTACCATTTTGATCCATTGATGATCTCTCACTCAATCTATAAAAATGGTAACATTAAAGATCAATACAATGTGAACACCAAGTCTCATAACTATCTCTAGCTTATGTTCTTTGGTGGATGAAAAACCTAGGTCAATTGTTGAACACATTTCTCAATCATGAAGCAACACAAAATATATTTCATAAACACAAAGTTTTTCACCATATATTCATCATCAAGAGTTCTTACACAGTGATCAAAGACTATAAATACAAAGAAAAGACCTATTTACCTTCTAACCTTGACATATTAAAGGTTTAGCGATCCATAACCATGGAAGCTTTCATTACAAAAAGATGAAGAAAATAAAGTATCAATGACGATCTCCCGACTATTGATGCACTGATTCTTCGAAAACCAGTAAAAATATGAGTTTGGTGTATTTAGGTCTAAGAAAATAAAGTTACATCCTAAGAAAAATGAAGTTAAAACGTTTAAATACAAGTTGAGTTTCGCAATGCTCGTTAAGCGAGTAGGAGCTCGCTAAGAGAGCTACCATTAAATGATCAAACCGCCATAGCTCGATGAGCGAGCAAAAGACCTTGCTTAGCGAGCAACATTCTGGAAAAGGTTGTAGGTGGTCGCTGGGAGCTCGCTAAGCAAGCTCAAATTCTTCATTTTCTTCAACAACTTCCAAAAGAGTGTCACCATGAAATCCTTTCCTTATTCCAAATGTGAAACCTAAAAACATAAAAACAAAAGTTAAATAAACGATACTTCTAAAATGCTTAAACTAAACTACGAATATACAACGGAAACAATGAAAAAAAGCATTAGAAATCCAAATAAACTCTTGAAAAGTGCCAAAAACTATACTACATATTAACACCAATTGGCACTAATCAACTCTCACCAACTTGCTTCTT
Source organism: Lathyrus aphaca (assembly GCA_963966055.1). Lineage (NCBI taxonomy): Eukaryota > Viridiplantae > Streptophyta > Magnoliopsida > Fabales > Fabaceae > Lathyrus > Lathyrus aphaca. The sequence goes on along the minus strand of OZ014520.1, from coordinate 152,275,193 downwards.
TTTCTGTCCTCAAACAAAGGTGAGATCAAAAAGAAACAAGCACAAATCTAAACAAAGATAACACACCCAAAAATGATGGTTCAAACCAAAAGGTTTTGCTTACAAGTAAAATCTGACTTCTCAAAGAATCACAACATAATCATGAACTAGCTTCTAAACACAAATGACAAGCTATCAACATAAGCAATGAAATGCTCACATAAGAATAATCTAATCACTTAACTAAGTCAAGCATCAATATCTATAAGGGACAAATCACTCTTAAACATAATTGTGCAAACATCCAGAACAATTCATGCAAGTATCAAACCAATTCACAAGGAAAAACAACGAAACAAAGATCTTAATGACTTTTCAATATTGTAATGGGGCAAGGGCTATCAAGAAAGGGATATATATATATATATAAAGGCCAATGATTCAAAATGGTTTTCACAGGGTTTTTTTTTTTGAAAAAATGAAGAACATGCCAATTTAAAATCAACCGATAAACAATTTTCCCTAACTCCCCCTTTCCACATTTTTCTTCTCTTTTTTTTATATGGTGCCCCCTCTTAAGAATTTTTTTTCTTTTTTCTTCAAATGATCTTTTGATTTTCAAGCAACTCTAACTTAGAGTGCCAAGCTATTACAACTGTCATTTCAGTTTTTCTTTTCTTTTATTTTCAAAAGAGGCACAAATTCCAAACATTCTTTTTCACACAAACAAATCTCCCCAACTTTAAATCAAACCATAATAACATGACTACGTTCTTCAAAAAGTATGTTCAAATAAAAGGGGTAAAGTGTATACAAATAAATCAAACTAGAATGAATTATAATGTATTTTTCTTTTCATTTTCACAATAAGGATTACCAAAGAATGGTAACTCGGCAATTTTATCGACTATTGCTTATGATTCATTCTAGTTGTGAGAAGGCTTAAAATAGGTTAGAAAATTCTCACACTACTCACCGGGTGACTAAAGCCTAAAAAATGGATGTTTTTTCTCAAATAAAAAACAATTCCTAGACCATTTCCAAGTTTCCAAAATTGACCAAAGAATACAAGATACAAGCATGAATCGCACGAGTTCACAACAATTACATAAACACTAATATTTGTGAACAATGGAGGTCACTCACTTTGTGGTTTGTCCTAAATGATTCTCATATGAACACTTATGCGAAATGAATAAAGCTTGAAATTTGTGGAAAGTAAATAGTTCAGGTACATGTTATTTTCTATAAAGCACGAACGAAGTACCTTTTTCGTGCAACTTAAGGAAACATATCATCACCATCAAAGAAAGGTGAAGCACAAATTTCTTTGATCAACAAAATAGTACTTGCTTCCCCAATAATACCACCTTAAAATCAAGAATAAACACAAAAATTTGTACCACAAAATAATAGAAACAAAAGCATCCTCCCGGATGTTAACTAAGCATAAATATACCAAAATCATCTGCTCGAATGTTAACTAAATTATCCAAATGTTAATATCACACCATCCGCCCGGATGGGAACAAAATACATATCCAAAATATAAAAACACATCCGCTCAGATGGTAAAATAAAAATATCACAACACATCCTCCCGGATGGTAAAATCCAAAAACTACTACATCATAATCCTAGAAATATTCTAAAAACATAAAAACAAAAGATGGACAATCAAACCGTCCAGAAGTCAATCAGAAGAACTAGAACTAGAATCATCATCAGCACCCTCAGCGTCATCATCAGCACCCTCAGCATAATCATCACCACCTGCTCCAGCACCTGCACCCCCTGAAGAAGTTGGCATGTCCCTAGGCCAAGCAGAATGGGCCCTGTAAGCATCCATGGATCTCAAAGAGTGGCCTGCATGAGGCTCGCGAATCATTACCTGCAGCTGAAGCATGGACTCATAAATAAAATCAAGAGAATGGTGATGAGATGCATGCATCGCCCAGTTTTTGTAGTTGCATCAGCATTCATACCACTCCCTCTTCCAAAAGGAAGACCTCCATGAGGAGGAGGAGAAGAAACATGAGTAGTCAAAAAGGGAGGCTCACAAAATGTCCTACAATACTCATCGTCAGTCTTCCTCAGCTTTACATTCCCTTGAGATGGAAGAAGAACAACAACATTCCTACAAATAGCCATAACCAACCCAGGGTGTGTGAGTGCATAAGCTGCCCTGGAACCATACACAGTACCGCTCGTGGTAATCCTCTGAAACTCAGAAGAGATAATCCATGCAAGATTGACCGTCTTGTCTTCCATGATATAGTAAATGAAGGCAACCACTTCAATAGTGATATCTGAAACATGGCTCCTCGGTATTAAGTTATGCAAGACAATCGACATAACCACTTGAGCAAGGTTGTACAAAGCTCCTCTCTTGAAACGTAATGGTACTCCTGATGCGCTCACTTCATAAGAATGGTTCTGATGGCATATATGCTCCTTAATGAGCTGAATATCCCAGGTCCTCCTAGATTTCATCCTTCCAAAATTACACAAACCATCTTCCTGTAATTGTAAATTACCCCCCCAGGTAAGTACTTATGTTGTCCCTCGAGAAGTTAATAACCTTGCCTCTCACCTAGGTAGTGTAGGCAAACGCTTCACTTTCAGAACCCGTCGGAAGGGCGTTCGTAAAGAACTCCCTAACGATTTCCAGATGATACATAGGGTGAGGCTCACTGAGGACCGCATAGTCACCCTCCTCCACCGTCTGCTGAACAAACATGTACGCCCCTTCGAGACTTAACTTAACAAGTCGATCAGCCCACACACTTCTCCTCTCGAGAAGCAAATAATGCTCGTGGTGGGCAGGAGTCATAAACCGTGCTCTGTCGAAAGTGGGTGTTGTAGAATGCCTAGAAGAAGACGTTCATGTGCCACCTCTCTTTGAACGGCTAGACATCTGAAAAAGAACAAAACAAACAAAATCAAAACACAAGCAAACCGATTAAATTAGCCATTAAAACAAAATAAAAATTCTCAAAATTACAAATTAATCATCAAAAACTGCCCCATAAGCTTTAAAACATGTTCTGGAAAAGGGGGGTTTTTCTGCAACTCTCAGGTCTCGCTTAGCGAGCTCTGCGATTTGCAGAAAAACTCCCCATATGTTCATAGGAAATTTCCTCTAACACAATACAATCTTACTAATTCACACATCACAAATAGAAGTTCACAACACCATAAAAACCTAACTAACTAATGATTCAAAACATTTCTGGAAAAAAAGTTTCCCCTAAATCTACATTCCTCTACCCCTAAACCATATGCAAACTAATTTATAACTAAAGAACAACAAAGGGTGATTGTAGAAGAGGACATGTACCTAGGAGAAGCTTTATTTCATGAAGAAAATCCAAAATTTTCCAAAAATGGGTATTACGAAAATAATGAACAAAAATAAAATAAAAGCAAACTTACCTTGAAGATTAGGAGGATGAAGCTATGAAAATGGAGTTTTAAGATCCCAACAATGGAGAAGTAAGAAGGAGGGAAGAGAAGAACAATAGGTAAGCTTTTGAAAATTTGAACTCTTCAAGAAAATTTTGCCAAATAGGAAACCCTAGAGCTTTTCCCCCTTCTTAACTCTGAGCCGGACTAGGTCTGGCTAAATGGGCCTAGTTCAGCAACATTTTTTTTTTAATTTTCGCAAAGCTCGCTTAGCGAGCTAGGGAGCTCTCTCAATGAGCAACTCTCTGGAACTTGGAAGTTCTTTAATTTAAAAAGGCTCGCTTAGCGAGCAAAAACACTTCCAACAACAAAAACTTTTCATGGTTGGCCTCTAAAACACTCCTACAACACATATTTAACATCAAAAACAGTAAAAGCTTACAAAATTGGGGTGCCTCCCAACGAGCGCTTGTTTAACGTCGACTAAACTCGACGGTCCACAATGATCAATGATCATCGAGAGCAACAAATTGGTTTTCCCGATCGAAGCTACCTCCTAGGTAGATTTTGAGATGTTGCCCGTTAACCGACCAACTGTCTTTATTTTCCAAGTCTTCAATCATCACATCGCCATATTCACTCACTTCTTTCACCCGGAAAGGTCCGAACCATTTGCTTTTCAACTTTCCTGGAAAAAGCTTTAATCGGGAGTTGAAAAGCAAAACAAGTTGTCCGGCCTTGAACTCTTTTAGCTTGATTTTCTTATCATGGTCCTTTTTCACTTTTTCTTTGTAAACCCAGCTTGAATGGTAAGCAGTATTTCTCATTTCATCTAGCTCACTCAACTATACTTTCCTTTTTGTCCCGGCCAAGGTTGGATCAAAATTTAAAAACTTTAAAGTCCATAAAGCCTTGTGCTCCATTTCAACCGGTAAATGGCATGTTTTGCCATAAACCATTTGGAATGGAGTTAAGCCTATCGGAGCTTTGTAAGCGGTGCGATAAGCCCACAAAGCTTCGTCTAACTTTTGAGACCAATCCTTCCTAGACCCCGGAACAGTTTTTTCCAAAATCTTTTTCACCTCCCTATTTGACACCTCGGCTTGCCCATTTGATTGGGGATGATAGGGGGTCTCAACTTTATGTGACACTCCGTAATTCTTCAAAACGCTTTCAAGTAGTGCATTACAAAAGTGCGACCCACCATCGCTAATCAACACACGAGGGGGTTCCAAACCGGGCAAAAATGTTTTTCTTGAGAAATTTAATCACAGTTTTGCCATCCGCCCTCGGTGAATCAATAACTTCCACCCATTTAGAAACATAGTCAATCGCAACCAAGATGTATTCGTTTGTGAAAGATGATGGAAACGGGCCAACAAAATCAATGCCCCAGCAATCAAAGATTTCAACCTCTTGAATATTCTAGAGGGGCATTTCATCCCGCTTGCCTATTCCACCCGATCTTTGTCAAATGTCACAACTCCTCGCATGAAGGTTGGCATATTTGAAAATAGTAGGCCAATAAAATCCCGATTGAAAGATTTTTGTGGCCGTCCTAGATCCGTTAAAATGCCCTCGATACGGAGAGTTATGACAATGCCAAAGGATATTATTCGCTTCATCACTAGTAACACACCTTCTTAGCAAATTATCCCCATAAATTTTGAAAAGATATGATTCATCCCAAACATAGTATTGAGAATCCACCAAGAACTTCCACTTTTGGTTCCAAGTTAGGTCTCCGGGTATCTATCCCATTGCCTTGTGATTAGCAAAATCGGCAAACCATGGCCTAAATTGCACCATAAACAATTTTTCGTTCTAAAATTCTTCTCGGATCTTAATTTCATTTTTAGTTATGTCTACATTTACCAACCGCGATAAATGATCCGCCACCAAATATTTTGATCCCTTCTTATCTTTAATTTCCAAATCAAATTCTTGAAGAAGAAGGATCCACCGGATAAGCCCTTACTTAGAATCCGGTTTGGTGAGCAAATATTTTACTACAACATGATCGGTGTAAATAATAACTTTTGAACCGATCAAGTAGGAACGAAAATTTTCAAGCGCATACACGATTTTTAACAATTATTTTTCCGGTGTTGCATAATTCACTTGTGCTTCGTTAAGCACTTTGCTAGCATAGTGTATTGGATGAGAAACTTTGTTTTTCCTTTGTCCTAGTACCGCTCCAACGGCATAGTCACTCACATCACACATAATTTCAAAATCAAAATTCCAATTTGGTGCGATGATTATTGGAGAGGTAACAAGATTTTCTTTAAGAGCTTGGAAAGATAAAAGACAAGGTTCGTCAAAGAGAAATACCTGATCTTTGTTTTACAAATTGCTAAGTGGCCTCACCACTTTGGCAAAGTCTTTGATGAACCTCCGATAAAAACCTGCATGTCCCAAGAAGCTTCAGATTCCTACGATGTTGGTTGGAGGAGGCAACTTTGCAATTACTTCCACTTTTGATTTATCCACCTCAAGTCCTCTCGAAGACACCATGTGACCAAGTACGATTCCTTCTTTCACCATGAAATGGAATTTCTCCCAATTTAGCACCAAGTTTGTTTTCGCACACCTCTCTAACACCGTTTCCAAGTTTTTCAAGCAAATATTGAATGAAGCTCCAAACACCGAAAAATCATCCATAAAAACTTCTATTGTCTTTTCAATTAGATCAAAAAAGATAGCTTGCGCACATCGTTGGAAATTTGTCGGTGCATTGCACAACCCAAAGGGCATTTTTTGATACGTAAAAACTCCAAAAGGACATGTGAACGTCGTCTTCTCATGGACCGCCGGGTCAACCGCAATTTGGTTGTACCCCAAATACCCATCTAAAAAACAATAAAATTCTTGCCCGGATAACCTTTCTAGCATTTGATCCATGAACAGTAGTGGGAAATAATCTTTTCTAGTAGCCGTGTTGAAACGCCTATAGTCTATACACATTTGCCATCCCGTCACAACTTTTGTCGGTACGAGCTCATTTTTCTCATTTCGGATCATGGTAATTCCACCTTTCTTAGGTACCACATGAACGAGACTCACCCAAGGACTATCGGAAATCGGATAAATCATTCTCGCATCAAGTAGTTTCACTACTTCCTTTTGAACCACTTCTTTCATAGTTGGATTCAAACGGTGTTGAGGTTGTTCTACCGCTTTGAAGTCATCTTCCATAAGGATCTTGTGCATGCAATAAGATGGACTAATTCCTTTGAGATCAGAAAGAACCCATCCTAAAGCCTCTTGATTTTTCTTGAGCACATTAACCAAATGAAACTCTTCATCGGTAGACAATGCATTGCTTATAATCACCGATTTTCTCCCACTATCATCCAAAAAGGCATACTTGAGGTTTGAAGGTAGCACCTTCAATTCCACTTTAACTTGCTCATCACTTTTTTCTCTCTTCAATTCTTCTAACTCAACTTCCCATGGTTTAAATTCTTTCAAGACCTCTAACTCTTTCAAACATTCATCAAGCTCTCTTTCTTCTTCACTAGTGAGTGTGTCAATTTCCTCGCCTAGTGCTAGCTCAAATGGAGTTTCCACATGAATATGCTTTGCAACTTCCATAATGGCCATATTGGATGCATCAATGCGGAAACTATAATGTATTTCTTTTGAATGTTTCATTGCTTTAAACAAATTAAAAGTGACCTCCTCATTTAGCACCCTCACTTTCATGAGACCATCATCAACATCTATCATCATTTGGGCCGTCTTCATGAAAGGGAGGCCAATAATAAAAGGAGCGTCATCATCTTCTTCCATGTCAATAACAATGAAATCAACCGGAAAGAAGAACTTGTCAACCTTTACCAAAACATCTCTTGCCACTCCAATTGGGTGAGTGGTAGATTTGTCGGCGAGTTGTAATGTCATTCTTATTCCTTTGATATCAATGTTATCAAGCCTTTTTACAATAGAAAGAGGGATAAGGTTGATGCTTGAACCCAAATCAATGAGAACATTTCCTACAAACATGTTTCCAATGGTGACCGACAAAGTAACGCGTCCCGGAGCGGCTTCTTTCTTAGGAAGAGTGCATTGAATGATATCACTAAAATTATCCGAAAGAATAACCGTCTTTGGTTCCTTATAATTCCATCTTTCTGAGATAATGTCCTTCAAGAATTTAGCATATTTTGGAATTTGCTCAAATAGCTTCGGAAAATGGCAAATTAATTTGAAGTTGTTTGAAAATGTCCATGAACCGAGTGTATTGCCTTTCATTGTCTTTCTTTGATGGCACATGAGGATACAACATGTTTGTAGGAATTTGGTTCATCACTTCTTTTCCCTTCTTCACTCTCCTATTTACTTCTTTTCTCTTCTCATCCTCCATTTTTGTATTTTCATCTTCAACCAAATCATCATTTTTATTTTCAACTAATTCATCAATTTTTTTCTTCTTTTCAACTTCCTCCTCATCACTAACTTCTTCTACTACACCATCAATCTTCTCTTCCACCACTTTATTCTCTTTAGGTTGAGCCATATCCTTCCCACTCCTAGTAACAATAGCTTTGCAATGCTCTTTAGGATTAACTTGAGTGTTGGAGGAAAAAGAAAGTCCCGATTGGTTCTTGGCAATTTGTTTTGCAAGTTGCCCAACTTGATTTTCAAGGTTTTTTATCGCCGCATCATTTGACTTTTGGTTGGTCATAGAAATTTGAATGAATTTATTCAACGTATCTTCCAATTTAGAAGTTGCAACTGGTGGTGGTGGAGCAACATAAGGATTTTGTCGATTAGATGAACTACCGCCATAACCTTGGTTATTTTGGTAATTGCTCCTAGGTTGATATCCTTGATGTTGTTGATGTTGGTAATGGTGTTGTTGAGAAGGTTGTTGTTGTCTTTGGAATCCTTTATTATTGTTCATGTAATTTACTTCTTTTGTTCCCAGAGGTGGACAATATCCGGTTTCATGATCTCCCTTGCATAATTCACAACTTGCGACTTGCTTGTTCTTCGCCTGATATCTTGCAACTCCTTCAATTGTTGTGGGAGCTTTGAAATTTGTTGCGTCAAAAGCTCCACTTGATGAGAAAGAAGCTTGTTTTATGCAAGGATCGCATCATTAGTTCCTAACTCAAGTACTCCGGATTTCTTCATAGAATTTCCATGATTTTGACTTTGCAAGTCATTGAGAGCCATACGGTTGATAATATATGTCGCTTCTTCTGCATTTTTTGACAACAAAGATCCACCCGAAGTAGCATCCAACAAGGTTTTACAATTAGGTTGGAGACCATTTCGAAAGATATGGATTTGTGCCAATTCATCGAATATGTGGCCCTTACACTTCCGTAACATGGATTTGAATCTCTCCCATGCTTCATTCAAGGACTCGTTAGCACCTTGAGAGAACACGGAGATCACAATCTTTGATTCCATAAAATGGTTGTGTGAGAAGAATATCTCAATGAACTTCTCTTCTAGAACATTCCAATCGGTCATCACCGCGGGACTTTGATCTAGATACCAATCATTTGTTTTGCCAAGCAAAGCATGAGGAAAAATTCTTCGAAACAAAGCTAACTCTTGATATTGATCAACTCCGGTCGCCAATGCTATCTCATAGAATTTTATGAGAAAATAAAATGGGTCTTCATGGTCCATTCCCGTGAATGGACTCCCGTACAATAAATTAAGAGTGTCGGTCTTCATCTCAACTTGCCGACCATTGTGGGCGTTGTTGACAAACTGAGCCGCGTTACGAAGGCTATTTACACATGGTGTCGAAGGTGGAGGTAGAGGTGGAGGTGGATTCGCCATGGTTGGTGTCAACAGTGGAGTGAGTGGTGTTGAAGTAGAAGTTGATCCTTGTCCTTGTTCTCGTCTTTCCTTAGCTAGTTGCCTCCTCCATCTTGTCTTGCTATTCAACTTCCTTGCGGTTCTCTCAATCTCAGGATCAAAAAGAAGTTGGTCTGTGGGAAGCTTTCCTCGCATAAATAGAAGCTGCAAACACTAACAAAACAAATTAACAAGTTCAAGAAAAAGAATAAACAAGTCTAAAACCTAGCAACTATTGCGATGCTTATAATATCAAATAACAATCCCTGACAATGGCCCTAATTTGTTGGATTACAAATAGATTAGGGTTTTTGTTATCGATTCACAAAGATTGTTTTGTGATATCAAAGTCGTTCTACAGTCGCGCTAGTTTAAGACTTAGAGTAACAAGGATTTTGGGTTTTGGTAACGGAAAGTATAGTTTTCATACAAATTTAAAAAGTTCAAGTAAAAGTATCGGTTGGTAAAATATTATAAAAAGCACATGCCAAAGTTAGGGTTCAATAGGTCCATTTGCACATATAGCTTCGACCAAGCGTATGAACTCGTTAAAACGATAAACATAATCACAATTATCCTCTCAAAATGTTTATTTCTAACACAAAACGTGAGATTTACCATTTTGATCCATTGATGATCTCTCACTCAATCTATCAAAATGGTAACATTAAAGATCAATACAATGTGAACACCAAGTCTCATAACTATCTCTAGCTTATGTTCTTTGGTGGATGAAAAACCTAGGTGAAGTGTTGAACACATTTCTCAATCATGAAGCAACACAAAATATATTTCATAAACACAAAGTTTTTCACCATATATTCATCATCAAGAGTTCTTACACAATGATCAAATACTATACATACAAAGAAAAAACCTATCTACCATCTAACCTTGCCATATTAAAGTTTTAGCTATCCATAACCATTGAAGCTTTCATAACAAAAATATGAAGAAGACAAAACATCAATGACGATCTCTCGACTATTGATGCACTGATTCTTCGTAAACCAGTAAAAATAAGAGTTTGGTGTATTTAGGTCTAAGAAAATAAAGTTACATCCCAAGAAAAATGAAGTAAAAACGTTTAAATACAAGTTGAGTTTCGCAGCGCCTTCTAAGCGAGCAGGAGCTTGCTAAGCGAGTTGTCATTAAATGATCAAGCCTCCATAACTCGCTGAGTGAGAAAAAGACCTTGCTTAGTGAGCAACATTCTGGAAAAGGATGTAGGTAGTCGCTGGGAGCTCGCTAAGCGAGCTTTAAGCGATCTTAAATTCTTCATTTTCTTCAACAACTTCCAAAAGAGAGTCACCATGAAATCCTTTCCTTATTCCAAATGATAAAACTAAAAACATTAAAACAAAAGTTAAATAAATGATACTTCTAAAATGCTTAAACTAAACTACGAATATATAACGGAAACAATGGGAAAAAGCATTAGAAATCCAAATAAACTCTTGAAAAGTGCCAAAAACTATACTACATATTAACACCAATTGGCACCTATCATTATATTAGTTTAATTTGAATAAAATGAGTAGTGGAGGAACTTGTTGTATATTTGTCTTTTATTGTTGTAAATACTATATTATAGAAATTAAGATTTGATTACTATTTAAAAAAAATTATCGTTCTTTATTAGTAAAACTTACATATTGTAATCCATGACTAATATTGTAAATCAATGTTTATTATTAAAACTTACATACACTTGTAAAGTGACAAAATAGAAAATCTAATGACAAAATAAATGTAACCCATGACTAATATTGCATCATAGTGACCCCTTACAATTTCTGCTAGCATTTGCAAAAACCAATGATTACAATATAAATCTTTCATTTTCAAATGACAAAACAGAAAATATATCTTAATTGTTGCAACAAAAATTGTCTGCACAAAACATGTCATACTTTCAGCAACAAACACCACAATACACAACAAATCTTAGCAAAAGAGAAATACAAGTGAAAAAACCAAAATTATATTTCAAGGCATTTACTAAATGAAACATTGTTTGTCACTACACATTAAACTAGAAATAAAACAAGCAAATAATAAACTAAAAGTTGGATTTTTAATCGGAAAACCTAAAACGTCGAGCAGACATAAAATTTAACCATGTATAATCGGCTTCATCATTGTTATTTGAGTAAAATATTGAATTGTCTTATTCTTCCTCTTCATATTCCTCGAAACGTTGTCTCCTTCTCGACCTCTTTCTTCTCTTATGTCTTCTCCGTCGCTCTACAGTCGGATGAACAACCACAAGACCATCTTCAACATCTTGATGCATATGTTGGACCTATTTCATAAAACAATTTTATACAGTCTAAACTATGGGTATACAGAATTAGAAAAAATATACATTGGATTTACAGAAGTTTTTTCAATCAGTGTTGGACCATATTTGGTTATCCAACATCAGGAGGTTGTTGGCCGGACATAGGTTGAACCAACACCGGAGGTGGCTGCAGCTCCATGTCTTGGTTGACAATGACATGATGTTCTTCAATGTCATCCACCTGTTGATCAAAATATATTTAATACACATTCAAAGAAAAATGGAAAATTAACGAATTTATGCAGCTGCTGGACTCGTGGCGGTTGTTGCTCTGCGTCACGATCATGATGTTCCAGACGTTCCAACGAATCCGCTGTTGTATTCGACTGCACAGGTGTTTTGACATTCTTGGACGCTAAACCTTTTAATATCAAACCTGAAATTATTTGTTGTATGTTGAGATTCACTTTAGGCTTATATGATACTTGTTGTGTCTCTTCATATTCTGACCTGTTTTGAAAATTGGAATGCATTAATTGTCAATGAAAATATAAAAAAAAAACAATGAACTATGACGGTCAAGTTCCATATTAAGTTCTAAATATAATCAATGTTATGATGGGGCATTATACAAAGACATTTAATGTGAGAGAATGACTCCATTCATCACCCTAAACATAAATACGAATTAATGAAATCATGGACTGTAAAACTTAACATGTAATAACGAAAAAATCATATATAGGGGCATCTATGAAATCATGGACTGTAAACCTTAACATGTAATAACAAAAAATCATATATAGGGGCATCTATAAAAGACATTGCTTATATACCAAATAAAAAAAGTCATATACTTAACTTAACAGTCAGGTCTGCATTATCAGTTGAAGGTTGCTTCTACCAGGTTGTGAAGTTCCATTCTGCATTCCTAACCAAAAAATACAATAAGTTCCTAGTACAACACATTGCATAATTTTAGCCAACTAAAAAATACATAATGTACTACAACAAAAGGGCTAAATAATTATACAAGATTATCAAAAGAAAAGTCTAAGAACTAGATCCGAAGATCTCAAAAAGTCCACAGCGGAAGAAAAGCCATCAAACAAGCAAGGATAATCAAACTGCCTTATCCTTACCCTTTTCGGAACCTGAAGTACCTGAAATAATAACAACAACATGGGGTGAGATAAAACATCTCAGTGAGTTCCCTATCTTAGAGTTCTCACGGCTCTAAAGGTTTGAATCTAACCACTACTCAAGTCAGGGGAAAACCTAGACTTCGAATTCACATAACAACTAGAGACATAAGGTGAAATAAAAACGGAGCACACAACGTGCTTTAAGGCATCTTTCCCCGACCAACCACAAAAGGGAAATACGACGCGGATCACTTGATCCTTAACGTATTGATAACTTTCTCCGCCCGGCCACACAGTGGCACACAAGCAAGGGTCACTCATTATCTACCAAAGGTACTTTCCTTGCCCAGCCACACAAGGGCACTTCAGCACGAGTCACGATACCTTACCACAAATTAACTTTCCCCGGCCATCCCACACACGGAGATCTCGACACGGGTCACTCATTACTTATCCTAATGGATACTTTCCCCGCCCAGCCACACCAGGGCACTTCAGCACGGGTCACGGTCATCCATTAAGGGATTTGAATCTAATGGATAATTATGTCTCCCCGACCGTCCCGCCTCATGGGACATCGACAGAGTTAAACATAATTAAATTAAGATTTTAACGCGATGGGAACATAACCTCTATCCGTTCACAACTACTTAGCACGAGGATACTATTTGAGTATCGACATCTAAGCATTGTTACGTCTCTAGGTCAGTGTTGTATCAACTTAGGGTAATCCTAACTACCTCACAAGTTATTTATTTTTATTCTCAATAGCTCATAAATTCTAACTTAACATAATTACAGTTAATTAGAAAATTCGGGTAAAAGTCAGGTAAAAATAATATTTCTCGGCATCATAGGATAGTACATATTTTTAGCTTCAAAGCAATATAAAGAATAATTAAATCGGATAAACGAGGAAAAAGTTATGAATTTTTAAAGTTAGAACAATTTAACATTTTCCTCACACTTACATTATTAACCGGTAACGCATGGGGTTAACCGGTTAACCACACCAGAAAAAAGAATCAAATGGCATATACCAGCTGCATTAACCGGTTAACGCCCTGGGTTAACCGGTTAACCAGAAGTCAGTGGTTGAAAAACACGTTTTTCACATAACAAAAATTTCCAAAACTTATTCAAAACATCATCAAACACCAAACCAATCACAACAAAGGTTTCTACACCTAATGTCAGCATACTCATGCATTTTTATCGATTTTTAACCGTTCAAACTACTGATTCTATGAATTCTAGCATTTTTGCCCTAACCACAAAATCTACAAACTCTAGAAATAAAAGGTATCTAACTTGAACCTACCTCTACCAAGGATGATTGAGAATATTGAGAGATGAATGGGTGATGGACTTCAAGAATCAAGAGCTTTCTTCCTCTTTTTCTCTTATTTCTCTCCTTTTTCCTCTTTCTCCTATTTCTCCTCTTATGTTTCTATGTTACATATAATATAAAGAAAACAAATCTTAGGTTTATACGGGAAACATAGAAATTGCTCCTCTTATGTCTCTAATTATTTTTGTTAAAATCTCTCAGAGCAACCCTGAACCCTATTGATATCAAATAATATTATTCAGAGCATAAAATAAATTACGGGGTATTACAGTCATGATAGGAACTACACATAAGTATTCATTACCTATTAAACTTAAAAATAAATCTTGGTTTGTTGACTCAGGTAACTCTCATCACCTTACACCTCATGCTCATCTTTTACATACCAAGAAACCTTATGTTGTTTGTAGTAAAGCTTATGTTGTTAATGGCCAATCTTTAGTTATTAATTGTGTAAGGTTCTCTTTTGTGACTTCCAAGTTCAATTCTTCCATTTCCCTAACACTTAATGATATTCTTTATGTCCCTTGCATAACAAGAAACTTATTATCAATGACAAAACTCTCTAAAGATAAATAAGTTGTGTTTGAGTTTCTTGTTGATAAGTGTTATTTCAAATCACGAGTTTCTTAGCACACTCTACTTGAAGGAAATCTTAACAAGATGGCTTGTATTACTTTTCATAATTTCTAGTGGAACCTTCAAGAAGAGCTATCAATAAAAGTCTATCTTATATTTTACACACACAAAATTAATTAAATTTCCTATTTTGTCATTATTGATGTAAATAGATCTACCACTAACTCCTTATGTCATTATATATTTGGTCATGCTCACTTTCCAACTTTTCCAACTAATAGATTTTCCTTGAAACATTGTAATGTGAATATTTATAATAAATAAAATATTGTGTTTTGCAAGTCATGTTGTTTGGAAAATCTCATAGAATGCATGCTCCTTTGTCATCTACTATATATACCAATACCTTTGAAGTTGTTAACACAGAAATTTGGGGCCACTCACCTCACACAAAAAGGTTGTCCAAAAAAATCTTTGATAAAATCATAGTTTGAAAATGTTTATAAAACAAACATGGAATAAGCAACGGAATAAGGAAAATCATAGTAAAAAGAAAGAAATACAATATAATTAAATAATGATTGAAATGTAAAGAGATAGGTAATTAAAGAAAGATGCACCAAATATTTATAAAGGTTTAACCTATCTACTTTGTCTGCCCCGTCTCCACACAAAGAATTTCTACTTGAGAATTTCCACTATGACTTGAGCTTTTTTTACATGTTTTTCCTACGAACCTCATTACAAACACACTAGACTCTTAGAAATGTTATCCTATAAACCAAACAGGATTTTAAGTCCGGAGACCTCCCAACCAAACACGAGATTTTTAAATTAGAAAAATATTGAATCAAACTAGAGCTTTTAACATCAAGTTAAACTCACGAATAAAACTTGAGATTTTAATTGGTTGATCTTGAAAACTAAATAGAGGGTTTATAGGGTTTGCCTCAATAACCAAACGAGATATTTTCAATTGGTTTAGCTCAGTACCAAAAATGACCTTCTCATAAGAGAGATATTACAACCTGTAAGGCAAAAGCAGAGAAATGCCCCACATAAGAACTAAGACACCTCACATGTAAAAATTCACTCTCAAAGCACTAAGTCAAAAGTGAATCAATAGAGAGAGAGGTATTCAAAATATGTTTTCAAGTGTGTATGAAATGTGAAATGAGCCCTTTATCTGTAAAAAAAAGCGTGACTCAAAAATGGAAATGATATATTGTATTTTAATGCTTATAATAAATTATGCATATCACATAATTGATTATCTAATTTAAATATGGAAGGTTGTGCCTTGAACATGATGTTCGTTTCCTAGGCATGACATATCATCTACCTACAACCAGTGGTTATGGATAAAAGGTCATTGATGCTACAAACTATTTTGATGTGTCTCTCTCACCTTCCATACACAACAATACACATAAAAAAAACTTTTTCCCTTTGTGTTATTAATCATCACATGTTAACAAGATCCAAGATTGGCCTATGAAAATAAAAAACTTTCCTCTCACATGATAAATCTCAAAGTGTTAAGTCAACATTCTATAAACTTGAATGGCACCAAAATATGCAAGCATAGTATGTTGCTTTCTTATCTAATAAGACATGGACACTAACCACTCTTCCATGTCATAGAAAACCATCTGGGTGCAAATAGGTCTTCAAAGTAAAGTAGAACCCTGGTGGGGTTGTTAACAATTACAAGGCTCGACTTGTAGCCAAAGGCTACCATCAACAATTTGGCTTTAATTTAAATGGAATGATCTCTCTAGTTGTGAAGCCAACCACAATATAATTATACTTACATTAGCTCTGACATAAAAGTGGAATCTTAAACAAATTGACATTAATATTTTCTTGTTGTTAAGTGCCAAAATGTGTATATATTTGATATTATTTTGTGGCCCTTTCCAATTGATTCCTTGGTGAATTAGTAGTAAAACCATAAGTTTTAGTGTAAATACGTATGTTTTAGATTATGCATGTAAATAACTTTAATTGTGATCATTTTGATGAATTTTTTATAAGTTATCTTTCTTAAAGTGATGCTTGGATCCTTTGGATGATGGAAGAAGGTTTTGAAGATCAATTTTGCGACATTTGGACGGGAAAACCGCGCTTAGCCCTCTTTTCAGCGCGTGTTCAACGACATTTTGAAGAAGAGGCATTAGATAAGGGGTTCAAACCGCTCTTAGCCCGATCATACCGTGCTTAGTGCTCTTTCTTTATATTTGTCGCCTTTGGTATTGACTGCGCTAAGTGCGGTCTATAGGGGCTTAGTGTGCTGCCACTAAGAGGCACTGTTGAGAACTTGTATAAATATCAAATTTCTAGACATTTTGTAAGGAGGATTCACTTTTAAGATTTGCACAAGATAGTTTAGGTTAAGAAGCTTAGAAATTCCAAAAGGGGTAAAAATCAATGCTTTGGAGCATCAATCCTTGATCTTTCGACTTTGATGCTAGTAGAGCTTCCTTTCTTACTTGTTGCTCAATCTACTTGTATCAAAGGTAGATGTATTCTTCCTTGAAAGTGTATATATTGTCTTTAATATTTTGTATGTGAACATGTTTATGATTAATATATGGTGAATATATTTGTTCATAATGATTTATTTATGATTTGAATCACTCTAGACATAGATTTTACAAAATTTTATCTAAGATTTTCATCTATCAATGAACAAACTCTAGAAATAGATTTGTGAGTTAATAGTTGCTTTGTGTCAATATTTATGTTTATTTTATTGGTTGTTAGCATGAGAAATCATCTAGCGATGGATATGATAATACTCATTAAACTGCTTTAAACATAGACGATATTGAGAGGATATATGATTATATTAATAGGAAATGACTTTACATGCTTGATTGATAGAATATATGCAAGTTAGGTTGATAAAATATAACTTTTATATGCTTTGTTAAACAAACATCTTTTAGAATTTATTCTTTGCTACTAAAACTTGTGACAACTTATGATCCAAAACAAAACATCTTTGAAAAAATCTTTTAAGAGTCTTTGAACTATAGAATGACAAGTGATATCAGAACAATCCATGTGGAGACGATAAAATAAAACTACCCACATACATGCTTTTCAACAAAATGGCACCGTTGTTAGGGATTGTTGTTTGATATTCCAAGCATGGCAATAGTTTATCAATTTTAAGATTTGTATTGCTATATCTTATCTCAGTTCATATTTCTTGTGTTTTTTTATTTGTTTGGTTAGTGTGCATATTTCTATTTGCAAGGAAATGTACACGTATATCAACTTCTTTTCAATTCTGAGATTGAAAGAATTGCTCGTAGACTTATTAGCAAGACTAGATGGAGACGAAAACTAGCTAAGGAGAGATTAGAATATAGAGAAACTTCTACAAGTAATCCACCAAATATTCCTATTTTCACGCAAATCATGGAAGAACCACCACCACCACCACCTCCTGCCAGAGGTCCATGTACAAATAGTCCATGACATAATGCTCAGTTTGATTGCAATGCAAACAATGGAAGACATTCAAAGATGAAAATCGGGATTCTTGCACTTTTTATGAAAATACTTTTACCGAGATGGATCATGAGTATCATTTCACTCATCTCCCGAAGTTCTGTGAAATTATGGGTGCAACGGGAGTTCCGGAAGCAGAAGAGGAAACATTGTTCAAGAGACTATTCCCACACTCATTCATAGGAAAAGCTAAGGAATGGTATCTTGATCAACCAAATCTAGTGATGACCGATTGGAATTTACTAGAATAAAAGTTTCTTGAAAGATTCTTTCCTCACAATAGATTCATGGAGGCAAAGACAACAATTTTCGTGTTCTCTCAAAGTGGTAATGAATCTCTCAATGAAGCTTGGGAGAGGTTCAAATCGATGTAATAGAAGTGTAAAGACCAAGGCTTTGATGATCTCACATAATTTCATATATTATGGAATGGACTCCAATTTGTCCACAAAACTCTCTTAGATGCTACCTCAAGTGGATCTTTAATGTCGAAGAGTGTAAAGGACGTAGTTGCCATCAATGATAGGATGGCACTCAATGATCACCAAGGCCAACACAACTGAGGTACACCTCAAATGAAGTCGATAATGCATGAATTTGACACCAACGATGATATTCTTACACAAAACATGTTTCTCTAACAACAAGTGGAGTTGTTGACACAACAAATGTCAAAACTACCATAACAAATTAAGGAGATGCAAGAGATTCCCAACAATAGCAAACAAATTGCGAGATGTGAGTTATGCACGGGGGACCATCCTACTAGGTATTTTCCTCTGGTTTTTTAGGAAGACAATTACATGGGAAATCAAAATCCAAACCAATGCTATTAACCGAGGCCATCTTCGTATCAACAAGGCAACCAAGGTTACCAACCAAGAGTAATAGCCAAGGTTATCAACAAGGATGGAGGAAAGATCTAGGAACTTCTGACCGTCAAAGTCAATACCAAAACTAAACTCTAACTCCACAACCTCAAAGTGGAAATTTAGAAATAGAAGACACATTCAATAAATTTATGAAAATGTCGATCTCCACCCAAAAGAGTACCGATGCAACTATTAGGAATCTTGAGACACAAGTATGGAAATTGTCTAAACAATTAGCTGACCAACATAAAGGAGCTTTTTATGCTAATATTCAAGTGAATCCAAAATAAACGTGCAAGGCTATATTTACTCGAAGTGGTAGAGCAATCGATTTGGGCATTGGTGATAAAGTTGTGGAAGAAGAGGTTGTAGTTGAAAAAGAAAATGAAATCATTGAAGAACAAGTAGAAAAAATGTGGAGGATAATTTAGTTAAGAAGGAGGAGAGAATGAAGGAAGAAGTTGAAAAGAAAATGGGAGAGGAGAAAAATTAAACAAGTAAAAAAAGGGAAGGAGCATGTATGTAACATTCCCATTCAAAACTTACATTATCTGGATACTCCTACCAAAATGGACAATGTGAGGCATTACGCTCGGTTTTTGGATATTTTTAGTTGATTGCAAATAAACGTTCCATTCTCCGAAGCACTTGAACAAATGCCTAAGTATGCCAAATTCATGAAGTACATACTTACCAAAAAGAAGAGATTTATGGGTAAAGAAACTATTCCACTTAATGCTAATTATAGCGCTATCATCCAAAGAATTCTTATATGGAAAGAAGGTGATCCAGGAAGAGTTGTTTTACCTATAACTATAGTTAACAATTTCAATTGTAAAACTTTGGTTGATATGGGCGCTAGCATAAATTTGATCCCTTTGTTTATGGTTAAACGGTTTGGAAACATCGAAATGAGACCAACTAGAATGACATTGCAATTGGCGACTAGGTCAAGAACTTGTCCTCACTGTGTAGTGGAGGATATGTTGGTAAGAGTTGATAGATTCATTTTTCCGATTTATTTTATGGTAATGGATATGGAGGAGGATGAAGATACACATTTAATTCTAGGTCTACCCTTTATGAAGACCGCTAAAATGTTGATTTAAATTGATGGAGGTATTATGAAGGTTAGGATTCAAGATGAAGAGATTTGTTTCTAACTCTTTAAGGGTGTGGTGTATTCCAATCAAGTGGAAAATGGTTATCATATGGATAAGAAAGATAAAGATACAAGGGATGCAACAATGAGATATTTATGGGATTTATCAATTTTGAAAAAAACTTACCAAGTTCGTGACAAAGGTTGAAGATCTTTGCATTGGTAAGTTCGATCGGGAGCTAATTCAATTGATTTTGGCATTCGATGATTTCACCGTCGGACCGTCAAGCTCAAACAACGTTAAATAAATCACTCATTGGGAGGCACCCTAACTTGTAAGTATTTACTATTTTCTGTGTTTAGGATTTAATCGGGTGATTTAAAGTCGAGAGAACCCATTTTGAGGCAAAACTTGATTGGACATGTTCCTCTGCACTCGCTTAGTGCGGTGTTGAGTGCGCTTAGCTTGGTCGTTTTATGTGGCCATTTCAAGCTTGGGTCGTTGTGTTTAAAATTTTAGCCAAGAGCACTTTTCATAATATGATAGGTTTTGTTATTTTTCTCTTTATCTTTCCCTCACCCTTTCATTTCCTTTCACAAGCACACAAACACTTCTAAAAAACTCTCACCTTAACAAATTCTCTCAAGTTCCATATTTTCTCTCACTTTTCATCTCATTACTCCACTCCCAGGTTTGTTCATCTTCATTTTTCATTGCTTTAGAAAACAAATGTTGTTTGGTTTTTAGTTTGAAACTGATTTGAAAATGAATTTTCTAGGGTTTAGTTGTGTTGTGAACCGATTATTTTGAATTATGAAGTTGAAATGGTGTTGATTGATTGTTCATTTCTATGGTTTCAGTTTAAAATTTTTAGGATTTGTTGTGAAACTTAGATTTGCATGTTCATTAAGAAATACGATTTGTTGTTGTAGTTGCTTTGTGTTATGTTGTGGTGCTTTTGAGTATTTGTTTATGATTGTTGATTAAGAAGTTGAGGCTGGTTGCACTTATGCCAAAGTTTGCAACTGCGTTTAGCCCTGTCTGAGTGGGCTAAGCGCATCGCCTTTACTTTGTTTTCTGGTTTTGTTTCATTTCTTGCTTTATTGTGTTAGTTATAGTAAATAGTTTCTTTTTATATCTCTATTGTTGGTTGTTAATTGTCAGGGAGAAGCAGGTTGCAGAGGCATTTTTGCCCGTATGAGCAACTGCGCTTAGCCCGATCTGACTGCGTTAAGCGCGCTCCCCTAAGCCCAGAAGTTGTTCTTTAATTGCTTGACTGGTTGCTTGTTTTGTGATGAAATATGGCTACAATTGAATTGTTCTGATATTTTGACTTAATGTTTGGTGATTTTGGTGTTGTTTTGCCTGATTCTTTTAATGATCGCTCCAAAATGTGCATGGTACACTATTGGCCAATCTTCACAGCAGAGGCAAGGGGAGGCTGCTTATGATGCACAAAGATTTCTTGGACCTGAACAGGAGTCCCATTACCTTGAGATGACTTGCAGAAGCATATGGTCAGAGCATGTTTTCTGAATCAACCCTCAAGAGAACCATAGGGGATGCCTCAACATTATTCAGGCCCATGGCTGACATACTTTGATTTCCCCACCAACCCATATGAACTATGAGATTGTTCATAAGTTTTATTAAATTCCAATTGAGGTGTCATACCCTAAATTTTTACCTTAAGATATATACTTCATCAAAAGAAATCCACTAACCAAAGGACTGTGCCAAACTGGTTTGAACAGTATCCCCGCAATTGATTAGGATTCATAAGTCCCTTAGAGGATTCAGGCAAAGGACCAATCATTAATACATAAGATTTTAAACCTTCCAATCACCATAAAATGGCTAAGGGATCTCAAATTATGAGATATCATTCAAACGATTGTACAAGAATTTCAGTGATCTGGGCCCCAAGCCATCAGAACCACTAATTAGGGTTTTAGTCACTAGATCCCTCCAAATGAAATTTTTCATGGAAAAAGGAGCCAATTCCTCCACATATCATCAAGAAAGTATGACATGACCTTGACAACTCATTTACAAGTACAAAAGGTACAGAGATCAAAGAATGCAAGATTATGGTTTCATAGTGCGCAAATTAGGGTTTCTGGCTAATCGAGGATCCCTGTAATGCCCGTTTATTTAATTAATTATTTAATTAAATATAATTGTGGTATGTTTTGGTAATTCATGTTGATTTGAATATCTTTGTCGATTTGCGTTGCTTTTTGTGGAATTGTGTCGATTTGTGTTGATGGCCGGAGTTATCAGAATATTATGTTGATGGTATAAGTTGGTTTAAGTCGAATTTAATTATTTAAGTCGATATAAGTGTAAAACCTCCAAATTTTCCCTAACTCTTTATCATACCATGTCTTGTGATCTTTCATTTTTGCATTAGCATAAGCATACTATCTCATATTGCATGTTTGCTGCACTGCATAGTCCATTTTCATCTACATCTAGGGTTTGTGATCAAGCAAATCCAAGAATACATCTGAGCCATCCCAAAGGTCTTAAAGCTTTCCAATAGGGTCCATGTGTGTTCTATGATCATATTATGCTCCCCAAAGTTCATGAAAGTTAAGGGATCACAAGAATTCGCAAAGGCATGGAAGCAGAGCTAGGGTTTTCCTACACAGATGACCAAAATTAGGGTTTTGGTTTCAGAGGCCTTAACTCCAATTTTTTTGGTCATTATTGTTTCTAATGTTCTTAATATGTTATAAGGATCATGTGTACCAAGTTTGATGAAGAAATTCAATGTGGAAGTCATCTGATCATTGGGTAACTTCTTGAGCAAGTTAAGTCAAAATCAGGGCATCTGAGGCCCCCAACATTGAAACCAAAGGGTCATTTTCATCAAATTGAAGTTCTATGATCTTTATTTGATCTTATAAGTGGTTGGAAGTTCACAAGATTGAAGAATTTTGAGCCAATTGCAAACTTGCCATTTTTGGAAATGACTTGAAATGCAAACTTTCCATTTTGGGAAAGATTTTCAACCTCCTCTTTCATGACCAAAAATGCTTCAAATGAAAAATTCTTGGGCATGAAAGTTGTATATTAGGTCTTTCCCTTTTCAAAAAGTACAAGAACATGTCTTGATTCATCCTAGAACTCATGATATGGCCTTTCAAAGTTGACAAAAATCACATAATTTCAAGTTTCATGCCAAAGAGGGATTTTTGAAAATTCAAGTTCTAAGCACTTTCATGACCTCTAATTCACTTCTAAACTTCATTACATGATAATGCAACATTGCAAGCCCAAAATCATGCCTTGGAACACAAGTTTCTATGATCAATTTTCACAAAATTTCAAAGAGGGAAATTTGCAAAACCTCTTCAATCTCACCATTCAATCATCACAGCTCATGTAATCTGATCCAAGGGACCTCCACAAACTCAACTGAGGCCAATCCACCCTTTAGATTTCCTCTGACCCGAGCCCATGCTTGTGGTACAAACTTTTGACTTTTTGCAAAACAAGCCATACCAATCAAGCTGTGCCATTACCAACTTTCTGACCAATCACAACACATTATACAAACCTCAAGCAACACAAAACACATAACATTCATGCCTGAATCCAACCCTAAGCTCAGAATCACAAAACTCACCTCACACATTCCTCTCTTCAAATTTCATAACACAACCATCAAAACTCAAATCTTTTTCCACCAATCATCTCCACATAACCTAAGGATCACAAAACACCCTTCACCATGACCTAAAAGCCACTGAATCACAAATACGATTTCTGCAAGACCAGAACTACACAACTCAAAATAGCCCATATAAACTTGTTATAAGCATCACACTATCTTCATAGGGGCCATTAGAGTTGGTTTGCACCAAATAAAGGGTCAGAAAGCTCAAGAACACAAAGCTCTAGCTCATGTAACCTCAAGAACACATTCTCTCAGATCTTCACTTTCTTGTTATAAAAGGAAAATACATGTTATGGGGATCACTCTGATGATTTTGGAATTGAAAATGGTCAAGAAATAAGTATGTTGTAAGCTTCTGAAATTTTGCCCAGAAATTTGTTTTGATTTGATTCTCTCTGTTCATGTGATATAAATGTTGTTTATTGTTTGATTTGAGTTGTATGTGAGGAGGGGATCATTTTTGGGTGGTTTTGATGCCTGGATTTTGCCTAGGGTAGAAGTTGGTGGTTTGAGTCGCCGGAGAAGATGACCGGAGGTCTTCTCCGGCCACCCGAATGTCATTAGGGATAATTAGGGTTAGTTCTCCAGATTTGATGTGGAGCCTTGGATCTGTTTTAATTATGCGCGTGGACGGCTTGGATCATGTCATTAAAACCCTAATCTAATTAATTAATTAAAACCTGATTTAATTAATATAATTAAGTTAATTAGCCCAGATGCCATCCTGGTCCTTCAAAAGCGTGCCAGTCAACCCCCCTTCAAATCCTGGCCATCAGATTAGCATACTTCCCATTTATTTCATTTAATTTCATTTTTATTTTCATTTCTTTTGTGCATTTTATTTAAAATAGCTAAACACATCAAAAAATTCCCAAATTTTGCATTTCTGATTCAAATAATTTTCTTAACCTAAAACTGATTTTTTTTTATTTTTTGCATATAAAAAGTATTTTTAAAATATTTAAATGTTAATTTTAATTAATTAAAGTATTTTAATTAATTAAAAATGCATTTAGGTTTCTAAAAATCACCAAAAAAATCATGAACGATCACAATACATTTAGAAACATTTTCAAACTCTTCATACAAATTTCTTTTTAGGTTTGATCATAGTTTCCCAATTTTCTTTGAATTAAGGGTCTTTAAAATCACCATTTTTTAACCCTAACTTTTAAAAATCATTTCTGCCTAACCAAGAAGAGTTTGAACTTGATTCTTTTTGCATTGTTTCTCATATTTCATGTAGTTTATAGGTTATTTTCCTCATGACTTTATCTTGCATTTTCAAATTGATTTGCATTTTCCCTTTTGAATCCTCCAAAAACCCTAGCAAACTTAGGAAAATCATAACTTTCAATAGGTTAGGCTTCTGACCCTCTCCTTTGGGGTGTGACTTAGTATGGGATTAGGGTTTGTTTGAACTTGATTTCAATTTTTTTATCATGTTGCATGCTTCTGTTTTGTTCATTTGCATCTCACATGTCCATAAAACCCTAATTTCTCATGTTCATTTGCATTCACCTTGCATATTCATCATCATATGAACTTGCCATGACATATTAAGCATTCATATGTCATCTTATACATCTTAGGACATGTTGGAACCTTGCTTGATCATTTCTCCATTCATTTTCCATATGTTGCATTCATTTCATTTCATAAACATCCATGTGTTTTCAAGCCTCCAAGCATGCTTTCATGACATCCCATCCTTGTATGATCACTCATATGCACATTGTATGACATTGCATCATTTCATATTCCATTTTCATTGCACAAACACTTCTGACTTTGGTCTTTGCATCTCATTTCATCTCATTTCAATTCATTTCTTCATGCTTTATATCTTATGCATCCATACTAACCTTTCAGGAACTTTTGGTAAGTTATTTTGGGAGGTGGATTTGCCTTCACCTCTCACTTCTTCTTATCTCTTTCATATGCATTTTTACATGTATTTGAAGTGAATTAAATTCACTTATGTTCCATCCTTCTCACTTTCTTCCTTTAAGTTACTTATCTTCTTAGGAAGTAAGTAACTTATTCTTTTGCTTCCTCCTCTTTTCATCTGCTTCTTCCATTGGTGGCCTTGAAGATCCTTTCTCTTAAGCCTAACAAACCATAGGATGCCCAAGAATGATAACTTTTAGGGTTGTGTATAGTCCCCCTTATACTTTTTACCATTGAGTCTCCTTGAGTCTCTCTTCTCACCTCAATAATCAGAGACTAAACTCTTAAAGTTTTAGGACTTTGGAATTAGGGTTATGCCTGCATCCTTCTCTTAGGATAGAGGTATAACTTTAATCCTAAGTGTTAAACCATTAATTTTTTTAAACCTCTGAATAAAATCACCTTAATAATCACCAAGACTTCATCTTGTAACTTGGGCCTTACATTAGGGTTCTAACTCTTCCTTATGGTTAAGAGGGACTAACCCTAGTGTTTAATGGACAAGTCCTCCTCAAGTTGTCTTACAAACCATAAAATCCACTCCTTAATCTCATATCTTAATTAAAATCCACTTAATAAAGGTTTGTTATATAATGAATTTAATCCCTAACCATGGATTAAGTTGAGGTATCTTCCTCAACTTAAGTGTTCTCATCTATTATCCTTCTATTAGGATGGTGTAATGAGTTCACTAATCTGTGATTAGAGATTAAACTCATTACTTAACACTAAACAAAAACCCAAAAACATCTAATTAATCACAAGTAGGTTAATGATCTTAATCCTACATCATCATGGTAATTAAGTTGAGATGCTTATCTCATACTTAAGTAGGCTCATTATCCCTAATCAGGGAGGATATAATGAGTTTACAAACCTTGAGTCAGGCTTAAGCTCATTAACTTATGAAAAACACCAAAAACAATAACAAAACTGAAAACACAAAAACAAACAATAATCGTCTCCTTCAGGATTCTTCTCTCATCAGACTCATTCATAAACGAGAACTTGCTTCTTCCGTCTAATACAAGACAGTTAGCACTCGAGCCAGACGAGTCATACACTTGAGCATAGACAAGCAAGCAGTTCACAGTCAAATCATTTTTCAGTCTCTTTGAGTCAAACTACGGTGTTCTGACTTCCTCATTGCACGAGAGGATATGTAGGCATAACGTAACTGTTATCGAACAAAAGTCTTTTTGTCTTCCCCCTCTTTCAACATTCTTTCTAAAGCCTCAGTTCCTGAGCAATTCACCTTTTGCACAGACACCAGTACATTCATTCTTAGCTTTTGCACACAGATTGCACATACACTTACCCCCTTTAAGCACAATCTTTTAAGCGTGGATCCCGTCGAGTACGACGGACAATCTGGGTGCTAATACCTTCCCAGGTTGTAACCAACCCCCTTTCTCAGTTTCTCTGGTTCGCAACCGTCTTATCCATCTTTTCCCAGGTTTATGTAGCATTACCTTTCCTTCGGGATAAAAATGCCTAGCTAGCGACTCTATTCACTTCACCTTCATTTTCTCTTTTCACCGACCGTTCGCGTATGTACCGGGGATGCTGTCGCTCCCGACAAATGACACCGGGTCATATGAAGGTACAGACGCGAACGGTCGGCGAAAGGGAACAGTGAGAACACACAGCCGTGAACTCACTGGAGAATGAATAGAGTCGCCAGCTAGGCATTTTTATCCCGGAGGAAAGGCAATGCTGCATAGACCTAGAAAGAGATGGATAAGACGGTTTGCGAACCAGAGAGACTGAGAAAGGGGGTTGGTTACAACCTGGGAAGGTATTAGCACCCAGATTGTCCGTCGTACTCGACGGGATCCACGCTTAAAAGATTTGTGTTTTAAAGGGGTAGTGTCAGTGCAATTTGTGTATAAGATAGCTGGAAAAGGATGTACAGGTGTCAGTGTAAAGTGTATAAGTGATATGAAGTATGAAAGTGTCAGTGTGAGGAAGGAGTGAAATGCTCATGATAATGAGGCTAAAGAAATGAGCTGGAAAGAGGGGGAATATACAGAGACTTTTGTTCGATAACTGTTAAGTTATGCCTACGTATCCTCTCGTGCAATGAGGAAGTCAGAACACCGTAGTTCGACCCAAAGAGACTGAAAGATGAATTGACTGACGAACTGCTTGCTTGTCTATGCTCAAGTGTATGACCTGTCTGGCTCAGGTGCTAACTGTCTTGCATTAGACGGAAGAAGCAAGTTCTCGACTGTGAGTGAGTGTGATGAGAAAAGAATCCCGAAGGAGACGATTATTGCTTGTTTTTGAGTTTTCAGTCTTTTATTGCTTTTGAAAGTTTGTCATAAGATAATGAGCTTAAGCCTAAATCAATGGGTTAGTAAACTCATCACATCTTCCCTCTGATTAGGGGTAATGAGAATACCTTAAGTGTGAAGTCAGATTCTCACACTTAATCACCTTTGATGTAGGATTAAGATCATTAACCTACTTGTGATTATTTAGATGTTTTTGGTATTTTTGTTTAGTGTTGAGTAATGAGGTTAAGCCATAATCAAGGATTAAACAGACCCATTACACCATCCTAAAAGAAGGATAATAGATGAGAATGTTTAAGCTGAGAAAAACTCCTCAACTTAATCCATGATTAGGGATTAAACCCATGACAAAACAAGCCTTTGATTAAGTGGATTTTATTCAATGGTATGATGATGAAGTGAATTTAATTGTTTGTAAGACAACTTGAGGGGGACTTGTCCATTAACACTAGGGTTAGTCCTTCTTAACCACTTGAGGAAGTATTAGAACCCTAATGCAAGGCCCAAGTTACAAGTGTAATGTCTTGATAATTATTAAGTGGATTGATTAAGAGATTTAAACACCTTAAGAGTTCAAGACTTAGGATTAAAGTTATACACTCCATCCTAAGAGAAGGATGCAGGCATAAGCTTAATCACAAAGTCTTAAAGCCTTTAGGGTTTAGTCCCTGATTATGAGGTGAGAAGAGAAGACTCAAAGAAAGACACAAAGGTAAAAACTATGAGGGGAGACTAATCAAAACCCTAATCATTGTCATGCTTGGTTGATCCTAAGGTTTGTGAGGTTTTCAAGAGCAATCTTCAAAGGAACCACCAGGAAGCAGATGAACAGGATCAAGAGAAGCAAAGCAACTTGCTTCATTCAAGAAGCCAAGTCACTTGAAGAAAGAAAGTGGGAAGGAGAAGAATGAGCAAGCTCAAACTCAAACACATATAAGAATGCAGCAATGGATGCAAGAGAGATGAAAAGAAAAGTTATGAGAAGTGAAGGCAAATCCACTTCTCAAGTTTACTTACCACCTGAAATGTTAGAAAGAAATGCAATGCAATGCAAGATGAGGTGAAATGGTATGATGCAAAGCAAAACCAGAAGCATGTTGATGATGCTTATGATGTTATGAGGTGCTGCAAACATGAGGCAAAGCAATGGGAATGTTCATACAAGATTATGAATGCAAATGATGCAAGCCAAGGAGCATGAACAAACATGAAATGTTATGAAGCATACAAGACAAATGACATGGAAAATATGAGATGCAATGATCAAAGATGCTTTATACATGTCTTAAGATGTCAAATGAATCACAAGAATGCACAAAATGCAAAGACAAGTCATGTTATGCAAGGAAATGCAAGAGGGATGCAAATGAAAGCCCAAATTAGGGTTCATGGATCAAACATCAAACACAAACCAAAAACAGAAGCAAAACCCTAAAGTAAAAATGGAAAATGGCATTCAAAGAAACCCTAGGCCTATGATGAACCACTGCCCAAAGGGGAGCTCTCAACTCTCAACCAAACTCAAGTTATGATTTTTGCAAGTTATTAGGGTTTTTTAGGGTTCTTAACAAAACAAATGCCAATCAATTTGAAAATGCAAGAACAATTCATGGTCTTTTTATCCTAGGAACTACATGCAAAACAAAAGACAATGCAAGAGGAATCAATGTCTCAACCTTCACCAATTGACAGAAATGAATTTTTGAACTTATGATCAAAATAATGCACAAAATATGATTTAATTCAATGAAAAATTCTTAAAATGCATCAAGATCAAAAAAGAAATTTGGTTTGAAGGTTGGACAATGTTTCTAAATGTCTTAGAACATTTCATGAATTTTTTTTGTAATTTTTAAATACCTAAAAGTATTTTTAATTAATTAATTCTCATTAATCAATTAAAGATAATCTTTTAAATATTTAAAAATACTTTTTTAATGATGAAAAATAAAATAAAAATGTTTTTGGGTCTTAAAAATTAATTAAACTTTAAAGAAAAAGTTTCATAATTTTTAAGTGTTTTTTACTATTTTAAAATAATTGTACAAGTTAATTGAAATAAAAATGAAATAAAAACAAATAAAAATGAAAGTATGCAGCATGGAGGGCCAGGATGGGCTCTGAGTTTGAAGGGGTTGACCGCGCGCGTTTTTGAATGGCCAAGATTGCTTCTGATCAAATTAATTTAAATATGGATTAATTAAATAAAACACGTGGATTAGGGCATAATGAGCACATCTGGGCCGTCCACACGCGCGGGAGGTCAACACTTTCAACGCATCCAAAGGTCCACATTCAAATGACAATTAATTATGCAATTAGGGTTTAATTACTCTCAGGTGGCCGGAGAAGACTTCCGGTCGTCTTCTCCGGCCAGCACCTCACCTGAAAACTCCCCAAATCCCTCAAAACGTAACAAAAACAAAATCTATGAATTGGGAAATGATCCCCAGCCTCTCACGAATCAAACCCCTCTCCCAAAACAAATTTATATTTCCTAAATCAACTGAATCGAAGAAAATAAGTTCTAGGTCACGCAAGCTTCAGACACAAATTAAATGCTTATGTCACAACCATTTCAAAAACTAAAGGTACCAGAATGATCAGGATAACACAAAGAACAAGTTTGGAACAAAAGAAATGATTTCTGGAAAAATTATTTTCGAGCTACCTGAGATTTGGAGCTTTCAGTTTAGGAACTTTCTGGCCACCTCTCTTTGTGCAAGCTGCTCCTTAGAACCTCTTGATGATGTTTGAATACTCAAAAGGGGTTTAAGTTGGCTGGTTGATGAATTTCGAAAGGAACTGCTTCAAGCTCAGTCAACAATGGCTATGGTGATTCTGACTGATTCAGGCCATGGTGAATGAAGGTTTGAGGTCCTGATGATGAATGGAGAAGGTTTGTGGTGTTTGTTTGTGTGTTTGCAAGCTGGGATGAGAGTTTTGAATGAAACTGCAAAATGGAGTGTGAAATGGTTATGGAGTGTTCTTGCTATTACAGGCTTTGGTTCTTGGTGCTGGATGATCTATGAAGTGTGGTGAGATGATAGATGAAGATAATTTGAGTGTTTTGTGGCTGTGGAGAGGAATTCGAAGGAACTTGCAAAAGAGGAGTGTTTTGTGTATGTTGTGTATGTGTGAGCTTCAGCCTTTCTTCAAGTATGTTATGGCCAGCATTTGATCCACATAAACAAAGTCTATTGGTCAGTTGATGTGACTTGGCCTGCTGTGATAGGTGTGGCCACTTTTGCCAAAATGTCAACTTCTTGTAAGAGAGGCATGGGTCATGTTTTCAGCCAAGTACAAAAGGTGTGGGCTGCGCAGCAAGGTGAGGGAGAAAGGCTAGGAGTGGTCAGCAGGCTAGGCAGCAAGTGGATGGAAGTGATCATGAGTTTGTGCAACTTGGCTTCCTTTGTTCACATGGAAAGATTTTGTTCCAAAGGCCATACAAACATGTGATTCCTTTGGTTCAAATCTGATTTTGGGACTTAGGGAATGTTTATGCAATGGTTTGAAATGGATTAGAGGTCACAATATGCATTGGTACAAGGTTTTGCAAAATTTCCATTTGGTGCATAACTTGAATTTTAGTGATTTTTGCCAACTTTGCCACACCATAACTTTTGATCCAAGAAGAGTTTGATCATGTTCTTGTACTTTTTGAAAAGGGAAAGATGAGATCTACAACTTTCATGACCAAAGTTTTTCCATTTGAAGCATTTTTGGATCCAAAATCATGGCTTGAAAAATGACATAAGATGATGCATTCTTGAAAAGTCAACTATGCCCAAAAAGTCAACATTTGCAAAAACCCTAAATTCTTGATTTCTATGAACTTAAACCTTATTCCATGATCAAATAAAGATCATATACACTCAAAATGATGAAGATCACCCATTGGTTGGGTCATTGGGGGCCTCAGATGCCCTGATTTTGCACTGACTTGTCTGAAAAGTCAACTCTTGATCAGATGACTTCCCCATGGAATTTCTTCATGAAAATTGATATGTATGCTCCCTATACCATATAGAGACCAATGGAAACAAAAATGACCAAAAAATTTGGGGTTATGGCCTCTGAAACCAAAACCCTAATTTTCAGTCAACTGTGCAGTTCAACCTGGCTCTGCATCCACTCAAACCCTAGTTCTTGTGATTCCTCTGCAATTTTGACTTTGAGGAGATGAAATATGATATAAGAACACACATGGACCACTTTGAGTTGATTGGTTGCCTTTGGAATGGCTCAAGATGCTTTGGGGTTGCTCAGATCACAAACCCTAGGTGCAGATGCCTTAGAAACTATCCAGTGAATCAAAAATGAGATGTGAGATGACATGATTGTGTTTATGCATATGAAATGATCATAAGCCATGGTGTGAATGGGTGAGGGCAAATTTGGGGTGTTTACAGCTGCCCCTATTCAAACATGAGTTAGCTGTGCAGGATGTAAGCGACGGCTTAACAGGCCAAACAAGATAACTTGTGGTTGAATACCAAAGACAGTCCAAAATTTGCACTCACAGAAATGAAGAAGAAAAGGGATATAGATTGTAAAGGAAAATAAAGTATATTGTAAAGTGTGGGCGACGGAGGACGACCGTCGAGCAGAGGACGACTGCTGGGGAGAGCGATGACGGGGACGGCCGACATGCTGGGATAAATGTATGAAATAAAGCGATGACGGGGACGGCCGACATGCTGGGGATAAAAAGGTGAAGCTAAGACGGGGACGGCCGACTAGCTGGGGAAAAACAAGAAACTATGATGGGGACGACCATCAAGATAAAGTCATAAAATTCTCTGAGGATTAATGAAACGTGACGGGGACGGTCATCGGGTTAAAGAATAAGTAACCAACGATGGGGACGGCCATCGGGTTAAGAAGGAAAAGGAACCACGACGGGGACGGCCATCGGGTTAAAGAATAAATGAAATAAACAGATGATGGGGACGGCCATCGGGTTAAGAAGGAAAAGGGACCACGACGGGGACGGCCATCGGGTTAAAGAATAAATGAAATAAACAGATGATGGGGACGGCCATCGGGTTAAGAAGGAAAAGGGACCACGACGGGGACGGCCATCGGGTTAAAGAATAAATGAAATAAACAGATGATGGGGTACGGCCATCAAAGGTGAAGGACGATCACCTAGCAGGGGACGGCTGCTCTGTGGGGAAGGAAAGAAAAAATGATGGGGACGGCCATCAAAGGTGGAGGACGACCACCTGACAGGGTACGGCTGCCGAAAATATCGACGATGGGGACGGCCATCGGATAGAAAAGGTCAACGATGGGGACGGCCATCGGACGAGCAAGATGGAGGACGACCATCAAGAAGTGGAGGACGACCACTCAGCAGGGGACGGCTGCTCTCAGGGTTTATCGTGACATAGGACGAATGCCAGATAACCAAAATCAACAATGGGGACGGCCATTGGATAAAGTGATGAAGGACGATCATCAAGAGGGTGGAGGACGACCACCTAGCAGGGGACGGCTGCTAAAATCAGCGATGGGGACGGCCATCGGATGAGCATGATGGAGGACGACCATCAAGAAGTGGAGGACGACCACTCAGCAGGGTACGGCTGCTCTCAAAGGTATCATAACACAGGACGAGTGTTAGAAAAGAAAATTTGTTGGTGATCTACTGGGGAGATAGTAAACACGGACGAGCGTTTACATCCAAGGAACAAAAGGTATAAGTTTTTGGTATTGTGTATAGATTAAAGATGCGGACGAGCATCCTTAAGACTATGATACGGACGAGTATCATGTAGAAACAAACTGACACATGTTCAGAGATGATGATACGGACGGGTACCATCTGGTTAACAAAGAACACGGACGAATGTTGTATCTGTGGGGATATGTAAGTGGTACATACAAGATACGGACGAGTATCTGTATGCGTGGTGTGGGTATATATGGATGAGCGTTTATCTGCTGGGGAGAGTGACACGGACGAGTGTCAAGAGGGGAAAGTATAATATTAACAAGTATCTGCTATACAAAGTCTAGGCGACTGCGCTGGAGATATGACACGGACGGGTGTCAGGACGTATCTGTAATGAGGGTGATTTATTTGTAAAGGGTGTTCAGGCGACTTTACTGGGGAAAGATGACACGGACGAGTGCCAAAAGGTGTATATACGGGTGTTTGTGATTGTGGGGCAACTGCTTTTGCTGGGACTCTGATGGGGATTTTTTCGTATAATGGTGATGAACGGTTTATTATTCAAAACATGGCTTATGATTATGCTATGCATTTGATTTTTGCCGTAATGCTCCGTATTAGACGGAATGCTACGCTCTGGGGGATAGTATGATGCAAATGCCATGATTATGCAAAGGGGCACGGATCCGGGATTCGGATCCCACTGCTGCGAAGATCTCTGGATGATCTGCTTGAAATGGACCTCCCAGCTGGGGATGAGATCATTGGTAGATCTAATGATGTATCTGTTTGGGGATATAGGTCACTGGTTGACATATCCTTATAAATGAGAGACCCAGCTGGGGTTTGTAGAAGCTTCTGTATTCTGTTGTGACTTCTCCGTGCGTTGCTCTTCTGGATAGAGGCTGGAACTCTGTGGGGAGATGATTCCCTGATTTATGCATCCTGTTGGGGAAGGATGGTTGGCACTACAGCTGGGGAATGCTGTTGATAACTCAACTGGGGAGAGTAATGAGAGGCAACTCGGCTGGCGAGAAAACATCCTGAGTGTTAAACCTGTTAGTTGATTTGGCAACTTTGCTGGGGGAAGCAATGGGGAGCAACTCAGCTGGGGATAGAGCATTTCGGATGCTGAGATTGAGTGTATGCTGATTTGGCAGCTCCGCTGGGGAGATGGGCACCTTCTAGTGCCATGTGAGTTGATAATGATTCGCCAGTTTGCCGAGACGTAACTTGCATGCCCCAGGTTGCGCTCTGGATACCTGCAATCCTGCAAAGATAACGGAACGTACAAAAGGTCCCGAGGTATCCCTTTCTGGATTCCGTCATAGGAGTTAAGTACTTTCGAGAATAATCACATTCCCTGCAAGCATGTGTTTTTGTTTTTATTTTTAGAGAAAGGCATCTGTACTTATGCAATTGTATTTTAGAGATATCAGAAAACTCTTTGCAAAACATAAATGTGAAAACATGACATGACTGAAAAATCTGATTTTATTAATTCATGTGCCCTGAACTGGCAAGATACAGTCAAAGAAACACATCTCCTGAAATGAGGAGATTGTTACAAATTGAGAAATAAAGTGCTGGCGGTGTTGACGACGCTTTAAGGAGCTCCCTCTCCTGCTATGACTCGTATGACAATGACGTTCTTCTCGTCTTGCTTTCTGGAGAGAGTTGATTCTGATTGAAGTTTGATCCTTTGGAGCTTACCAAGTTGTAGGTGATACAGACGAATTCAGAATGCAGTTGTTCGCTTATTCCCTTATTTTGCATGGATCGCCCTTTCGGGTTTTCAATCCATCGGGATACCCATTTTTGCCTGAGCTGTCCAATGCGGCTTTTCAACTCAGCGGGTGTACATTTTTTAATTATTTCCCTTACTTTTGCCCGAGTCTTTTATTCTGTTTTTGACTCGCCGGGATGCCCTATTTTTGCCTGGACTTTCATTCTGTTTTTATGTCCAGCGGATCATTTTATGCGAAGTATTTTTTAACTGCATCTGAATTCACAGGGGATGGGAAATCTTCACCATCCATGGTGCTGAGCATCAGTGCTCCACCAGAGAAAACTTTCTTTACAACAAATGGTCCTTCATAGTTTGGAGTCCATTTGCCCCTGTGGTCTGTATGAGGAGGGAGGATTCTTTTCAGCACAAGATCTCCCACTTGGTACTCTCGGTGCCTGACTTTCTGATCGAAGGCCTTCTTCATTCTCTTCTGATATAACTGTCCATGGCAGATTGCAGCCAATCTTTTTTCTTCGATCAGACTTAGTTGTTCGAATCGGGACCGAACCCATTCTGCTTCACTCAGTTTAACATCCATTAATACCCGTAATGAGGGTAGTTCAACTTCAACAGGTAGGACTGCTTCCATACCATACACAAGCTGATACGGTGTTGCCCCAGTGGATGTTCTGATTGATGTGCGGTACCCATGCAAGGCAAATGGTAGCATTTCGTGCCAGTCTTTGTAAGTGACTACCATCTTTTGCACAATCTTCTTGATATTCTTATTTGCCGCCTCAACAGCGCCGTTCATCTTTGGCCTGTAAGGAGAAGAATTGTGATGTTGGATCTTGAAGTCCCGGCACAGCTCCGCCATCATTTTTTTATTTAAGTTGGAACCATTATCAGTAATGATTCGCTCGGGAACTCCGTACCGACAGATGATATCTCTTTTCAGAAATCGGGCTACCACTTGTCTTGTGACATTTGCATATGAGGCTGCTTCAACCCACTTGGTGAAATAGTCAATGGCGACCAGGATGAATCTGTGGCCATTTGAAGCAGTCGGTTCAATCTTGCCAATCATATCAATGCCCCACATAGCAAAGGGCCATGGTGAAGACATGATGTTCAAAGGATTGGGAGGCACATGCACCTTGTCTGCATAGATCTGGCATTTGTGACATTTTCTGGCGTAGGCACAACAGTCTGCATCCATTGTGATCCAGTAATAGCCTGATCTTAGCAATTTCTTAGCCATGGCATGCCCTCCTGCATGGGTACCAAAAGATCCTTCGTGCACTTCATGCATCAACAAATCTGCTTCTGTCTTATCAACGCATCTGAGGAGTACCATGTCAAAGTTCCTCTTGTATAAAGACCCATCAGTGTTCAGAAAGAAACTACCAGCAAGCCTTCTCAAAGTCTTCTTATCATTGGAAGATGCCCCAGGCGGGTATGTTTGATCCTCCAAGAAGCACTTAATGTCATGGAACCAAGGCTTATCATCTTTTACAACATCCGCTGCAAATACATATGCTGGTCTATCAAGTCTTGATACTGAAATCTGAGGTACAAAGTTAGCAGCTTGAACTTTGATCATGGATGAAATGGTAGCAAGAGCATCCGCAAACTGGTTCTCGTCCCGAGGGATATACTCAAGCTTGACTGTTGTGAAGAAAGTCAGTAACCTTCTTGTATAATCCCTGTAAGGTATCAGATGACCTTGGTGGGTGTACCATTTCCCGTTGGTTTGATTGACTACCAAAGCTGAATCTCCGAATACGGTCAATGTCTTGATCCTGAGGTCAATGGCTTCCTCAAGACCCATAATGCAAGCTTCGTATTCAGCTTCGTTGTTAGTGCAGTTGAAAGTGAGTTTTGCCGAGAAAGGCATGTGAACTCCTTTGGGTGTAATGAGTACTGCACCAACACCACGGCCATTCATGTTAACAGCCCCATCAAACATCATAGTCCATTCTTCTTCCGGGTCAGGCCCTTCGGTGTGAATAGGCTCTTCATGATCTTTTGCTTTAATGAACATGATGTCTTCATCAGGGAAGTCAAACCTCATAGGCTGGTAGTCATCAATGGGTTGCTCAGCAAGATATTCAGATAGTACACTGCCCTTGATGGCTTTCTGAGATGTGTACTGTATGTCATATTCCGTGAGAATCATCTGCCATCTTGCAACCCGTCCGGTAAGAGCTGGCTTCTCGAAAATGTACTTAACTGGATCCATTTTTGAGATTAATAAGGTAGTGTGGGTCAACATATACTGTCTCAGTCGGCGAGCAGCCCACGCTAAAGCACAGCAAGTTTTCTCGAGCAGTGAATAACGTTGTTCACAGTCGGTAAACTTTTTGCTTAGGTAGTAAATTGCATACTCTTTTCGACCAGACTCGTCGTGCTGGCCCAGCACACACCCCATTGACTCTTCTAATACTGTCAGGTACATAATCAGAGGTCTTCCTTCAACTGGCGGCATGAGGATTGGAGGTTCTTGTAAGTATTCTTTGATCTTGTCAAAAGCCCTCTGGCAGTCTTCGTTCCACCTGACCGTTTGTTCTTTTCTTAACAGCTTGAACAAGGGTTCGCAGGTTGCTGTGAGGTGAGATATGAACCTTGAAATGTAGTTCAATCGACCTAAGAACCCTCGAACTTCTTTCTCAGTTTTCGGTGCCGGCATTTCTTGAATAGCTTTGACTTTATCAGGGTCAACCTCAATCCCTTTCTCGCTTACAATAAAGCCCAGCAGCTTACCGGATCGCACCCCGAATG
Source organism: Lathyrus aphaca (assembly GCA_963966055.1). Lineage (NCBI taxonomy): Eukaryota > Viridiplantae > Streptophyta > Magnoliopsida > Fabales > Fabaceae > Lathyrus > Lathyrus aphaca. Next base: position 152,237,008 of record OZ014520.1, on the reverse strand, counting down.
TGCATTTGTTGGGGTTCAGCTTCAGTTGATACTTCCTCAGACGCTTGAACAACTTCAGCAGATTCACCAGGTGATCTTCCTCTGTAAGGGACTTGGCGATCATATCATCCACATAACATTCTATTTCCTTGTGGATCATATCGTGGAATAATGTCACCATAGCCCGTTGATATGTGGCACCAGCATTCTTCAGTCCGAATGGCATCACTTTGTAACAGAACGTGCCCCAAGGTGTGATGAATGTTGTCTTCTCCATGTCTTCAGGTGACATCTTGATCTGATTATATCCTGAAAATCCATCCATGAAGGAGAATACCGAGAACTGAGCCGTGTTATCCACCAATACATCAATGTGAGGTAATGGGAAGTCATCTTTTGGGCTGGCTCTGTTCAGATCCCGGTAATCAACACACATTCTTACTTTACCATCCTTCTTAGGCACAGGCACAATATTAGCAACCCACGGTGGATAGCTAGTTACAGCAAGGAACCCGGCGTCCCATTGCTTTTGTACCTCTTCCTTGATTTTCATAGCCATGTCTGGGCGAGTTCGGCGCAGCTTCTGTTTAACTGGCGGGCATTCTTCTCTCAGAGGCAGCTTGTGCACAACAATGTCGGTATCCAACCCTGGCATATCTTGATACGACCAAGCAAACACATCAACATACTCTTGAAGCAGATCTATCAGTTGTCTCTTCACTGAGTCTTGCAGGCAGGCCCCGATTTTAACTTCTTTCACGTCTTCGTCTGTACCAAGATTAATCACTTCAATCTCCTCCTGATGAGGAGCAATAACCTTTTCCTCCTGTCTTAACAACCTGGCTAGCTCTTCAGGAAGCTCATATTCTTCATCAACCCCTTCATCAGCTTGATTGATTGGATTGTCAAAGTCATACGATGTCATAGCCGTGCTGTTGTCGGTGCTGTCAGGAAGGCACTCTCTGCAAGGGTTAAGTTGGTTCATTTTAGTGATTGATTTTAATCTTGCTTTAGAAAAAAGTGAGATGAAGTTATCATTTTGAAAACACCGCCATTTATTTTTGTACAAAAAGAAAAATGGAAAAACAGTGAGCAGAAAAGAAGAGGACTCGTTTGCAAAAAGATGTCTGATATTTCATTAATTTAATCTTGTTTGCACAAAAGTACAGATGGCCCTGGTTACAAAATGAGTCTTGTCATCTTGGGCAAGATGCAAGACTTGGATGCATGCTATATAAAAATACAGGAAATAATAATTACTCTGCATGAGTAACTCTTATAATTTCCTGGGAAGACCAGTTCGAGACACTGCTCCCCGGGATCTTTGGACGAATCCAATTCTCCAGATTGCGCTCCTCTTCCAGCTCGTCTTCCAAACAGTTGATAGCATCGGGGGTGAGCATTCCCCCACTGACAAAACCAGGCTCTGCAGCAGCCTTTGCTTGATGTTGAGTTGGTCTGTAACCCAACCCAAATTTGTCCTTCTTCTCCTCCACAGCTAATACCTTGCCCCAGCCGAGGGCAGTTCCTTCTTCAACAACCTTCCGGGCTTGTTGGTAAGATGACATTGGAGTACCAGATACAGCAGATGCTTCATTGACGTTCAAGGCTTCAAAACCTTGGCTCATTGTTTCATGGATCTCCCCGTCCATCTCAATGTATTTATAAGTAGCCAGATGGCTAACAAAAATGTCCTCTTCCCCACAGATTGTGACAACTTGGCCTTCCCACTCAAATTTTAACTTTTGGTGAAGGGTAGACGTTATTGCGCCGGCGGCGTGAATCCAGGGTCTACCCAACAAACAGCTGTAGGCGGGCTGAATGTCCATCACATAAAAGATAGTTTTAAAGGTCTGTGGGCCAATTGTCACAGGAAGCTCAATCTCTCCCAGAACCGATCTCTTAGAACCATCAAAGGCTCTTACTACCAGGTTGCTGGGTCTCAATGCCAATCCATCATATTCAAGCTTCACCAGAGCCTTCTTTGGTAAGACATTCAGGGAAGAACCTGTGTCCACCAGCACATGAGAAAGGACAGCTCCTTTGCATTCCAGGGTTATGTGCAAGGCTTTGTTGTGGTTGCGGCCATCCGCTGTCAAGTCAGAATTGGTAAACCCTAGCCCATTGCTAGCAGTAACATTACCAACCACGGTTTCCAATTGGTTGACAGTAATCTCCTCAGGCACGTAAGCTGCGTGCAAGACTTTAAGTAGTGCATTCCGATGGGCTTCGGAGCACATAAGCAGTGAGAGGATGGAGATTTTGGATGGCGTCTGGTGAAGTTGATCCACAATTTTATAATCACTCTTTTTGATGATCCGCATAAACTCATCAACTTCCTGATCAAATGGAGTCTTCAGGGCTTCTTTGGCAGCTAGATCTTCCTGCACCGGGCCTTTACCCTTTGCCTTGGCAGCAGCTTCTGCTTCGGCTGTAGGTCTTTGAACTTGTGAAGCAAAGAGACGTCCGCTTCGAGTGAAGCCTCCGCCTCCCCCCACATTATCTACTTGTGGTGCAGGTGTTGATGTTTCCAGAGTGATTCTTTTCCCTTCGCAGTATATGTCAGAGCCATAGTGCCAAGGGATGGCCCTATTGCTTTCGTATGGTACTGGTCCAGGCACCGTGACAGTGACTGGACTGATTGCTGCTGCTGAAGGGACTGTTATTGTGTGTGGATCATAAAAGATTGTAACTGGTGCTCTGGCGGGAGCAGCACCTTCTGAATGGTAAGCGGAATTATTTTCAGGATCATAGAATATGGTGACAGTAGAGACATCTTCATGATTGATTGCTGGTGTTGTAGGAGGTACTGTTGGAAGGACTGTTGTTGTTGTTGATGGAGATTCGAAATGGAATGAAGCTGAAGTTGTAGCAGGAGAAACTGTTGAAAACTGATCATTTGGAAGGACAGGTGAAGTACTTGTTGATGGTGCTGATGAATTGTCGGGAACAATAGTTGCTGTATTTGTAGGAGGGTCTGAAACCGTTGTTGATGAAGTTGCCGGATTTGTCGGGAATGAGGTAGTGATCTGTAGCAGGCCACTCTGAATAAGGCTGTCAATGCCATTCCTCAGGTCCTCGCACCCATTCCATGAAATATTGCAATAGGGACACCCTAGTTCACACCCCGGAAATATATTGCTTTCACGGAGTTGAGCTTTGATTTCCACCAATGGCGTCCGGATCTGATCCACACTGGTTATTAAATAAGACGGTTGGTCTTCTTCAATAGCATTAATTCGGGGACCACCATGATTTGGCATTGGGTTTTTATTGACATTGGGCGGAGGTGCAAAATTCAGAGCCTTGGAGTCTACCAAGTCTTGTACCTTCATATGCAGAGCTCTGCATTTTTCTGTACTGTGACCAGGTGCGTTCGAGTGGAAAGCACACCTAGCATTGGAGTCATAGTTCCTTGGTAGACTGTTGGGATCCGGAGGTGCCAACGTTCTTAGCTCAACCAGGTTGAGTTTCAGAAGTTGTGGCAGCAAGGCAGCATACGGCATTGGGATCGGGTCGATCACTCTGTTAGCTTGGGATGGCCTTTGTTGGAATGGCCTCTGTTGATTGTTGTTGTTGGAGTTGTTGTTGAAGTTCCTTGGGGGATACTGATTTTGCTGATACTGAGGTTGTTGTTGGAAGCTTTGTTGAGGAGGTTGATAGACTGGCTGAGGGTGAGCTGGAGCAGGGATAGTGACTGCTGCTATTAACCTTTGAACATATTGGGGCCTACCCCTGTTGGTGTGAATGGCATTGGTCTCGCCAGTTCTTCTCGGGCCTGCAAAAGGCTTTCTTGTACTACTGTACGAGCTTGCACCGTTGTCTGAGATCTTACCCATCTTTAACAAGCTTTCAATTCTCTCCCCAGCTATGACAACATCTGCGAAGCTGGTGGAAGAGAAAGCAGCCAACCTGTCAATATACGTTCCCTGAAGAGTGTTCATAAACATGTCTGCCATTTCTCTCTCAGACATTGGTGGTTGAACAGCAGCAGCCAGTTGCCTCCATCTCTGAGCATATTCTCTGAAGCTCTCCCTCGAAGACTGTGACATTCCCATTAGGAGGGTCCTGTTGGGTGCCATATCTAGATTATACTGATACTGTCTGATGAAGGCTTCTGCCAGGTCCTTCCAGCATCTTATAGTTGCTCTTGTCAGATGGGAATACCATTCCCTAGAAGCCCCAGTCAAGCTATCTTCAAAATAGAACATCCACAATTTCTCATCCATTGTATAGGCCTTCAGCCTTCCCAGAAATGATTGCAAATGAGTCCGGGGGCATGAAGTCCCATTATACTTTTCGAAACACGGAGGCTTGAACTTGTGGGGAATCCTGACCCCTTCTACCAAACCCATGTCCATGACGTCGAACCCCAAAGAGTTTTGAGACTCCAGTGATCTCAACTTCTCAGCTATTTCTTCCAATCGTCTATCATATGTTTCCTCTCCGGCACCCATTACTGTATACTGGTCCTCCTGAGGATCTTCTTGAAGTACTCTGGCTGCAGTGGCTGTCCCTTGAATGTTGACTGGGATGTTAGCCTCTGGATGGAGATGTGGGCCAAACACAGGGGGGTAACATGTGGTTGCACCCTTTCATTATTACTGGTGCCTGCAGTTCCTACATGAGGCTCCTCTTGATTTTGCCTCTCCACCATGGCCCTCAGTCTCTCCTGGCTCTGAGCCATGTTGTTCATAACTTCCATGAACTGTGTCATTTGCGTTCTCATCTCTAACCTTTCGTTTGCCATCTGGTTTCTGACCTCCGTAAGGTCTTGTTGCATCTGATCCATCTGAATTCCCGGAAGGTTGTTTCTAGTTGGGTACCTGTGAGGCCTGTTGAGAGGAAATACCCGGCGGCGAGCAATAATTCCTGAGCATCACAACAGAGGTTAGCAATAACAAAACAAAAACCTGCAAAACAAACAAAAAGGGTTAGCATGCAATGCAATTATGCTTATTCGCTCTCAAGGTATCCGGTTTGGCCTTCAGTTTTGACCCTTCCAGACCCTTGAAGACGCTGCTGTTGAAGTGAACTTTTGATGTGAATCCAGATAGAAACCAACACAAATATATTACAAAGGGTGAAATAATACAACTTGTTCATTTTACAACACAAGCCCTCAAAGGGGTCAAAATACATCACAAAAAGCAAAAGTACATGAAATAGGAACAACAACAAGCAAATGATCAAACTCCAAGGCCAAACTCATCCTCACGAACTTCCTTGAGAAGTGCTTCGGTCACAGGATCAGCCGGATGCTCCGTGAGACTTCTGATGAGAAGGTTTCTTGTTGCAACAGCTGCAGCCAACTTCCTGCTCTGACTTTGGTCCTTAGACCTCTTTACTCCTGCTTTGATTTTCAGCTCTGATATTTCCTCCTGGGCTGCTGCCAGTGCTTTTTCCATCTGCTCCATCTTGTCTTGAACTCTCTTGTCTTCTAGAGTACGGGCCTCAGTGATCCGGACCCACCTGGCCTGACTCTCTTTCAAATACAAGTCTGTTCTTGCTCTTTGGAACTGGGCTTCTTTACAAGCATTCTTCAGAATCTGTTCACCAGCTTTGGACTTGTTGATATAATCTCCAGACTTCTCAATCTTAGTCAAGTGTTCTACCCTCAATTTCTCCAATCTTTCAATCTCCCTCACACCTTCACTCCTCTCCCGGAGGGTCTTCTGCAAGGCTTGAGTTAACTTCTCATTTCTTTCCTTCAAGCTCTCAAACTCTTCCAAACTGATAGTGGCAGGGGGGTGGTGCTGAAGATGACTCAGGCATGTCTTCTATGGTGAAGGGCATTCCAGAGAATTGGGCCCTAGCATGGGACCACTCATAATATTGGACTGATGCCACATTATTGCACTTCCCCAGAATGGTGATTCCCTTAGTCTGAACATGATCCCAGGCCCAGGCAGCCTGCCTAACAGTTGCCAGACTAATCTTGTTCTCACAGTAGAGGGTCTCCACCAAATCTTGTCCCCTAGGAGTATGAACCAGTGCATAGCCTAATTGTCTCCTGAACAGCAGAGGGTTGTAATTGATACTTCCCTTAACTCCCACTAAAGGCACATTGGGAAAGTGCCCACAGCTGGTGATCATATCTCTGCCCTTGGTGCTCTGAGTACACCATCTGATATCTGCTGAAGTTAGGACAGTGAGTCTCTTAGCCCAGTTGCTTTGCTGATGAGGATTTAGAAATGCATCTGTCCTGGGTAGATGCCTGAGAAGCCAAGCATGGAATAATGGAGCACAAATCCTCACTAATCTTCCCCTCTGCTTCTCATTTCTCTGATGGACTGAGTAATAGAGATCACCCAGTAAAGTTGGTACTGGGTTCTTCAGGATGAACAAATGGATTGCATTCTTGCTGATGAATCGAGGCTCATCTGCAAACAACACAATTCCATATACACTTAAGGCCAACAGTGCACAAACAGCTTTCCACTCCCCCAGGGAGGCCTTCAGACTAGCTTGAGAAACTAGGAAGTCCAGATGAAATCCAGGGATCCCAGCTTTGGAGGTCATATGCTGTTCAATCAAAACAGACTCCAGATACAAAGCTTTTGCTACCTCTCCATTGCTAGGAAAGACCATTTCAGGGTTGAATGGGATTTCTCTTTTGATAGGCAAACCAACCAAAGATGAGTATTCTTCCAGAAGAGGCCCCAACTGAAAGTCTTGAAAGGTGAAACATCTCAATGGAGGATCATAAAACTGAATGCAGGTGTGGATGAGGCTCCTCTGAGATGGGTCCAGATCCATGACCATGTCCAGTATATCTCCATAACTCTCCCTGAACAAGGGTATGTGCTCTGGAGTGATCAGGGTTTGGATCCTCCTGATGTCTGACAAGTCTGGTTGGAAGAAATGATAAGTGATGTTGCTTTTCTTTGGAGCCATGATGCTGAAGACTGGGTAGAGTAAGTGCTGATGAAGATGCTGAGGAGGGGGCCACTGACTGGCTAGTGCAAGTAACTGAAGTATGTGGCTGGCACACTGAAGCAAGTGCTGGTGGAGATAGGTCAATATAACAGATGGGGTCAAAACCAAAACCAGATGAAGGTGGATACCCTGAAACACAAATAAGCACATGTTAATATGATGCAATGAGTATGTATGCAAAATGAAATGCAAGGGTTTGTGACCGAGCTGGATCTGATTAACTGCCTTGGTATAGATCCATGTGTGTTCAAGAATTCCAGGTGGAGGTCTAAAAATCCAGTAACCAGGGTGGGGGACTCAAATAAAGAGCCACAAGTCCAGGGTTTTAGAATCACAAGAACTATCCACCATGGAGCATTCTTAACAAAGTCAAAGTAACAGGGTATTCTGAGGTCAAGGTACCTGCAAACCTGTAAACAGCCCAACCCCCCTCACAGGTGATGATCTAGAACAAGGATCCTCAGACTTGGATCAGTTATGAGAAGTGTAAACACTTCTAACCCGGAGGTACAGTGTTTACAATAACCATAACAATTCCTCCTCTAATTCACCTCAGTTTCTGAAGGTCAGTACTAAAAGGTCATTCAGACTTAGCAGGCTTCCCAGATAGCCCTAGCATTGCAGGAAATCTGCAACACAGAGTTCTCAAGAAGAAACCCATATCTGAACCGTGTTTCATATTCCCGCACCAGACCGAAATGGAATGGGAAAGAATATGATTCACTCTAGCCTAGGTGTCACTCAGGTCCCGGGTATAGGACCTTAACTCTCAATGAAACACCCACCCACCAAAGAAAAAAACCAGATCCAGCCAGCAACAATGACAGTATGATATATAAATGCAGTAAAGAAAGCAGTAAAGCAACTGTACATAAAGCAATAAACAAAAATAAATACAAGCACAAACAAGCACATAACACCCCAGTAAACACAAATCAAACAAGCGCTAGGAGGAACCCACAAAAAGAACCAGAAGCCCTGGTTGCAGTATAAGGGTCCCCAGCAGAGTCGCCAAGCTGTCGCTCCCGACAAATGACACCGGGTCATATGAAGGTACAGACGCGAACGGTCGGCGAAAGGGAACAGTGAGAACACACAGCCGTGAACTCACTGGAGAATGAATAGAGTCGCCAGCTAGGCATTTTTATCCCGGAGGAAAGGCAATGCTGCATAGACCTAGAAAGAGATGGATAAGACGGTTTGCGAACCAGAGAGACTGAGAAAGGGGGTTGGTTACAACCTGGGAAGGTATTAGCACCCAGATTGTCCGTCGTACTCGACGGGATCCACGCTTAAAAGATTTGTGTTTTAAAGGGGTAGTGTCAGTGCAATTTGTGTATAAGATAGCTGGAAAAGGATGTACAGGTGTCAGTGTAAAGTGTATAAGTGATATGAAGTATGAAAGTGTCAGTGTGAGGAAGGAGTGAAATGCTCATGATAATGAGGCTAAAGAAATGAGCTGGAAAGAGGGGGAATATACAGAGACTTTTGTTCGATAACTGTTAAGTTATGCCTACGTATCCTCTCGTGCAATGAGGAAGTCAGAACACCGTAGTTCGACCCAAAGAGACTGAAAGATGAATTGACTGACGAACTGCTTGCTTGTCTATGCTCAAGTGTATGACCTGTCTGGCTCAGGTGCTAACTGTCTTGCATTAGACGGAAGAAGCAAGTTCTCGACTGTGAGTGAGTGTGATGAGAAAAGAATCCCGAAGGAGACGATTATTGCTTGTTTTTGAGTTTTCAGTCTTTTATTGCTTTTGAAAGTTTGTCATAAGATAATGAGCTTAAGCCTAAATCAATGGGTTAGTAAACTCATCACATCTTCCCTCTGATTAGGGGTAATGAGAATACCTTAAGTGTGAAGTCAGATTCTCACACTTAATCACCTTTGATGTAGGATTAAGATCATTAACCTACTTGTGATTATTTAGATGTTTTTGGTATTTTTGTTTAGTGTTGAGTAATGAGGTTAAGCCATAATCAAGGATTAAACAGACCCATTACACCATCCTAAAAGAAGGATAATAGATGAGAATGTTTAAGCTGAGAAAAACTCCTCAACTTAATCCATGATTAGGGATTAAACCCATGACAAAACAAGCCTTTGATTAAGTGGATTTTATTCAATGGTATGATGATGAAGTGAATTTTATTGTTTGTAAGACAACTTGAGGGGGACTTGTCCATTAACACTAGGGTTAGTCCTTCTTAACCACTTGAGGAAGAATTAGAACCCTAATGCAAGGCCCAAGTTACAAGTGTAATGTCTTGATAATTATTAAGTGGATTGATTAAGAGATTTAAACACCTTAAGAGTTCAAGACTTAGGATTAAAGTTATACACTCCATCCTAAGAGAAGGATGCAGGCATAAGCTTAATCACAAAGTCTTAAAGCCTTTAGGGTTTAGTCCCTGATTATGAGGTGAGAAGAGAAGACTCAAAGAAAGACACAAAGGTAAAAACTATGAGGGGAGACTAATCAAAACCCTAATCATTGTCATGCTTGGTTGATCCTAAGGTTTGTGAGGTTTTCAAGAGCAATCTTCAAAGGAACCACCAGGAAGCAGATGAACAGGATCAAGAGAAGCAAAGCAACTTGCTTCATTCAAGAAGCCAAGTCACTTGAAGAAAGAAAGTGGGAAGGAGAAGAATGAGCAAGCTCAAACTCAAACACATATAAGAATGCAGCAATGGATGCAAGAGAGATGAAAAGAAAAGTTATGAGAAGTGAAGGCAAATCCACTTCTCAAGTTTACTTACCACCTGAAATGTTAGAAAGAAATGCAATGCAATGCAAGATGAGGTGAAATGGTATGATGCAAAGCAAAACCAGAAGCATGTTGATGATGCTTATGATGTTATGAGGTGCTGCAAACATGAGGCAAAGCAATGGGAATGTTCATACAAGATTATGAATGCAAATGATGCAAGCCAAGGAGCATGAACAAACATGAAATGTTATGAAGCATACAAGACAAATGACATGGCAAATATGAGATGCAATGATCAAAGATGCTTTATACATGTCTTAAGATGTCAAATGAATCACAAGAATGCACAAAATGCAAAGACAAGTCATGTTATGCAAGGAAATGCAAGAGGGATGCAAATGAAAGCCCAAATTAGGGTTCATGGATCAAACATCAAACACAAACCAAAAACAGAAGCAAAACCCTAAAGTAAAAATGGAAAATGGCATTCAAAGAAACCCTAGGCCTATGATGAACCACTGCCCAAAGGGGAGCTCTCAACTCTCAACCAAACTCAAGTTATGATTTTTGCAAGTTATTAGGGTTTTTTAGGGTTCTTAACAAAACAAATGCCAATCAATTTGAAAATGCAAGAACAATTCATGGTCTTTTTATCCTAGGAACTACATGCAAAACAAAAGACAATGCAAGAGGAATCAATGTCTCAACCTTCACCAATTGACAGAAATGAATTTTTGAACTTATGATCAAAATAATGCACAAAATATGATTTAATTCAATGAAAAATTCTTAAAATGCATCAAGATCAAAAAAGAAATTTGGTTTGAAGGTTGGACAATGTTTCTAAATGTCTTAGAACATTTCATGAATTTTTTTTGTAATTTTTAAATACCTAAAAGTATTTTTAATTAATTAATTCTCATTAATCAATTAAAGATAATCTTTTAAATATTTAAAAATACTTTTTTAATGATGAAAAATAAAATAAAAATGTTTTTGGGTCTTAAAAATTAATTAAACTTTAAAGAAAAAGTTTCATAATTTTTAAGTGTTTTTTACTATTTTAAAATAATTGTACAAGTTAATTGAAATAAAAATGAAATAAAAACAAATAAAAATGAAAGTATGCAGCATGGAGGGCCAGGATGGGCTCTGAGTTTGAAGGGGTTGACCGCGCGCGTTTTTGAATGGCCAAGATTGCTTCTGATCAAATTAATTTAAATATGGATTAATTAAATAAAACACGTGGATTAGGGCATAATGAGCACATCTGGGCCGTCCACACGCGCGGGAGGTCAACACTTTCAACGCATCCAAAGGTCCACATTCAAATGACAATTAATTATGCAATTAGGGTTTAATTACTCTCAGGTGGCCGGAGAAGACTTCCGGTCGTCTTCTCCGGCCAGCACCTCACCTGAAAACTCCCCAAATCCCTCAAAACGTAACAAAAACAAAATCTATGAATTGGGAAATGATCCCCAGCCTCTCACGAATCAAACCCCTCTCCCAAAACAAATTTATATTTCCTAAATCAACTGAATCGAAGAAAATAAGTTCTAGGTCACGCAAGCTTCAGACACAAATTAAATGCTTATGTCACAACCATTTCAAAAACTAAAGGTACCAGAATGATCAGGATAACACAAAGAACAAGTTTGGAACAAAAGAAATGATTTCTGGAAAAATTATTTTCGAGCTACCTGAGATTTGGAGCTTTCAGTTTAGGAACTTTATGGCCACCTCTCTTTGTGCAAGCTGCTCCTTAGAACCTCTTGATGATGTTTGAATACTCAAAAGGGGTTTAAGTTGGCTGGTTGATGAATTTCGAAAGGAACTGCTTCAAGCTCAGTCAACAATGGCTATGGTGATTCTGACTGATTCAGGCCATGGTGAATGAAGGTTTGAGGTCCTGATGATGAATGGAGAAGGTTTGTGGTGTTTGTTTGTGTGTTTGCAAGCTGGGATGAGATTTTCGAATGAAACTGCAAAATGGAGTGTGAAATGGTTATGGAGTGTTCTTGCTATTACAGGCTTTGGTTCTTGGTGCTGGATGATCTATGAAGTGTGGTGAGATGATAGATGAAGATAGTTTGAGTGTTTTGTGGCTGTGGAGAGGAATTCGAAGGAACTTGCAAAAGAGGAGTGTTTTGTGTATGTTGTGTATGTGTGAGCTTCAGCCTTGCTTCAAGTATGTTATGGCCAGCATTTGATCCACATAAACAAAGTCTATTGGTCAGTTGATGTGACTTGGCCTGCTGTGATAGGTGTGGCCACTTTTGCCAAAATGTCAACTTCTTGTAAGAGAGGCATGGGTCATGTTTTCAGCCAAGTACAAAAGGTGTGGGCTGCGCAACAAGGTGAGGGAGAAAGGCTAGGAGTGGTCAGCAGGCTAGGCAGCAAGTGGATGGAAGTGATCATGAGTTTGTGCAACTTGGCTTCCTTTGTTCACATGGAAAGATTTTGTTCCAAAGGCCATACAAACATGTGATTCCTTTGGTTCAAATCTGATTTTGGGACTTAGGGAATGTTTATTCAATGGTTTGAAATGGATTAGAGGTCACAATATGCATTGGTACAAGGTTTTGCAAAATTTCCATTTGGTGCATAACTTGAATTTTAGTGATTTTTGCCAACTTTGCCACACCATAACTTTTGATCCAAGAAGAGTTTGATCATGTTCTTGTACTTTTTGAAAAGGGAAAGATGAGATCTACAACTTTCATGACCAAAGTTTTTCCATTTGAAGCATTTTTGGATCCAAAATCATGGCTTGAAAAATGACATAAGATGATGCATTCTTGAAAAGTCAACTATGCCCAAAAAGTCAACATTTGCAAAAACCCTAAATTCTTGATTTCTATGAACTTCAACCTTCTTCCATGATCAAATAAAGATCATATACACTCAAAATGATGAAGATCACCCATTGGTTGGGTCATTGGGGGCCTCAGATGCCCTGATTTTGCACTGACTTGTCTGAAAAGTCAACTCTTGATCAGATGACTTCCCCATGGAATTTCTTCATGAAAATTGATATGTATGCTCCCTATACCATATAGAGACCAATGGAAACAAAAATGACCAAAAAATTTGGGGTTATGGCCTCTGAAACCAAAACCCTAATTTTCAGTCAACTGTGCAGTTCAACCTGGCTCTGCATCCACTCAAACCCTAGTTCTTGTGATTCCTCTGCAATTTTGACTTTGAGGAGATGAAATATGATATAAGAACACACATGGACCACTTTGAGTTGATTGGTTGCCTTTGGAATGGCTCAAGATGCTTTGGGGTTGCTCAGATCACAAACCCTAGGTGCAGATGCCTTAGAAACTATCCAGTGAATCAAAAATGAGATGTGAGATGACATGATTGTGTTTATGCATATGAAATGATCATAAGCCATGGTGTGAATGGGTGAGGGCAAATTTGGGGTGTTTACAGATGCAAATCTTTGGGAGCGACAATAAGTTGTGGAAAACAATATGGATTATTCTCCCGTTCATTGTCAAATATGTTAATTGGGTGTTTGGATCATTTGGTTGATAATCAGTAGTTAATCTATTAAGTCAGGAGAAAATAATTAGTCATGAATTATTAAATGGATTTTTGGCGTTGTGGTGAATTAAGTCGTTAAGTCGAATTATTAAGTCAGAAAGTTGACGGAATAATATTAGGAGCGACATTATTGATTATTTGGAGCGTGTTGGTTATTAGGCTTGGATTGCGTCGGAATTAGCAAGTAAAAGGGTGTAGTGTTTAGGCCAATTAGTTGATTATTATATTGGATTATTATTAATTTAACAAAAAGAAAGAAAGTAAAAGAATTAGTCAGAATAAGGTATCAGTGAGAAGAGGAGAATCGTGAATATTGGAGAATGAGGAAAATTGGAGAAAACAGATGCGAAAAGTTGTCGTCGAAAAACAAATAGATCGGAGATTTGAGCGGACATCAGTTAAGGTAAGGATGGGGTTCAATCTTTATAACCGGGTATGATAATCGGTACTAGGTTGGATGGTTGTATATGTTGTATTTTGTTTGATGTTGATGTTGATTTAGTTGACTATGATGTTGTGTTGTTGATGGAGTCGTATTGGTTTTTTCTGTGAAAAATGCTAATTTGTCGATTTTTGTGAAATTGGTTGTTGAGTTTATTTTTATGTTTGTTGTTGTTAGTTTGATTGATTCTGGAAAATATGAATTGGAGATGTTGAGGCTATGTTGCGCCACCAAATTGTGAGAAGGGCTTGTGGCGGGAGCCACTTTATGTGAGGTGGGAGCCATGCTCTCTTGTGTTCATATGGCGCAAACTAGATTGGCTTGGTGGGAGCCACATTCGATTTATCCACCAAGAAGGAATGTGGCACTGGCTACCTGTTGGAGTGATCGAGGGTGGCACAAGCCACCCTGTATAAGAGGGAATTACTTTAGTTTTTCTTTATACCTTAATGTAATTAATCCATCTTACATAGTTTTGGTGATTTTTGTTTCTAAAATAAATAGTTCATATGGATACCCTAATAAACTAATTTCATGGAACATGATTTTGTTAAAACAAGTTAGAATTTGGTGTTAATATTTTAGAAGCAGAGCCATACATATATCAATTGTGAAGAAGAAACTGAATAGCATTTTACAGAAAAAAACTATTTTGGGAATTTTGACAAAAAAACAGAATTTAATCTATGTTTTAATGACAGTTGGAATTTTATCAGACCATAGATTTATGGAAGAATTGCATAAAAGAGATCGCATTAGTCGCTAGGATTAAAACAATGTCGGTTTAGTCGGTTTAACGAAAATTGTCGGGGTAAGTCGGGTAGTTTAATAGTTGATTTTTGTTGTGTCATTTTGTTGAAAAAATGTTGTAAAGTTGAGTTGCAGGTACAGGTTGAATTGGTAAGTCGTTCCAGTTTGCGGAAAGTTATAAGTTGTTTATGTTGGAGGCCTTACAAGCCAATGTTGAATTTATGTTGTTCACGTCATATAAGTTGTTTGTGTTGCTGGTTTATGTCGTTTAAGTTGCTCATGTTGTCTAAGTTGTTATGTGTTGTTGAAGTTGTTGTGTTGTTCAAGTTGGAGGCTTAATAGCCAACATTGATTTAAGTTGTTCATGTTGTATAAGCTGGTTGTGCTGCTGATGTTGTTATGTTGCTTGTGTTATAAAGTCGTGTATGCCATATAGGACATTTGCATATTATGTCAGAGCCTTTGCTCACACCACGTTGGCCTGTATTGGCACTAAGTTGAAAGTTGAAGGCTTATGCCTTGATACCTCGGTAAATTGGAAAAATTATTAAGTTGAAGGCTTATGCCTTGCAGATACCTCGATAACCTGGTATATTTTAAGTTGGGAGTTTTACTCTGAATGGTACCACATGCATATGCATAGTTGAGTCGCATTTGTGTTACATTATTTATGTTGGTTATGTTGTTTATGTCGTTCAAGTTGATAAGTGGTTTATATTTTTCAAGTTGATAAGTTGTTTATGTCGTTCAAGTTGATAAGTTGTTTATGTTATTTCAAGTTGATTAAGTGATTCGTGTTGTTTATGGATGATTAATTCGTTCATGTTGGATATACGATTATGTGGTTTATGTAGAAATGTTGATGGATATAATAAGTAGTAAAGTAAGTTGATAAAAGATTGATGGTTGTTAAATCGTTGTTTTGTTGTTAATGTTGTGAAGTGGTGAGTTGTTTTATGATCCATATCTAAGTATTATTTATCATATATCGCCTATAATTAACGATATTTCACCCCTTCTGTTTGAATGTTACCCCTATGTTGGTAACATGCAAGTAGCTTGCAGGAAGATGGTTATCTTCATTAGTTCGAGTCGGTGTCGGTGCTTGATACGTAACACTCGGGGAATGGACGCTTGGTTGTTTCATGTTGTTTTCAAGTTGTTTTAGTATAAATATGTTGTTACTTGGTTGTTTTAAGTTGAATAACATGTTATACCATGTTTAGCTGAATAATTTGAAAATCCGTTGCGTAGTTGTAAAAGTTGAATTTGGTTTCATAAATGAATAAAAGTTGTTGTTTTTAGTTTCTTACGAACCGAAGGTGTTATGTATCAATTATAATGAAATTAAATGAAGATTTTATAATTTGAAAAATGTAGCATCCTGTTTTGTGTACTTGTTGATTGACTTTTTAATACTCTGATGTTTAATGTAATCGCTGGGTAGAAATGGGGTGTTACAATCCCAAGACCAAGATTTTCATCTGGACAAGAGCCAATACCATAGGGAATGGTTTAAATATCTCATATACACCATGGAATTTCATTCATAAGGTCAAAATACCTTAGAGGATGTCTAGTAAAAAAATCAGAAAATCAGGGGTATCTAGTGTAATTTCCATCTGGACCCAAAAACTCAAATTTGACTTTTTCACCCAAAAGGATCCTCATGAACAATATTACAAGAATATATGGTTCATGAATGAATTTGATCACAAAAAATCAGACATTTGAAGATAACTTGTAAAAGGGGCAATCTTTGAAATTTAGAAATTTTTCTAAGTTATGGAAAAAAGTGTTCTAGTAGCCTACTTCCTAGCATCATAACTTATGATCCAAGCATCCGATTTTGGTGAACTAAAGCTCAAATGAAAGATCTCATCATTATCTACAAATGATTTAACTACACGAAACTCCAACTCTACATGGATTTTAAATTATGACCGGATCAAAATCAAGAAAAATATTGATTTTCAACACTTAGACAAAATTTGTCTAAGTACAAAATCTTCAAAACTCCAAAACTTAGAGGGATTTTTCACCAAGTTCCAAGCTGATTTAGATCCTTCTCAAAACACCAATATTGTTTCAAATTTTACCAACAATTAAAAGAACCAATTGGCATGAAAAGATCTTGCTTGTACATGAAGAAATCATGGATCAAAGTGTATGTTTTTGCAAAAAAACCAGATTTTCACAAACTTTTGAAATCTGATTTTTTTAGTCAAAGGACAATGTCGAGTGGCCTTAAGAATATTCGCAATCATTACAAACCTGATCAAACCTGTAAATTCATGATTGCTCCAAGGAATTTCCATAAATGGAATTTATGAATTTCAACACTTATGCATTTTGATCCAAGGGTCACCACGCTCCAAAATGGAATATTCTTGGATCTCTTGTTCAACAAGAAATAGGTAGACCCAATCCAAGCATTAAACTTTTGAGGAATGTAAATTTTGCTGCTGCAATAGCTGAGCAATCTGAGAAGTTCATCATTCCATGTGTAAGAGATATTTTTACAAAGCATGACTCACAATTGTGACCTTATCTCTTCAAGACTTAAGAGCTAAGTAATCTCAACATATTTGCCTATAAATAGAGACCTCATTTTATCATAAAAATTACACTAAAGCCTCTGATCTCCAAACTTTCTCTCATTTGCTCCTAAAGACTCAAAACATGATATTTTGAGCAATCACTACTGGTTTTTGAGTTGTGGCCACTATCAACTCAAACAAATTTCTCAAACACATCACATATGATGTTTATGAGGTGTTCAAACACTTAGATCACATCTGAAACACCTCCTACCAAAAATCACTCTTTAAAACCTCAAAGAAACCTTGTTTCTGCAACTTGAAGGTCAAAACTTGATCCAGCCATTTGCAATCATGTCCAAGTGTTCAAACACATTTCATATGGTGTAGGGAAGTTGTCCAAATCATCATAACATCTCTGGAACACCTCCAAATCGAAATCACAACTCCAACTGCAAGCTCAAGTTCAAGTAAGCCTCAAACTTGGCTAGATCATAATCCATGCATATTTCCCCGCACTATATTTTTTCCATATGTGTGTAATCATACTCTAAGTAATTCCCCTCAATCAATTTCACAAAATCATCATCATGTAGAATTTTATGGGGTTCAGGCCAAATTAAGATTCTTCAGTGTTCTTCAGTGATTCTTCACTCTACACTAAAAATAAATGAAATTAATTGGTACCGTGGTGTTCGTGAGTTAAAAACTAGCAAGATTGATGTTTATTTCATTTCATTACATATTCAATGAGATATGAGAGATTTTACAAAATCCCCATTTTTGAGCAACCTGAAGAACACTCGTGTGTTCTTGCCATGTTCTTGGCGCCCTTTTTTGAAAATTCAAATATTTAAATTTTGTGATTTTATTTAATTCAATCCAAAATTAATTTCTCTTTGATTATTTTAAGTTTTAAAATGATTCTTTTTTCATTAATTCAAAAAAATGTCTAAATACTTTATTCCATGAAAAAATATCCAAAAAATATATTTTTTAATATATTTTATATTTTCATAAATAATTAATTTTATTTGTTTCCAAACATTTTAAAATTCTTTTATTTCACTTGTTTTTTCAAACATAAATGATATTCAAGTTATCTCATGGATAAAACATAATTTTTCAAACATTGATCCAAGGTTTCAACTTGTTTTTCAATTATGTTTGAAATTTATCAAAGATTTTAAATATTTTTATATTTAAAATATTAAAAACTAGGGTTTTGATTTTAATCACCCTGAAATTGATTTTTATCACTCTTGAGCCTCTATTAGAGTGTAATATCCATCCCTTTTTGAAAATTGATGTAACACCCCGTATTTTATTTTAGTGCTCTGGATAATATTAAATGGACTCAACTGGATTCTAGTATGCTCAGAGAATTATTTGTTCAGATAATTATAGCAACTGTTGAACTCAAAATTAATTGATTAATATTATTCGACCATGAGGTTTTTATTAATTGGTACATTAGAGATATTTTCGGTAACTCTAATATTTGATCAATTGGTGTTGGACGATAAAAATATCAATTGGAGATATTTTATATCATTGTATTATATATTAATAGAAAGAAATGAAAAGAATAGAAAGAAATGAGAAGAAAAGAGGAAGAAGAGAAAAACTTGGATTCATCAATCTTCTTCATCAATCTTTATCAAACTCCTCTTCATTTGCAAGGTGGGCTCTAGATAGAAGCTTTAAGTTCTAGAGTTAGAGATGTTTTTAGCTTAAGTTAGGTTTTCTGAGAAAATGCTTAAAGTGCAAATCAATGAAATCTAACGGATGAAAATTGACATAAATTATATAGCGTAGTTGTAATATGCATGTGATCAGTTGATAATACTTTGTTTGCTGATCTTTGGGGTTTTGGTGGTGGATATGAGTTTTTGGGGGGGCGTTTGAAACCCTAAAACCACAAAGTTAATATTCTGATTCCGGTGTGAACCGTCGGGCGGCACTTTGAGCGTCGAGTGATGCATCCCTGATCTCCGGAGGAAGTAAGAAGCGGTGGGAGAAAAATTTATGTATTTTGAAACCCTAAGAACGCAGAATGATAATTCTTGTTCTGGTGTAAACCGTCGAGCGGTGATTTGAGCGTCGGGCGATGAAGCCTTGACCGTCTGATGGAATTAGGAGGCGATGAGAGAAAAATCTATGTGTTTAAAATTTTCTGAGATTGGGCTTGCGCCGCTGCAATCATCGGGCGAAGTAGCAGGCGCAGACAGCTCCGCCAGGTGAAATGTTGATCGTCGGGCGCCTCTAGCAGTTTTTCAAATGATTTTCTTTTCTTAAAACATCCATAATTTTTTACTCGGGTGTCCGATTGAAACGTTAAGCTCTTGCAAGGCTCTATCTAATGAAAAATGAAAATATTGATAATAGTGTGGAATTATTTCATTTATGATATTGGGATGATTTATTATTATATATTGTGATATGTCATATGAGTATGCATGCTAATCCATTTATAATCATGAGAATACTTAATTAAAATGAGTTAAGTAAAGTGAGGAAGACTTACCCATATCAATAGTAGAACCTAGTTGTGACTAAGAATTTGATATAAACTAGATGGCGATGCTCGGACGTTCGATGCTTAGAGAAGTATCTTAGTCGAGTAATGGTCTAGTGGTGAGTGAAACACTATATGGAACATGTGTGCAAACCAATTTAGGTGTGTTATTTGTGGAAAAGGCATTGTGACCTTAGGAATGTTGTGTACATTCCCATTTGAGTGAAATCACGTAATCGAAACCATTTTTCCCTAAGAATGTTGTTTAATGAGCCAGGGGCTCCTCTAGAATGTATACATGCAGTACTTGGCAGGTTTGATTCTCGTGTGTAGTACGAATGGAACATATATATATGTAGAGACTTGTGGTAGTTTATGGCCCACGTGAAGTGACGATTTTAAGGTTAATAACCCTTCTTTCCGGATCCATTTCGTATGCCAAGTAAATACAAGGATCCATGACTCGTGCCAACTCTTAGATGTAGGAGAGGACGAGAATACAGGATTCCTTCGTGGTTGTCGGATTAGTGATACTTTCGAGTTGTTTAACTCAAGACATGTTTACATATGAATGTGAGATTGTGAACTCAAGATCTAGGCTTTCCCCCAACTTGAGTAGGGTTTGTTAGAACCTTGTAAAGCCGAGAGAAGCTATAAGATATAGAACTCACTGAGATGTTAATATCTCACACCGCTTTTGTTGTTGCTTTTCAGGTTTCTTTTGCAGGTTTGGTTTACAAGTGGAGCTATGCTCGGGATGTTTCAAATGAAACATAGAATTAGTTTTCCGCTATGTATTTATATTTTGTATAATGATGGATATTATATTGATCTTAGTATTTTTATTTTAGTATGATTTCCATGTATTGTACCATAGTTTGTATTATATTTTAGTATTGGTCAAGAATGTGAATTATGTTATTAGGCACTTATGATGGTGTCAGTATCAAATAAACTCTTGTATAATGATATTCTAGGTATTTATTATATGGGGTGTTACAATTGAACTATTAGAGTTCATCTGATCCATTTTCAAAAACTTGGTGCGATTACCTTTTTCACTGCATTAAGTTTTCATCTGTGGATCTTTTTTTGTGAATATTTTTACACATAACCATTTATTTTCTAAAATAAATTGTCAAAATGTGTCATAGGAATCCTTTGTGTTTAGGACTCATTTCTTCTGTTTTAAACTTTCTCCGGTCTGTTTTAAAACTCAGTCAGACTCCCGTATAAGTCTTCAACCCACCAATTGTTTCTTAAACAGTTTTTAATCTCTTAAACAGAGATTCATGAGAATTTATTTACAAATCTGATCTCCTTTTATTTTTTCATCTTTATAACTAAAGATTTAATACACCAGCAACTAAACTGAACTTCACTCCAGTGAACTGCTTTCTAGGTTGTAGGCCGCTTTTCAACATCCAAGTCATACTCTGTGTATGAAATCATTAGATAATTAATCAAAAAAACAAATTCCATAGGCATCCTTATGTTTAAGCCATATTATTGGCTTTTGAGCCATCTTTTCTCTTTCTAACTTCTCGTTGTTTTCTTACACTGTTGTTGCTTGTTTAGAATAGGATTATTTGCCAAAATTATCTTTCTTCACCTCATACTAAAGAAAAGATAATAAAATACTTAATGACAGAGAGAATACAATGTAAAACGCATATGTAATCTTTCTCCCTCGGAATTTTGGGCATCTGCTTCCCAGTGTAACTCCTAACATCATTATTAAATAAAACACTTAAGAATATTCAAGCCATAGCAAAATACATACTAAAAGTTGTTAAACATATTCACTGACACCTTTTATATGTCAGAATGTATCTTTACTGTATATACTTGCATCTCTGCTAGAATTTAAGCAATCAGGTTTCTATCACTAGACCTAACCTTTGAATAACTAGAATCAAACTAGGGAAAACATAGCCTCCTCTTAGGCTTCATTCAAGGACCCTCGAACCTCTTAAAGGTGCCTTCTCTCAGGCTTAGATGTTACTCAGCCTTCCCTAGCTTCCTCTTGGGCTTTGTTCAAGGACCTATGAGCCTCTTATAGGTAACCTAGCCTCCTCTTGGGCTTAAACACAAGGACCCTCTCAGGCTTCCTAAAATCATAAGAACAAACCTTAGAATCAAAACAAATATAGTAGTCTCCTTCTCCTTAATGGATGACCAAGCTAGCCTCCTTTTGGGCTTTGTACAATTGAATTCCCCCAAACAAAGGAAATTATGATGACCACATATCACATAAATAAACCAATAGACCGAACACTCTCTATACAGAGTCAGTCTCCCAACAATTTTTCAAACTCCCATCTTAGGCTTCATATAAGATACAGATAAACTAAGAGTCAACCTCTCACAAGAAAGCCTCACACCTGGGTTTCGAAATCAGGACACAGATAAACTTTCCCACAGAGTTAGTTTTCTTTGTTTAGATTTAACCTTGGGTTTCAATCAAGACACATATAAAGCAATCTTCCCTCTTTAGAGATGACAAATTTCCCTACTAAGTACCTTTTGGCTTCAACCTTGGGCTTCAATCAAGGCACATACAGTCAAACACTTTATAGTCACTCAAAATTAGTCATAGTCTTGGACTTTAACTAAGCTAATTTCCCACAATACAATCATAGTCTTGGAATCTAACAAATATAAACATCTAGCCCTTCTTGAGCTATGAAAATCAAGATAACCCATTCAGTTGTCCTAAGTTATGCAATTCAGGTCAACCATTCAGTCCTCCTTAAGTTATGCAATTCAGGGTACCCAATTAGCCTTTCTTGAGCTATGCAAATCAAGATACCATTCAGTTTATGCCTTGAGCTATGAAATTCAAGCAACTAACCAACCGGTTATAAACCACTGTTTTTCAGCTTCAATCTTGGGCTTTGATCAGGATACAACCAAACTTTTCAGCTTCAATCTTGGGCTTTGATCAAGAGACAAATACAAGCATTTGAGCATCAACATCCTGTGTTTTAACCAGGATACAAATCACCCCTTTCCTCATAGCTCTAGCCTTTTAGGAGGAACTACGATGCTCTGATCCCTCAATTCTCTTTTTGGGGGTACGTAGGCAAAAGTTCGTAAGATCTTTGCGAGCACATCAAACAAAAAACAACAATTAGGTTCTCAGACCTATGAAAAACATCAAAAAATTATGATAATATAGAAACAAAAAACATCAACTTCATCCTATCAATTAACACTCACATCATACCTAGACCCAAATCAAAGAAACCCCCATCAATATCAAAAAGAACAAAATTTTGCACTAAACCAAAGGTAAAATAAGCTAAAGAAGAACCCAGAACCATGTGGGAATCTATTAAATAACAGTATGCAAAGCGGAGTGAGTTTAAGATATATTTTCCCTTCCATAACTAGCTTCACCGGGAAAAAAATAAGAAATCAGAAAGTAGCAAAAATGCGATAATGATTAAAGACCAAAAAAATCGAGCTACGAGTAAATGGCATCGTCTGTGGGAACTTCTTCTTACTGTTTTAAGATAGAATTTTCTTTTAAATCTTTTTTATTAAGAAAAACCCTAGGTTTAGGAACATGTATATATACATCTTTTATATTGATTTTATACTACTTTATGTTTATGTTTCCGCAAAATATTTGTTCAAATGATATCTTTTGGGGTGGTTTCTAAAAAATGGGAATACGATAAATCCGCATTTGGCTGAGCTCGAGTGCACTCTAAGATAGGTAAGGCATAATTGAGATAGCTTATATGGAGTCCAATCCCGACCAGGTGAAACCTCAAAAGTCCATGAATCAGTCT
Organism: Lathyrus aphaca; assembly: GCA_963966055.1. Lineage (NCBI taxonomy): Eukaryota > Viridiplantae > Streptophyta > Magnoliopsida > Fabales > Fabaceae > Lathyrus > Lathyrus aphaca. The sequence continues at coordinate 152,213,767 of OZ014520.1, read as the reverse complement.
AGGTATTCATTGTGAAATTGATTTTTATAGCGTACTCCGTGAAAACTCGACGATTTCCAATCGGATACTCATAACGCTAAGGATTTTGTAAATATTTACCCCTTTGACCTTGACTTACATGATCTACAGGTACAAAAATATTTTACCATAGTATAAACCTTGGGGAACGGGTAGAGCTCAGGCCTCATGACGCTGAACCCTTGAACCCATGTTTTCACCGTGTTTTTGTGTGATGCATTTATGCATTCATCAAAAGAAACATTTTTCAAAAAAAAAATCATCATTATTTTCTCCTTTAAAAGAACTGAACAAACGTATGTTTCATATTATCAGTCTTTCCAAAAATGGACTTTGGGCGACAAAAAACCCACAACTTTACACTCAAGAGTCTGAGATTGGATGACCTGAGAAAGCTAGGAAAGCTTGTCACAGATAGAGAATCATTTAGGGCAAAGTTTGGAGAACTTTTGTCCCTACTAAAAGTCAGCATGGCAGAAGGTGTTCTTGCTACACTGGTCCAGTTCTACGGCCTGGTGTACCACTGCTTCACATTTTCCAATTATCAGCTCTACCCAACATTGGAAGAGTATTCTCAGTTGATAGGAATCCCTATTAATGAGAAAATACCATTCTTCGGATTGGAAGGAATGCCGAGAGAATAAAAAATTTCCTGGAATATTGCTTTGGAAGAGTCAGAAGTTAAAGCTCATCGGACTACCAAAGGAATCAAGGGTCTGCTCTCCAAATTTCTGATTGAGATAGCACTCTACTTTGCCTATATCGAAAATACTGTTGCATTCAAAGTCATCTTCACATTGCTCGTCTATGGGATTTTAGTATTTCCCAATGTAGAAAACTTTGTCGACATCAATGCGATTAAGATCTTTCTCATCAGAAATACAGTTCTTACACCGCTCGCAGATGCTTACCACTCAGTCCACCTGTGGAATTTACGCGGAAAAGGAATGATTACTTGTTGTGTGCCACTTCTCTATAAATGGTTCACTTCCCACTTACCCAAGTTCATAATATTTTGGGAAACTAAAAGTGGAATGCACTGGTCACAAAAGATTATGTCTTTGACCAATTCAGACATCAGTTGGTCCAATCTAGTTGTTGTACCCCAAAATTTGTCCTCACATCTTCAAGACAATATGCCTCAAGAGGTCCCCTAATAGTCACAAGATTCTCAGTTTCTCAAAAGGATTCAAGATTTCACCAGACAAAGCCTCCTCATAAGCAATGTGTAATACCTCAAAATTTGCCCTCATTCTTTTTTTACCTTAACTGGCTTACCGCTTTGCATTTCACCTGCATCTTCCACTAAGTCATTAACAACATAATATTGCATTTCATTGTTTCCAATAAGGCATGAGATCAATGTCGTATGAAGAGCCAGGTTATCCCTTTGCTTGGTGGTTTCTACTTCACGGGAATTTGTTTCATGGATTATGGTATTAGGGTTTCACATTTTATGAATGGTCATCAGAGAAATTCAGGGCTTTGATTATATGATCATCAATATCATCCTCTTGTTGTTTGATTAGGGTTTACCTTCCTAATCAAGCGATCTTCAGGGAATTCACTTAGGGAAATTCACGGGCACACCTAACCCATCATTAAAGTGTTTTACTATACCTGTTTTGGATTAGGGTTTTGGTTTCTTCTTGACAACTCAAGTTGTATTCCTTCTTGTCGCTCCCGATAGATGGGACCAGGCCCAGATAAAGGTACAGACGCGAACGGTCGGCGAAAGGGACAATGAGAACACACAACCGTGAGCTCACTGGAGATGAATAGAGTCGCCAGCTAGGCATTTTTATCCCGGAGGAAAGGTAATGCTGCATAGACCTAGAAAAAGATGGATAAGACGGTTGTGAACCAGAGGGACTGAGAAAGGGGGTTGGTTACAACCTGGGAAGGTATTAGCACCCAGATTGTCCGCCGTACTCGACGGGATCCACGCTTAAAAGATTTGTGTTTTAAAGGGGTAGTGTCAGTGCAATCTGTGTATAAAAGAGCTGGAAAAGGATGTACAGGTGTCAGTGTAAAGGAGTATAAAGTGTAATATACAGTGTCAGTGTAAAGACAGAGTGAAATGCTCATGATAATGAGGCTAAAAGAATAAGGCTGGAAAGAGGGGAATATACAGAGACTTTTGTTCGATAACTGTTAAGTTATGCCTACGTATCCTCTCGTGCAATGAGGAAGTCATAACACCGTAGTTCGACCCAAAGAGACTGAAAGGTGAATTGACTTGTGAATTGCTTACTTGCCTATGCTCAAGTGTATGATCTGTCTGGCACAGATGCTAACTGTCTTGCATTAGACGGAAGAAGCAAGTTCTCGTTTGTGAGTGAAGGTGATGAGAAAAGAATCCCGGAGGAGACGATTATTGTTTGTTTTTGAGTTTTCAGTCTTTTATTGCTTTTGAAAGTTTGTCATAAGTTAATGAGCTTAAGCCTAAACCAATGGATTTGGTAAACTCGTCACATCTTCCCTCTGATTAGGGGTAATGAGGTTACTTTAAGTGTGAAGTCAGATTCTCACGCTTAATCACCTTTGGTGTAGGATTAAGATCATTAACCTATTCGTGATTATTTAGATGTTTTTGTTGTTTTTGTTTAGTGTTAAGTAATGAGATTAAGCCATAATCAGGGATTAAACAGACTCATTACACCATCCTAATAGAAGGATAATAGATGAGAATGTTTAAGCTGAGGAAAGCTCCTCAACTTAATCCATGATTAGGGATTAAACTCATGACAAAACAAGCCTTTGGTTAAGTGGATTTTAGTTAATGATATGATGATGAAGTGATTTTTAGGGTTTGTAAGACAACTTGAGGGGGACTTGTCCATTAACACTAGGGTTAGTCCTTCTTAACCAATTAAGGAAGAATTAGAACCCTAATGCAAGGCCCAAGTTACAAGTGTGATGTCTTGATGATTATTAAGTGAATTGATTAAGGGAGTTAAACACATTAAGGGTTTAACACTTAGGATTAAAGTTATACACTCCATCCTAAGAGAAGGATGCAGGCATAAGCTTAATCACAAAGCCTTAAAGCCTTTAGGGTTTAGTCCCTGATTATGAGGTGAGAAGAGAAGACTCAAAAGAGACACAAAGGTAAAACTAAGAGGGGAGACTAATCAAGACCCTAATCATTGTCATTCTTGGTTGTTCCTAAGGTTTGTTAGGTTTTCAAGAGCAATCTTCAATGGAACCACCAGGAAGCAGATGAACAGGATCAAGAGAAGCAAAGTGACTTGCTTCATTCAAGAAGTCAAGTCACTTGAAGAGAGAAAGTGGGAAGAAGAAGAATGAGCAAGCTCAAACTCAAACACAAACAACAATGCAGCAATGGATGCAAGAGAGATGAAAAGAAAAGTTATGAGAAGTGAAGGCAAATTCACTTCTCAAGTTTACTTACCACCTGAAATGTTAGAAAGAAATGCAATGCAAAGCAAAAATGGGATGAAATGGTATGATGCTAAACAAAACCAGAAGCATGTTGATGATGATAATGATGTTATGAGATGCTACAAGCATGAGGCAAGGCATGGAGATGTTCATACAAGTTCATGGATGCAAATGGTGCAAGTTTAGAAGCATGGATACACATGAAAAGTCATGAAACATACATGGCATACAACATGGCAAATGCAAGATGTAATGGTCACACATGCTTTCTATATGTCTTATGATGTCAAATGAATCAAATGGATGCTTGAAATGTCATGGCAAGTCATGTTATGCAAGAGAATGCAAGAAAGATGCAAATGGAAGCCCAAATTAGGGTTTATGGATCAAACAACAAACAAAAACCAAAAACAGAAGCAAACCCTAAGATAAAAAATGGAAAATGCCACCCAAAGAAACCCTAAACCTACACTAAACCAAGGTCCAAAGGGGAGGTCTCAACTCTCAACCAATCTCAAGTTATGATTTTTCTAAGTTATTAGGGTTTTTAGGGTTCCTAAACAAAAGAAATGCCAAACAAATTGAAAATGCAAGATCAAACCATGGCCATTTTATCCTAGAGACTACATGCTAAACACAAAACAAAGCAAAAAGAATCAATGTCCAACTCTTCTTACATAGGCAGAAATGATTTTTTGAACTTATGATCAAAATAATGCACAAAAAATGATTTAATTCAATGGAAAATTCTCAAAATGCATCAAGATCAAAAAAGAAATTTGGTTTGAAGGTTGGACAATGTTTCTAAATGTCTTAGAACATTTCATGAATTTTTTGGTGATTTTTAAATACCTAAAAGTATTTTTAATAAATTAATTTCCATTAATCAATTAAAAATAATCTTTTAAATATTTAAAAATACTTTTTCAATGATAAAAAATAAAATGAAAATATTTTTGTGTCATAAAAATTAATAAAACCTAGGAGAAAAAGTTTCATAATTTTTTAAGACTTTTTACTATTTTAAATAAATTAAACAAAACAAATAAGAAAAATATGAAAATAAATGAAAATAAAGGAAAGTCAACAGAATGGAGGGATGAGATTGAGTCTGAGTTTGAATTTGTTGACCATGCGCGTTATCCAAGGGTCCAGGTTGTTTCTGAGTTAATTAATTAAATTATGATTAATTAAACTAAACACGTGGATTAGGGCTAATTGGATGCATCTGGGCCTTCCATTCGCGCGGGGAGTCAAACATTTCAACACATCCAACGCTCCAGATTCAAACTGGCTTAATGACAAGGATTAGGGCATAATCACATTCAGGCTGCCGGAGAAGACTTCCGGTCGTCTTCTCCGGCCAGCATCTCCCCTGAAAATCCCCCAAAACCCCAAAAACCTAACTAAAATGAAATCTAAGAATTGGGAAATGATCCCCACTCACTCACGAACCAAAACCCCATCTCAAAACAAATTTATATTTCCCCAGAAGCATGAATCGAAACAAACAAATTTTAGGGCACGCAAGTTTCAGAGATCAATTAAGTGTTCATTTCATCACCATTTCAAAAACCAAAAGCACCAGGATACTCAGTGAAGCATAGAGAACAAGTTTAAAACAAAAGAAATGATTTCTGGAAAAAATATTTTTCAAGCTACCTGAGATTCGAAGCTTTCACTCTGATGACTTTCTGGCCACTTCTCCTTGTGCAATCCACTCCTTAGGACCTCTTGATGATGTTTGAATGCTTTGGAGCAATTTATGCTGGCTGGTTGATGAGTTTAGACAGCTTCTGCTTCAACTCAGTTGAAAATGGCCATGGTGAAATGGGCAGCTTCAGGCCAGTGTGAGTGGTTCTATGTGATCAGAACAATGAGTGGAGAAGGTCTGTGGTGTTTGTTTGGATGTTTGTGAGCTATGGAGAGAGTTTCGAATGAAACTGCAAGTTGAGGTGAAAAATGGCAATGGGGTGTTCTTGATCAAAACAGGCCTGGCTCTTGGTGGTTTGAGGTCTATGAAGTATGGTGAGTTGAAGTGTGGAAATGGTTTGGATGTTTGATGGCTGGGCAGAGAGATTCGAAGCAATATGCAGCTGGGGTGTGTTTTGTGAATGTGATGGTATATGAGGTTTCAGCCTTGCTTCTTGATACATTTTGCTTGCCAAATGATATTGTATTTTAATCCTATAGGTCAGATGATGTGACCTGGCCTATAGTGATTGGTAAGTTTGCTTTTGCAAAAAAGTCAAATTTTGTGTAAGGAAAGTATGGCTCATGATCTAGGCTAGTACAAGATATGGTTCTGGTGCAGCATGGTGTGTGTGTGATGTTGGGAAGGTCCAGCAGCCAATGCATCAAGTGGAGAGAAGCACAATGATGTTTTTGCAAGTTGGCACACTTTTGAAACTTCATGAAAAAGTCTAGTTACACAAACCATAACCATGTGAAACCTTGGTCCAATTCTGATTTTTAGGACCTATTGAATGTTTGCATACTGGTTTGAAGTGAATTAGAAGTTGCAATTGGCTTTGGTTCATGATTTTGCAATTTTCACACTTGGTGCATAACTTGAAAATCAATGATTTTTGCCAACTTTGTCACACCATAACTTTTGATCCAAGAAGAATTTAATCATGTTCTTGTACTTTTTGAAAAGGGAAAAATGTGATCTACAACTTTCATGACCAAAGTTTTTCCATTTGAAGCATTTTTGGATCAAGAATCAAGGCTTGAAAAATGACCTAAAATGAAGCATTCTTGAAAAGTCAACTATGCCCAAAAAGTCAACATTTGCAAAACTTCCAAATTCTTGATTTCTATGAACTTAAACCTTCTTCCATGATCAAATAAAGATCATATACACTCAAAATGATGAAGATCACCCATTGGTTGGGTCATTGGGGGCCTCAAATGCCCTGATTTTACACTGACTTGTCCAGAAAGTCAACTCTTGATCAGATGACTTCCCCATGGAATTTCTTCATGAAAATTGATATGCATACTCCCTATACCATATAGAGACCAATGGAAACAAGAATGACCAAAAAATTTGGAGTTATGGCCTCTGAAACCAAAACCCTAATTTTAGGTCAACTGTGCAGTCAAACCTGGCTTTGCATCCATTCAAACCCTAGTTCTTGTGATTCTTTTGAATTCTTGGCTTTGAGAGGATGTACCATGATGCTTGAACACATGTAGACCCCTTTTAATTGATTGGTGACCTTTGGAGTGGCTCAAGAAGCTCTTGGATTGCTCAGATCACAAACCCTAGATGCAGATGACTTAGAAACTATGCAGTGAATCAAAAATGAAACATGAGATGATATGATTGAGCTTATGCATATGAGGATGATCACAAGCCATGGTGAAAATGGGTGAGGGCAAATTTGGGGTGTTTACACTTCTCACGGAAAGTCTCAAAGAGAATTTGGAATTCTTGTTCATGCTTTGGTTTGAGGGCACGTCACCAATTGAGGTCTTGTATGAAATCGAAGCATTTTCTTGTGATTGAATTTTTTATTCATGAGTGGTTTATCCGACTATTGCACTCAATTTAAGCAATCCAAGCATTCTCATCTCTGGTATGGCTTTCTTGATGATGTTAATTAATTGAAAATGGTGTTCAAGGTTTCATATCAAAGGTATCGTAATATTCATGGTACAAGGGATCAAGTGGTGAACTCGTGTGATAATCAGGTCATTATGGTTCTCTTGGTTGTCCGTTGGTGAGGGTACAAGTTCATGAGGTTCGAGATTGAAATTGATTGAAGTTTGAAGATCCATTGAAAATAGAAGTTTGATATGGATTGAACATTTGAGTTGATTTAAACATGTTAAGTTGAGTCGCATGGATTAAGTGAAATTCGAAGATGCGAGTTCATTGAAACCACACCCAATCCAAGCAATTATGTCATGCCCATTTCAAAATCAAAGTTAATATTCAAGAATTGTATCCATTGACCTTCATGATTCATTCTTAGTCTATATCCATATTTTTGTTTCTGAACCGATTAATTCGATTTCCATCATCATTTCTAATTATATCTACATTTAATCATTTCCAACTCTATTTTCATTTAACCATTTCCATACATACTTTAAGCCCAATTAAATCATTTTCTTGGTCTCATTTTTTGTCTCATTTTTTGTCCAAAAGTAATAGCCAAAGCCCATTTTTTATATGTCTATTTTATCCATATTTGTTCCTAAGGAAATTCATCATTCATTTTAAATTTTCTTCTTAATATTCATTTAATTGTAAAATCCTTTCTATCATTTAAAAACCCAAACTTATTTTGTCTCTCCATAAACTTGCTTTCCTAAACCAAATACAAAAGAGCCATTTTTAAACATGTGAGGGGCATGGCATGAAAGATACTGATTGCAGCAAAAGAAAAAAACTCAGTTATACCAGAAAAATCAATAGCAATTCAGAGGGAGAATTCGGTTACAAAGCTTAATAAAATTCAGTTACATTGAAAAAGTTTTTAACAGAAATCAATTGGGAAAGAGGGATTCAATTGATAACAAGAGAGGTTTCATTAACTGAGGAAGGATATATATATAAAAAAAACTCAGCTCTGAACTTCACTCTCCATCATCGATTTTTATCTTCATTCTCATCCACCAATCACTCTTCAATTCATAAGCAAAAACTCTCTTTTAACTATGCAATTTCTTCAATTCTTCAATCTGAAAATTCTCTGAATATTCTTCAACCCTTTCAATCTCCAACAACCTTCATCATTTGCAGAATCGATCACCAAGCTTCATCATCACCTGCAAAACCCTGCAACAACATCAATTATCAACCTTCAACAAGCCTTCACCAATAATCTTCAGAAATTCAGAATTCTCAAAAGCTGGAAAAAACCTTCAAAATCAACCTGCATCATCAACAATCGTAGAACGCATTACAATTTTCTTCCGCAGCAATATCAACATCAATGTTTCAGTAATTTCTTCATCAATTCACCATGCGGATGATTCAAGAACCTGCAAATCGAATCCACAATAACCAAAATCAACAAAAATCGCGGCGGAAGCGAGAACACGTTGATTCAGAAGAACACTAAATCGATACAGAGATTAAGATATGTTCGCACCTGAGTAATTTCGTCAATCATCAAAAAGATGCTTCGGCATTCTTCACGGATTCTTCCAACCTCTCGTCGACCAACATCTTCAACGTTCATCACTCTTCATCAAAAATCAAGCTCATCGCAAAATTTTCATTAATCTTCAGCCATCCGCAAGAATCATCATTCTTCAATCATCCTCAAGCCCAAACTTTAGTCTTCATCATTGACCTGTAGAAACAACATGGACACACAACCATTCACAGTTCAAGATTTGCAACACTAATATAACAATGAATCAATGTTGACGCGGTGAGTACTGTTCACAATAACAGGTATTTGAGTCAATAACACCTTGGTAGAATATGAAGAGTGAGACGAATTCAGAAGAGAGGGAGAGAGAGGTCGAAAACATGAAAGCATATTGAAGCGAATCTTACCGAGATCGTGTTTTCGTTGTTATCGGTGTACAATGACTCAGGTGTTATTGGTAGATTGAGTTCGATTCAAAGATCAGAATTAAGCTTGTAGGTATTCACTTCATCTTATGTTGCTGAGGAGAAATCAAAGGATTAGATCGAATTTGGTGAATAACGATCACTGAGAGAGACGTCGAACTGAGCTAGTGATGAACGAATGCGTCGTACTTGCAAGGAGAATCACGGCACCGACGAGGGTCCGTGCGATTTTCGGTGAGGTGTTCATGAGAGAGATGTTGAAGGAAGATGGTGATGAATGAACACGGCTTATTCGAAGAGGAGACGGTGGCAAGGCTGGGTTGTTCTTGACGGCGAGGTTTGGTCATTCTTCGACGGCGAGGTTGGGTTGTGCTTCGTCGGCGTCATCTTGTGGACGTGAAGAAGAAGAACAAAACAACAGCGGCGGCACATTCAAGGAGAAGAGGGTTCTTTATCTGATGGAGTAAATTAGGGTTTGATACACAAAACACAATTGGGCTTCTATTTCCACTAAAGTGATAAACGCACCTCATCTATTCCATTCGCACCCCCTCATGCGCCTGGCTATGAGGAAATTGGGCCTTGGGCCCTTTTTGGCTATTGGTTGTTGGCTTGATTCCTATTGCACCCTCCTGCTTTCTTTATTTTTATTTCTTCTTTTATAGAAATTGTTAATTATTTTTTGGTTAATGGTGATTAATATTTTGTAAAAAAATCTTTGTTAATATTAATATCTTGATTAGTCTTGACAATCTTATGGAGAATTTTGGTGTGAATTTCAATTATTGTTTAAGACTAATTTTGATGTGAATATTCCCTTTCTTTTTGATCAATTATGGATCGATTTTGATATGTTGGATCTTCACAAAGCTAATATGGAAGATGGGCATTTATTTTGCTCATAGGAGACTACAAGACCTTGCTTAAGGTTTTTTCGGATTTCTTTTATGTGAAGAATCGGCATGTCATTCAAGTAAGTAATTTCGACGTTTTCGGTTTTTAAGCATCATTCTAGTCGTATGCGGCTTAGGACCATATAACTTAAGGTGCATATTGAGCCCTCCCACCTGAGGCACTGGATTTATTTGTGATTTTTGATGATATGTATCGATTTCGGAACTTAGGGATTAGGTTACGAACCATTAGGATCGCTTCCTTTCACTTCCCCTTAAAATCCACTTTTTTGCCCATTTCGGCGCAATTATTAAAAATAGTTTTAGGTGTGATAAAATTCTGAAAAAATTCATGAGTGATCCTCATCCTCTTAATTAATTTTTCATATTTTTTTATTCCATATTTGGGTGGTTTTAATAATTAATTTGGATTTTATATCATAAGCTGTCCCAAAAAGAAAGGTTTTGGCATAAGGGACCGAAATCGATTTTTCCCCATAGGTGTGAAACCTATTTTTTGTGTGTGATTAATCACTGTAATTTGTGACATTTTGATGCTCCTTAGGCATGTTTTTCATAATTTTAGATGCCTTTTTTGATCCACTTTGTGGAGGTATTTTTCGGCGATCATGTTTTGTTGCCTTGCTAATAAAGGAATTGTTTTGGCATTTTGGTGAATAATTTTGTAGAATACTTTTTTACCATGTAAGATAATCACTATATAATTCCAGGGATTTAATTTCATAATTTTTAAAGGCTTTTTGCTATTTTTCCATGTCACCTAGATCTTAGGTTGATTCATGTGTTTATATGTCGCATAACCTAAATGTTAAGGAGACATTCATGCCATTTTCTTGAGGGAATTTTTGGTATCTTTTAGGAGTTTATTATAGTTCATTTTTATGTCTTTAATTCCAGTCATAGGTCATTTTTTGGACCATACTCATTTGGTTTGTTTTGGTGCTTTAAAGTGCATACTTATGTGAACTAATCTCAACCTAAACTAGTTTCTCTTCTCCTATAAATAATAACTTGAATTATGTGGAAATAATTAATGCCTATTCATGAATTCTAAGTGCATCTCATACCTTTTATTCTACTGACCCATAATCATTTCATTCATATTCACATGCCATTCTTCCTTAACTTTCATCATGTGCGATCTTATGCGATTTTTGTTCGTTTCTTCTCACATCTTCTTCTCATTGCTCCATATGCCTAATCCATTGAATCCATGATTGTATATTCACTCATCCATCTTCATAAGCATTCACTACTGAGTTTGATGTTCATTTCATGTATTAATTCATGCTTGTAAGCCATACGCATTCATACTTCATCCATAAACCCTAACTTGCATTTAGGTGAACTTAGGTGAACTTTTTGTACATAGTTTGACATAGTTTGATCTTGTGAGGTATCCTAGCATAATTAGGGACCTATAACATGTAGCTACTGCCTTTAGAAGTCATGTAACCTTTAGGTACCTTCACCTTTAGACTTAGGTCTTATTTTGAACCCTAGTTCCATTCTAGGACGTTTATGGTACTTAATCACTTTCATGCTTTGACTTTACTTTCGATATGCGTTGTCATGCTAATTTTTGTTTTGTAGGGGGGAAGATTGAGGTAAGCATTACTTCATTCCCATCTCTTATGCATTTTAATTGTGTTTGCCTTAGCACCTTGTGCTTTGCTCTTAGGATTTCCCTTTTTTTTAGAGACAACTTAACTTCCTTAGGAAGTAAGTTAGTTTCTAAGCTCTCTCTTCTTCTTTTCTTTTTATTTATTAGGATTAGAATACCTCATTAACCATAGGATCTCCCTTTTGTATATGATAACTAACTTAGGGTTGTGTCTTAGTCCCCCTTAGTTTATCCTTTTTTCAACTTGAGTCATTCTTTCTCATCTCATAAAGAAAAGCAATAAAACATTTAAGAATAAAAGCCGAACAATCTTGTACGACACGAGACTTTGTTGCGGAGTGTTTATACGCGTCCTGTTTCGGGGCGAGGTGTATATGCTTCCCGCGATGGATAGGTCTTAGTACAAGACCGTTCACAAACAAATTCAAAACACTTCTCATAAAATACAAAAACAAATAACAAGCGACTATCCTGCGGGAACTTCTCTTTCTCATCTCATTCACTCACAACGCGAACTCGCGACGACTTGTCTCACATGCAAGACGGTAAACGCACTCGTACCAGACGAGCCTGCAACACCTGAGCATAGACATACGCAGTTCCAGCATAAAAAACACAAACAAATAGTTCCCGCCTTAGTTGGGCGAACTACGTCGACTCTGATCCTCATTATCCCGATGAGGTACGTAGGCAGCGGGGTAGGGCCCGTTCGAGCACATTCTTTATTTTCCCTACATTTCCCTCTTTCTTTTCATTCTCTTTTCTTGTTCCATTTCTCATTTCCCATTCCAGTTAGCGGTTTTATTCAGCAACTTTATTTCTCACCCTTTGAAACAAAACAAGCAAGTGTGGATCCCGTCGGGTACGACGGACGATCTGGGGTGCTAATACCTTCCCAGGTTGTAACCGACTCCCGAACTCAGATCTTTGGTTCGCAGGACCTTGTCCTTTCCTTCTTCCTCAGGTTTGTGCAACATTACCTTTCCCATTCATTCGGGATAAAAATGTCTGGCTGGTGACTCTAACCTTTCCGCGCCACTTTCGCGTTTGTACTAGGATGAAAATCCCGGGAGCCACAGCTGGAGACTCTGCTGGGGACTAACCTGATTCTTCCGGTTTCCCTTGTAGAGTCAATCCTAGCGCCTGTTTGGTTTTGCTTCTTTGGGTGTTTGTTTGCTATTGTGTGCTTTAGTTTAGCTTTACTGTTTTTATTTACAGTTCCTTACAACTTTACTTTATCGCATTTATTTACCGCTTTCAGTATTTTATTTTCCATGCATCATATTATATTGGACTGTCTGGCTGTGCTGGTTTTCATTTTTTCTGTGGGTTGGGAGTTACTGTGAGATAAGCCAAATACCCGGCTTGAGTGCACCATAGGATTAGCGTGGACAGACATTGTACTCCCATGGTATCTCACCATGATGGGTGGCGATGTGTTCCACACCCAGATTGCGACCGTCTTGGAACTATCCTGTGTGGGGATTACCTCACTTCAGGGTACGACCTTGATAGTTATGTGCATCTGGTGACCGATCTTCGAGGACCTTAATGGGAACACCCCTCTCCAGTGATGACAGTGGCAGACCACATTTGTTGGCAAACCCACTCGCATCCGAGGGTCTATTGGGAACTCGCATAGGATGGCCTGGTTCTCTCATAGGAATTCAGTTAAAGCAAAACTGTTCGTATGACGGTAGTATTGTACCCTTCGGGATGAATGTACTATTGTTTCTCGATTCAGTGCTTGAAGCTGGAGACTTATTTTTCCGGACTCAACTGAGACCTCCCTGAGTAGTACATAATGCCAAACCGATTCCCTGATTTGGTCATGAGCCATTTCTCGGAAATGGTGAACGTATTATTGCTATTCAGCTTTAAGAGTCCGTGATGTTGACCCGAGTAGCACACCCGTGAGATTGGGAGGGGTTTACAGGTTTGCAGGAACCCTAAACTTCAACATACCCACTTTGTCAATATTGTTCAGTGTTCTTTGGTTCTTTGATTCAGAGATCCGGGATTTCTATTCAGAGAAATTGTTATTGTGATTACCATTGTGACCCTGATATTGTGACTGTTATTATGACTCTCCACAGACACTTGGCTCGTTGGTCAGCTTCAACACCATCAGTGACTATTCTATTATGTGATCCAGTTCTACTTTTATTGGGTTCTAAGTTATGGGGTTCTATACAGAGATGGTGCTGCTATTATGGTTCTATTCAGACAGTTGGTTCACTGCTCAACACCAACATTAGACCATTGATCACACGCCTGTTGCATACATGACATCATAGCATTTCTACACACATGTTCAGTTATTTCCGAGGATCACATATCTGAATCATGCTGTTAACTTGATCAATAAGTCAATTGTGGTCAACATAAAGTCAAACTTCAAGAATTTTGGTCAACATCAAGATTATGAGGTGAAATTCATCATTTGATCAAGGGTTGATCATGATTCATCAAGGAAACCTCAGAATCATCAAGAATCAGGAGTTGCTAAATTAGGGTTTGTGTAGAAAAAGTCAATTGTACTTTAACCAGCCATAACTTTCACATACTTCATCAAAAATTTCCCATCCAAAGCTCATTTTGAATTAAATTCCCTACAACTTTGTGTCTCATAAGCCAACGCCAAAAATGTTTTATTTGAGAGGTATGAGCCAAGACATTACAGGTCCTTTGAAAAGTCAACAAAAAGTCAACTTTTTAAAAAGCTCATAACTTGAAAATGGAAGATCAAATAGACATGGGACCAAAGGGAGTAGTTATATGATACTTTAAGCTTTCTAAAAAGTCCTAGAACACATACATGGGATAAATATTGAGATAGTTATGCTTTGTCGAAGTTGGGAAATTTTGAGGAGGTGTGTGAAGCAAATAATGACCAAAACTCAAGTTTCTTCCAAATGGGCCCATATTTTTCTAACCCAAACTCAATTATAAGACCATTCACGAACCATAGATCATAATATTTTATTTTTTATATTTGTTTTATGTTATATTGGATTTAATTCATTTAAATTTAATTTTAATTAAGATAAATATTGAAAAGTCAAATAATTGATCTTAGGACTATTTTAGGACTAAAAATCATACACTAAGTAATTGAATTGATGCAAATAAGTGAATGATCATGTGTTTAATAAGAAATCTGAATAGGAATCCGCCTTTTAAGTTAGGTGACCCTCATCCGGTCATTTAGCCTAACGGATGTGAAACCTTAAAAAATTGTTATTGCTAAAGTAACTTTAAAATATTGTCAAGATATGGATCATAGTCACTAACATGCTTATTTACCATGTGTATGAATAGATAACGGGCTTAATGTGATTGCGCTAGAATGAAAGAGAGCAAAAAGGAGGATGAGTAAGTTAGAATTAGGCATAATAACATGATTCAGATTGGTTTGTATAGGAGAGAGGCTTATGAGCGCACAATTACATATTTGTGTTCTTACGATATCCTTAGTGTGCAAGATTAGTACCCATCAATGCAATCTTAACCAAAGAGGAGTTTGTAGCCTAGAATGAGTAATTGATGATGTTGTTGTGTTTTTCTTAGATTTTATTTTGCCCGGAGTGCTATATACTTTGTCTACTTTATTCAATTATATAGAACAATATTGATTAATTTCGATTGCACCTATCATTCCTTTACTTTATCGCGTTTGCGTTATCCGCGCAATTTTCGTGTTTGCTTAATTCACGGAAGATTTAATCCGTTTACTTAATTCGAAATTTAGGAATATAGGTCTTATAGGATCTTTTGCGCTTGTTAATTGGTACTATTATCGAAAATGGATTAGAATCCGCTTAATGCATGAAATTATGTGAATCGATGATAAGTTGGGAAACCGAAACAATAGATAAATCATTTAGCTTAATTGCATAATCACTTATTTTAATCGCTTAATTGTTCTATTTTTTTATCGACCTTAAAACAAACCCCCCTAATTCGATTTACCTTCGATTAATAATAATCAAGAATCCTTGAGAGACGATATTCGAGTCATTGTCGCTATACTATGTTTTAAAGAAAATTACTCGTTTTTTATACGTGCGCGACACGTGAATCATGCATGGCATTAACATATTCCTGACTCACAATCTTGTGCCTACCTTGGTTGGAGATATCTTACACTCTCTTCACACTCGTACTATGAAGGCACGAGGAACTCTAATGTGTTGCATACCTCTACTATCAAGGTGGTTTATTTCATACCTTCCTCTATTTGTGATCAAGAATGAACAAGGTTTGAGATGGTCTAAAAGGATAATGTCACTCTCTCATTTAGATATTCATTGATGCTCCCGATCTGTGGAGAATATTACTATCATTGACCGTTGTGGAGAGTTCCCTATGTGCCACTCCTTGGCATAATAGGGGGAATTACTTACAATCCTTCCTTAGAACTACGTCAGTTTGGTTATGCTCGAAGTGATGGTCCTCATGATATGATTATTCAAGGTATTGTGTTTGATTATGACAACAATCTTCAAGGTTACCGTCAAAGGTTTATACAAGCTTGGAGCATGGTGAATAAGGTTGACAGCAATACTCTGGAACCAAAGTACTCCATCCATATGGAACCTTACCTCAGATGGGTGTGGTCTCGTGCTCAAACTCTTATGATGCCATATCATGTTCTTCTACCGGTGATTGTTGAGTCTATTGTTGAAGGAGATGTTTCCTACATCATTCTTCGTCCTGATATGCCTACTGATCTGGAAGAGTTGCAGAAGTCTTGGATCCAACTGAAGGAGCAAAGGGATACCTTTGAGGCTCAGTTTAATGCTAGTAAAGAGAAAGTGTAGGAGCTAACAAAGCAATTTCACGAAGAGCAGAACCTCAATACATACCTCAACACAAAGAGGAAGCGTCCATGGGAGACTCGAGTCTCATATGTTATCTCCTTTATACCTTTTCTTGTTTTCCTTCATTGTAAGCCCAAGTGGAAATTATATTTTAAAACTTACTAATAAAAGTTTTGTTTTTGTTTTCCTTTAACAAATTTAAATCTTACCTGGTCCTTGAAAACATTGCATATGCATCTACATACCATATCATTTCATAACAGGTTTCCACAACAGGTTTCTTATCTTCTCGATGTTTATTTCAGCAGAAATGGCTCTCGAACAGTCTGTCAAAGATCTTCAAGCTCAAAACGCCCAATTCCAAGAGATGATCCTGAACTTGTCCAAGGGACAAGAAGAGCTGAAGGCACTCCTGGCCAAGAAAAAGATGAAGACCAGAAAACCAGTTGGCTTCATCAACCTGGGTAGGAGGTTCAAAGGTCCAATCAAGACAGATGATGAGGTTGAAAATCCTGGAGATGAAGATTCTGCAAAAGAAGAAGATAGTTAACATGGTACTGTGGGGAATTCTGATCATGAGGAAATTATTACTATGATTCAACTGGTGATGAGAAATATAAACTACTGGAAGACCGTGTGAATGCCATGGAATTGTAGAAGACATCTGGCATAGATTTTAAAGATTTAAGTTTGATTTCTGGAGTTGTCATCCCTATTGGTTTCAAAGTTCCTACTTTTGTGGTATATGATGGTGTTTCATGTCCAAAGTTGCATCTAAGGTCTTATGTCCGAAGGATCCAGCTTCATACTGCTAATAGAAAGTTGTGGATTCATTTCTTTGAAGAGAGTTTATCTGGAGCTCAATTGGAATGGTACTATCAACTTGAGAGTACCAATATTCTTACTTGGAATGATCTTGTTGAGGCCTTCTATAAGCAATATCAATATAAATCTGATTTAGCGCCGACTCACATGCAACTCCAAAGCATGTCCATGGGCTCTAAAGAAAGTTTCAAGGAGTATGCCCAGAAGTGAAGAGATCTTGCAAGCAAAGTTCAACCTCCTTTGACTGACAGGGAATTGGTTGACATGTTCATGAGTACGTTGACCGGTCCTTTCTACAGTCATCTAATTGGGAGTTCGTCATCTGGTTTCACTGAGCTGATAATGACTGGAGAACATATGGATAGTGGAATATGAACTGGTAAAATACAAATGGCTGCCTCTTCAAGTACCACCAAGAAGCCCTCTAATGGGAAGAAAGAATCCAATGTTGTGTACGGCCAACAGGGTCATAAGAACAATCGTAACCAATCTGTGGGAGTAGTTCTGATTTCTAATCCTGCTAATGTGCAACATAATCAACAACAGAATAATCAGCCTAAGCAGGGTACACCTAGGAGACAATTTACAAAGATCAATATGTCATGGCTTAGGCTCAGCAACACATGTTGAAAGGGGAGCTGATTACTTTGAGGGACCCTCCCCATAATCCCCTTCCTCTCCTCGCTATAATCCCAATGCAAGGTGTGCATATCACTCCAATTGCCCCGAATATGATACTAATAATTGTTGGGCGTTGAAGAATAAAATTCAGGATATGATTGATGCTGGAGAAATTAAGTTT
The DNA here is from genome assembly GCA_963966055.1 of Lathyrus aphaca. Taxonomy (NCBI): domain Eukaryota; kingdom Viridiplantae; phylum Streptophyta; class Magnoliopsida; order Fabales; family Fabaceae; genus Lathyrus; species Lathyrus aphaca. Next base: position 152,195,817 of record OZ014520.1, on the reverse strand, counting down.
GATCCTCCTGAGACTCCTAATGTGATTACCGCTCATATGCCCAAACATGAGAAGACTGTTAATTTTGTTGATGATGGTTATTATGTTTCTACTGTGACTGATTTGACTACTCCTCTGGCAATTGTTAAGAAGAAGCTGTCGCAGGCCGGTTTATTTCCAGGCTGCAATGAAGATAGTTTTTAATGTTCCTCTCAATCCAATGGTCAGTCATGTGAGTACTTTTAAGTATGTTGAAATGGACGGTGAATTTGTTGAGACTCCTTGTCAGAAATTTGAAGTGGTTCCTCAGACTATTCATGTTGTTAAGCCAGTTTCTGTTGTTCCTAGAGTAACTCCTGCAATGGTCTCTCTGAAAGATGCTAAAATTATGGTTGAAGAAGGTGGTTGTACTATTTGGGGTCAACTTCCTGACATTCCTTACAAGTCTGACAAGTTTGGTTTGGGTTTTACTGCAGAGGCTCAAAAGGTTGTTCTTCGTGCTCGTACTATTTGTATCACCAATAAAGGAGTTCAGAAAGATCAAGTTAATGTTGTGGAAGACTCTGATGAAGACTGCAACCTATACAGTTGGATCTTTCCTACCATTGGCAGTGGGCTCAACAATTGGAGGGTTGAAGATGTTATTCCTATCTCCTTTAGTCAGGAGTAAATGTTATTTTTTCTTTTTCTTATTTTGGTTTTGTAATTCGAACAATTAAAATTTTTTAAGCCTTGTGCCTTGCCCGGGGCACAATGGTATGCTTGTTAGGGATGTCATTTTATTCGCATATTTTCATTCAATAAAATCATTGGACGTTTTTGCTTTCGTAAATATTGTGCTCTTTATCTTTCTTTTATTTTTCTTTTTCAAAAAAGCTATGTGTTCTTACACACACCCACATCACTAAAATGCATATCCTCATCCATTCTGGATCCCATTGATAACAGCTCTGCTATTGCCAATTATAACTTTGAGAATCCAATCTACCAAGCCGAGGATGGAAATGAGGAAGATTGTGAAGTGCCTGTAGAGCTTGCTAGGTTGCTACAACAAGAAGAGAAAGTTATACAGTCGCATGAAGAACCGATCGAAGTTGTAAACCTGGGTACTGAGAAAGATAAGAAAGAAATCAAGATGGGAGTTTAATTAGAAGACAATGTCAAGAACATGTTAATTCAGATGCTACATGATTATGTGGAAATCATTGCTTGGTCTTATGAAGATATGTCAGGACTTGATACTTATATTATGGTTCATCGTCTGCCAATGAAGGAAGGTTGTCGCCCGATAAAGCAGAAAAATTTGTCGTATGTGTCCTAAATGTCAGAAAAGATTAAAGCTGAAGTGATGAAACAATTTGAAGCATGGTTCCTAGCTGTTACTTCTTGCCCCCAATGGGTTGCAAATGTGGTACCGGTGCCTAAGAAAGATGGTAAAGTACGCATGTGCGTGGACTACAGGGATCTGAACAAGGCCAGCCCCAAAGATGATTTTCCGCCTCCACATATTAATGTTCTGGTAGACAACACTGCTCGGCAAAAGGTATTCTCTTTCATGGATGGTTTCTCTGGTTATAATCAGATTAAGATGGCACCCGAAGACATAGAGAAGACTACGTTTGTCACACAATGGGGCACCTTTTGTTACAAAGTAATTCCATTTGGTTTGAAGAATGCTGGGACAACATATCAGTGTGCTATGGTAGCTTTGTTCCATGATATGATTCATCACAAGATAGAGGTATATGTTGATGACATGATAGCCAAATCCCAGACTGAAGAAGAACATCTTGACCATCTTCACAAGCTATTTGAAAGGTTGCAGAAATATAAGCTGAGATTGAATCCAAACAAATGTACCTTTGGAGTTAGATCTGGTAAACTATTGGGTTTCGTTGTCAGTGGTAAAGGTATTGAAGTTGACCCTGCAAAGGTAAAAGTTATACAAGATATGTCTGCTCCCCATACTGAGAAGGAAGTCAGAGGTTTCTTGGGACGCCTGAACTACATTGCAAGATTTATTTTCCAATTAACCGCTACTTGTGAGCCAATATTCAAATTGTTGAAGAAAGATCAGGTAATGGAATGGAACGACGAATGCCAGATAGCTTTTGATGAGATTAAGAAATATCTCCAAGAACCTCTGATACTGATGCCACCAATTGAAGGAAGACCCTTGATTATGTACTTAACAGTGCTAGACAATTCAATGGGGTGTGTGTTGGGGAAACATGACGAGTCTGGTCGAAAAGAGCAAGCAATATACTACCTTAGCAAAACGTTTATCGACTGTGAAACAAGATACTCACTGCTCGAGAAAACTTGTTGCGCTTTGGCATGGGCTTCTCACTGACTAAGATGGATCTTATCAAGTATATATTTGAGAAACCTGCTCTCTTCGGACTAATAGCGAGATGGCAAATGATTTTGACAGAATATGACATTCAGTACACTACTCATAAGGCAATTAAAGGAAGTGTGGTAGCTGATCAATTAGCTCATCAAGCAGTGGATGACTATCAGTCTATGGATTCTGAGTTTCCAGATGAAGATATTATGCTTGTTACTAATCACAAAGAAACTAGACCATATGAAGGAACTGAACAGGGATCCTAATGGACTATGGTTTTTGATGGAACTTCTAATGCGCTTGGTAATGGTATTGGTGTTGAGATTATCTCTCTCGAGGGTTTTTATACGCCATTTACTGCAAGACTTTGTTTTGATTGTACCAACAATATGGTTGAATATGAAGCATGTATCATGGGTATCAAGGTTGCCATTGAGATGAAGATTCAACTCTTGAAAGTATATGGAGATTCAACCCTGGTAGTTAGTTAGATTAAAGGAGAATGGGACACAAAGCATACAAATCTCATTCCTTATTGAGAGCATGTGTTGTCTTTGATTCCATACTTTGAAGAGATTACTTTCGAACATATTCCACGAGAAGAGAATCAATTGGCAGATGCATTAGCCACTATGTCATCTATGTTCGAAATCAGTTGGGATAATGAAGCTCCTAAAATTACTATTGATCGATTAGCTGAGCTGGCATACTGTTATGAGGTTGATACTGAGGGTGGAGAAGAGAAACCTTGGTTCCATGAAGTAAAAAGATATCTCGAAGCTCAGGAGTATTCTGAAGGGGCATCTGTCAATAACAAGAAGTTTCTAAGGAGATTTTCTGCCAAGTTCTTTCTGAGTAATGGAATTTTGCATCATTTCAACTCCATCTGCCTCCCCCAACATACCTTCCACGTCATCCCCCTCGTTTAAGTCCTTTCCACCCTCCTCCATCTCCAAATCAAACTTACCGAAGACATTTAAATTCCACCACTTAAGGCTCTCTTTTAATAATCTCAACTTTTATTTAAGCACAAAATCCTTTCTACCACTCACTAACTTCTTCCACTCTTTTTCCACAAAAGGAAGAAAAGAAGAATTAGAAAATCATCTGTTGTTAACTCTAAAAGGCTTCAGACCCCAATCCGCATTATCAACCAAAAGCCAAGTAGGACAATGATCCGATATATCCCTATCCCTAATGAGTTTTCCCACAACCCCCCCCCCCCCCAATATTCAATGATACCATTCCTAACCAAAAAATTATCAATTCTATTTTTTGCCTTACCATCTCCACCATACCAACTAAGCTTTTTCCCCTTGCAAGGTAAATTCACCAAATTTCCTTTCAAAATAAACTCCTCTAACTCCCTCCGCCCCACCCCCGAATAAAATACCGATCTCCCTCTCCTTTCATTATCATTTTTCAGCACGTTAAAATCTCCCCCAAACATCCACTCCCCATCTTCGAAAAGAGATATCAAGTGAAGTAACCTCAACCACAAAATTCTTTTCAAAGCAAAAGAACAAGGATCATAAATGTTAATAATATAGTAAATTCGGTTTTCCATCTCACCTTAATTCCCAAATAATCAACACCTTTGAAGCTACACACGACCTCCACCAAATTAGTTTTTCAAAGGATGAGCAATCCTCCTGACATTCCCTCCGAATTAGCAAAAGAATACTCAATATCCTCCCGACGCCAAAAACTTCGGGCTACACCGTCCGACATATCTTGAATTTTGGTTTCTTGGATAAGAAACATATCCGCCTTTCCTTTTGAAATAATATGAGAAATTCTACTCCTTTTAATTCTACTACAATCCCCTCTAATGTTTAAAGATCTCACTATCATTTCACCAAATTTGAGTTCGCCTTCCTTCCGATCATTTTAATTTTATCAATCCTCTCCTTTTCTGCAATTCTTTTTTGAAAATCCCCTTTAGATTCACCCTTTGCCACACCTGAGTTAGAAATAGCCTTCCACAACTTATCTCCAAGGTATGTGTCCAAATTTTCAAACAATTTAAGATTGCATATATCGATACCATATTCCTCCGAATTCTCACCATGGAATAACACCCTCTTGTCGGACTCCCTGCTATAGGTGCTAGATTGAACTTCCCCACCCACTAGAATATCATTTTGAGCAAATGCATTATTCCTCACAGTAGATTTATTAAACTTCCTCTATCTCTTGTTAAAACCTCCAAAAGGCCCTCCCTTGTCATAGAAATTCTTTAATTTTATACTTTTCAAAACATTATTTTTCACCTTACATTTATGAACATTAAGAGATGGGTCCAAACCGTGAGGTCCCTCCCCAAAAATATTCTCATGCACCTGTGACACCACTACTATGCTACACGAGTCTTGGGAGATCAAGAGCTAAGGCTAAGGATTTGCAAGGGGATTTTCGTAGGAATTTTCACCCATAGATTCAAGTCGCATTCAATCCAAAGGTAAGGGTGGGATTTGTATTTTATAACCAGGAAAAAATAATCTGTATATATAGGATAGGGTTATTTGATTTCCTTGTTGTTGTTAGTATGATATTTCTGTATGATTTCATATGAATTAGATGAATTGATGATGGTATGACTGATGTAAATCCTCTGTTAATCGTTGTTGTGTATAATTGTTGTGATGATTTTCTGAGATGTGTGATGAAATTGTGATGAATCTGAATTAGATGATGATAATAGGTTAACAAATTGGTGTAGTAATGATAGATGAGTAATAAGATGAAGAATTATGAGTCTAAAACATGGTAGAAAACATATTAGGAATGAATTGATGAGATAGAATGATGAACCTATAACAGAAGATGAACTTATGTGGTTTTTGGTGATTTGCATAAGGGATCTGGGATACACGTATGGGGCTAGGCGTTACACGTAACAACTGATGGTTACGCTGCCTTTACGTGTATAGAGGGTTACACTTCCTCTATCTCTTGTTAAAACCTCCAAAAGGCCCTCCCTTGTCATAGAAATGCTTTAATTTTATACTTTTCAAAACCTTATTTTTCACCTTACTTTTATGAACATTGAGAGATGGGTCCAAACCGTGAGGTCCCTCCCCAAAAATATTCTCATGCGCCTGTGACACCACTTTTATGCTACACAGAACCGTGGACCCCTCTTGTCCCATTGAAAAGTCCCTTGCATCAGAAGCATTGTACCTTTTTAAGCTAGGATGTTGTGAATCCCCTTTTAAGGAGCAAATAACATTGTCAAAAGAAGAATGTCCTGCTACACGTTTCGCCACAACTTTGTTCTTTACATGAAAAGGGGTCTGACCGTTCTTCTCCAAACCTTTATCCAACGGGTTAAAACCTAAAACGTTATCCACCCTCTCAGCTTCTTCCTCTGCCGCATTCATCGGGGAAAACGCATGAATATCATCACCGCCGAAACCCCCTCTTCATCTTCCTCAAAGCCTCCTTCAAAACCACCTTTAGTGTTAAAACTTCGATCATCATCTTGATTAAAAAACCCAGAATCTGTTTCTGAAACCATGGAAGAACACACAAAAGAAGCTTCCCTAAACGACTCAAGAAACACCTCCCGTAAAAACTCATGAAAAGTTTGTTGTCTATCAGAACCTCTATAGAATACTTAAATACATAATCAAATGAGACCTTCACTGGAATCCGAGCAACGTCCTTGTAATCACCCTTAATCCTATGACCGTCGGCTCGAACAAATGTTCCAAATGATTCCAAAACGACTTTGAAAAACTCCAAATTCCACGATTGCACCGGGACACCAGACAGACTAACCCACGCCGACTTGTGTCTCTCCACATCTGAATCTTTTCATGGTCTGATAGCCTGAAACCATTTTTTACAACAATATTCACCTTCCACAATCAAGTCATGGATATCTCCATCCATCGTTTCTTCCAAAAGATAAATATTGGACCCCAAAGGTGTAACCTTGATTGTATAGTACCCATCCAGTTCCAAGTCTGTCCTCACTTCATAAGACATTCCAGGTTCTAAAACAATGTCCATATATGCCTTACGAAGGTTTTCCATAGTAGAAATCTTAGAAGAAAATTAAATAACAGAGTTAGTATCCTTATTCCCAAAGTCAGAAATACAGGGCCTCTTTCCTCTATTAAGGACTGCATCAGCGTAAGAAGATGCTCATTTCCTTTGTCTGACATTCAAATTACTAGCCTCACCAATGTGAACAACATTTCTTCTTAAACTATCGTCTTTGTGCACTCCTTGATAACCAGCATTAACCCATCTACCATACCTAACAAACCTAGGCAAATTCACATGAATTTTCCGACCTTCAATCTGAATGTTATCGATTCTCACCGCTAAAATCCTCGGATCCTCTACTCCTATAAACCTCGCAAAACCATATCGTTTAACTCAGTTATTACGCCTGAGAGAAATCAACACTTCCACCATATCACCTTCACAATCAAACAACTCGAAAAGGTCCTCCGATCTCATCCTATCGGGAAACTCGGAAAAATAAATGGAAACGAGGTAGGCGTCACTACCAGAAAATGCAACACCCCGATTTAATTTAATTGTTTAATTAAATTATTCTGAGGAGGTTTGTTGTTAATTACGATGTGTGATGTTTAACAATAAGGAGTTAGACTTATTTTGGGGAGGTTTTAATTGTAATGTTGAGAGGTGTAAATAAAACCCCATAAGTGGATCAATTAGATAATTTTAGTAATAATAATATTAGTATTATTTTTATGACATTTTAATTAAAATAAGGAAAATAAGATTAGTAAGGGGTTTTAGGGAGAATTAGAAATAAATCAGAATTTGGAGAGAAAAATGAGTCTTGGGAGATCGAGAGCTAAGGCTAAGGATTTGCAAGGGGATTTTCGTAGGAATTTTCACCCATAGATTCAAGTCGCATTCAATCCAAAGGTAAGGGTGGGATTTGTATTTTATAACCAGGAGAAAATAATCTGTATATATAGGATAGGGTTATTTGATTTCCTTGTTGTTGTTAGTATGATATTTCTGTATGATTTCGTATGAATTAGATGAATTGATGATTGTATGACTGACGTGAATCCTCTGTTAATCGTTGTTGTGTATAATTGTTGTTATGATTTTCTGAGATCTGTGATGAAATTGTGATGAATATGAATTAGATATGATAATAGGTTAACAAATTGGTGTAATAATGATAGATGAGTAATAAGATGAAGAATTATGTGTCTAAAACATGGTAGAAACCGAATTAGGATTGAATTGATGTGATAGAATGATGAACCCGTAGCAGAAGATAAATTTAGGTGGTTTTTGGTGATTTGTGTAAGGGATCTGGGATACACGTATGGGGCTAGGCGTTACACGTAACAACTGATGGTTACGCTGCCTTTACGCCTATAGAGTGTTACACTTCCTCTATCTCTTGTTAAAACCTCCAAAAGGCCCTCCCTTGTCATATAAATGCTTTAATTTTATACTTTTCAAAACCTTATTTTTCACCTTACTTTTATGAACATTGAGAGATGGGTCCAAACCGTGAGGTCCCTCCCCAAAAATATTCTCATGCGCCTGTGACACCACGTTTATGCTACACAGAACCGTGGACCCCTCTTGTCCCATTGAAAAGTCCCTTGCATCAGAAGCATTATACCTTTTTAAGCTAGGATGTTGTGAATCCCCTTTTAAGGAACAAATCACATTGTCAAGAGAAGAGTGTCCTGCTACACGTTTCACCACAACTTTGTTCTTTACATGAAAAGGGGTCTGACCGTTCTGTTCTAAACCTTTATCCAACGGGTTAAAACCTAAAACGTTATCCACCCTCTCACCTTCTTCCTCTGCCGCATTCATCGGGGGAAAAGCATGAATATCATCACCGCCGAAACCCCCTATTCATCTTTCTCAAAGCCTCCTTCAAAATCGCCTTCAGTGTTAAAACTTCGATCATCATCCTGATTAAAAAACCCAGAATCTGTTTCTGAAACCATGGAAGAACACACAGAAGAAGCTTCCTTAAACGACTCAAGAAACACATCCTATAAAAAATCATGAAAAGTTTGTTGTCTATCAGAACCTCTATAGAATCCTTAAATACATAATCAAATGAGACCTTCACCAGAATCCGAGCAAAGTCCTTGCAATCACCCTTAATCCTATGACCGTCGGCTCGAAAAAATGTTCCAAATGATTCTAAAACGACTTTGAAAAACTCCAAATTTCACGCTTGTACCGGGACACCAGACAGACTAACCCACGCCGACTTGTGTCTCTCCACATCTGAATCTTTCCATGGTCTGATAGCCTGAAACCATTTTTTCCAACAATGTTCACCTTCCACAATCAAGTCATGGATATCACCATCCATCGTTTCTTCCAAAAGATAGATATTGGACCCCAAAGGTGTAACCTTGATTGTATAGTACCCATCCAGTTCCAAGTCTGTCCTCACTTCATAAGACATTACAGGTTCTAAAACAATGTCCACATATGCCTGATGAAGGTTTTCCATTGTATAAATATTAGATGAAAATTTGATAACAGAGTTAGTATCCTTATTCCCAAAGTCAGAAATACAGGGCATCTTTCCTCTATTAAGGACTGCATCAGTGTAAGAAGATGCTCATTTCCTTTGTCAGAAATTCAAATCACTAGCCTCACCAATGTGAACAACATTTCTTCTAAAACTATCGTCGTTGCACACTCCTCGATAACCAGCATTAACCCCACTACCATCCCTAAAAAACATAGGCAAATTCGCATGAATTTTCCGACCGTCAATCTGAATGTTATCGATTCTCACCGCTAAAATCCTCGGAACCTCCACTCCTATAAACCTCGCAAAACCATATTGTTTACTTAAGTTATTATGCCCGGGAGAAATCAACACTTCCACCACATCGCTTTCACAATCAAACAACTTGAAAAGGTCCTCCGATCTCATCCTATCGGGAAACTCGGAAAAATAAATGCAAACAAGGAAGGCATCACTACCAGAAAATGTAACACCCCGATTTAATTTAATTATTTAATTAAATTATTCTGAGGAGGTTTGTTATTAATTATGATGTGTGATGTTTAATAATAATATGTTTGATTGATTTAAGTTATTTTAAGTTGATTTGTGAGTTAGACTTATTTTGGGGAGATTTTAATAGTAATGTTGAGAGGTGTAAATAAAACCCCATAAGTGGATCAATTAGATAATTTTAGTAATAATAATATTAGTATTATTTTTAGGACATTTTAATTAAAATAAGGAAAATAGGATTAGTAAGGGGTTTTAGGGAGAATTAGACAAAAATCAGAATTTAGAGAGAAAAACGAGTCTTGGGAGATCAAGAGCTAGGGCTAAGGATTTGCAAGGGGATTTTCGTAGGAATTTTCACCCATTGATTCAAGTCGCATTCAATCCAAAGGTAAGGGTGGGATTTGTATTTTATAACCAGGAGAAAATAATCTGTATATATAGGATAGGGTTATTTTATTTCCTTGTTGTTGTTAGTATGATATTTATGTATGATTTCATATGAATTAGATGAATTGATGATGGTATGACTATGTGAATCCGATGTTAATCGTTGTTGTGTATAATTGTTGTGATAATTTTTTGAGATGTATGATGAAGTTGTGATGAATCTGAATTAAATGAGGATAATAGGTTAATAAATTGGTGTAGTAATGATAGATGAGCAATAAGATGAAGAATTATGAGTCTAAAACATGGTAGAAACCCAATTAGGACTGAATTGATGTGATAAAATGATGAACCCATAGTAGAAGATGAACTTAGGTGGTTTTTGGTGATTTGCGTAAGGGATCTGGGATACACGTATGGGGCTAGGCGTTACACGTAACAACTGATGGTTACGCCGCCTGTTACACATATAGAGGGTTACACTTCCTCTATCTCTTGTTAAAACCTCCAAAAGGCCCTCCCTTGTCATAGAAATGCTTTAAGTTTATACTTTTCAAAACCTTATTTTTCACCTTACTTTTATGAACATTGAGAGATGGGTCCAAACCGTGAGGTCCCTCCCCAAAAATATTCTCATGCGCCTGTGACACCTGTTCTATGCTACACGGGATCATGGACCCCTCTTGTCCCATTGAAAAGTCCCTTGCATCAGAAGCATTGTACCTTTTTAAGCTAGGATGTTGTGAATCCCCTTTTAAGGAACAAATCACATTGTCAAGAGAAGAGTGTCCTGCTACACGTTTCACCACAACTTTGTTCTTTACATGAAAAGGGGTCTGACCGTTCTGTTCTAAACCTTTATCCAACGGGTTAAAACCTAAAACGTTATCCACCCTCTCACCTTCTTCCTCTGCCGCATTCATCGGGGGAAAAGCATGAATATCATCACCGCCGAAACCCCCTATTCATCTTTCTCAAAGCCTCCTTCAAAATCGCCTTCAGTGTTAAAACTTCGATCATCATCCTGATTAAAAAACCCAGAATCTGTTTCTGAAACCATGGAAGAACACACAGAAGAAGCTTCCTTAAATGACTCAAGAAACACCTCCCGTAAAAAATCGTGAAAAGTTTGTTGTCTATCAGTACCTCTATAAAATCCTTAAATACATAATAAAATGAGACCTTCACCAGAATCCGAGCAATGTCCTTGCAATCACCCTTAATCATATGACTGTCGGCTCGAACAAATGTTCCAAATGATTCCAAAACGACTTTGAAAAACTCCAAATTCCAGGCTTGCACCGGGACACCAGACAGACTAACCCACGCCGACTTGTGTCTCTCCACATCTGAATCTTTCCATGGTATGATAGCCTGGAACCATTTTCTCCAACAATGTTCACCTTCCATAATCAAGTCAGTGATATCACCATTCATCGTTTCTTCCAAAAGATAGATATTGGACCCCAAAGGTGTAACCTTGATTGTATAGTACCCATCCAGTTCCAAGTCTGTCCTCACTTCATAAGACATTCCAGGTTCTAAAACAATGTCCACATATTCCTTACGAAGGTTTTCCATAGTAGAAATCTTAAAAGATAATTTGATAATAGAGTTAGTATCCTTATTCCCAAAGTCAGAATACAGGGCCTCTTTGTCGCTCCCGATAGATGGGACTGGCCCAAATAAAGGTACAGACGCGAACGGTCGGCGAGAGGGACAATGAGAACACATAGGAGTGAACTCACTGGAGATGAATAGAGTCGCCAGCTAGGCATTTTTATCCCGGAGGAAAGGCAATGCTGCATAGGCCTAGAAAAGGATGGATAAGACGGTTTGCGAACCAGAGAGACTGAGAAAGGGGGTTGGTTACAACCTGGGAAGGTATTAGCACCCAGATTGTCCGTCGTACTCGACGGGATCCACACTTAAAAGATTTGTGTTTTAAAGGGGTAGTGTCAGTGCAATCTGTGTATACAAAAGCTGGAAAGGAGATGTACAGGTGTCAGTGTAAAGTGTATAAGTGATGTGAAGTATGAAAGTGTCAGTGTAGGAATGAAAATGAATTGCTCATGATAATGAGGCTGAAGAATGAAGCTGGAAAGAGGGGGAATATACAGAGACTTTTGTTCGATAACTGTTAAGTTATGCCTACGTATCCTCTCGTGCAATGAGGAAGTCAGAACACCGTAGTTCGACCCAAAGAGACTGAAAAGATGAATTGACTGATGAACTGCTTGCTTGCCTATGCTCAAGTGTATGATCTGTCTGGCACAGATGCTAACTGTCTTGCATTAGACGGAAAAAGCAAGTTCTCGTTTATGAGTGAGTGTGATGAGAAAAGAATCCCGGAGGAGACGATTATTGTTTGTTTTTGAGTTTTCAGTCTTTTATTGCTTTTGAGAATTTGTCATAAGTTAATGAGCTTAAGCCTAAACCAATGGATTTAGTAAACTCATCACATCTTCCCTCTGTTTAGGGGTAATGAGAATACCTTAAGTGTGAAGTCAGCTTCTCACACTTAATCACCTTTGATGTAGGATTAAGATCATTAACCTACTTGTGATTATTTAAATGTTTTTGGTGTTTTTGTTTAGTGTTGAGTAATGAGGTTAAGCCATAATCAAGGATTAAACAGACTCATTACACCATCCTAATAGAAGGATAATAGATGAGAATGTTTAAGCTGAGGAAAGCTCCTCAACTTAATCCATGGTTAGGGATTAAACTCATGACAAAACATGCCTTTGATTAAATGGATTTTATTTAATGATGTGATGATGAAGTGAATTTTATTGTTTGTAAGACAACTTGAGGGGGACTTGTCCATTAACACTAGGGTTAGTCCTTCTTAACCAATTAAGGAAGAATTAGAACCCTAATGCAAGGCCCAAGTTACAAGTGTGATGTCTTGATGATTATTAAGTGAATTGATTAAGAGATTTAAACACATTAAGGGTTTAACACTTAGGATTAAAGTTATACACTCCATCCTAAGAGAAGGATGCAGACATAAGCTTAATCACAAAGCCTTAAAGCCTTTAGGGTTTAGTCCCTGATTATGAGGTGGGAAGAGCAGACTCAAGGAGACACAAAGGTAAAACTAAGAGGGGAGACTAATCAAAACCCTAATCATTGTCATGCTTGGTTGTTCCTAGGGTTTGTGAGGTTTTCAAAAGAAGTCTTCAGAGGAACCACCAGGAAGCAGATGAAGGGATCAGGAGAAACAAAGTAACTTGCTTCATTCAAGAAGTTAAGTCACTTGGAGAAAGAAAGTAAGAAGAAGAAGAATGAGCAAGCTCAATCTCAAACACATATGAAAATGCAGCAAGGATGCAAGAGAGAGATGAGAAGAAAGTATGAGAAGTGAAGGCAAATTCACTTCTCAAAATCACTTACCACCTGAAAGGTTAGAAAAGAAAGTGCAATGCAATGCAAAATGAGATGAAATGGTATGAGGCAAACCAAAACCAGAAGCATATATGTGATGTTAATGATGCTATGAGATGCTACAAACCAGAAACAAAACATGTGGATGATCACACAAGCTCATGGATGCAAAATGGAGCAAGTTAAGAACCAAGAACATACATGAAAGGTTATGAGATGCATATGGCATACAACATGGCAAATGCAAGATGCAATGATCAAACATGCTTTCAATATGTCTTATGATGTTAAATGAATCACATGGAGGCATGAAATGTCATGGCAAGTCATGTTATGCAAGAGAATGCAAGATGGATGCATATGGAAGCCCAAATTAGGGTTTGTGGATCACACAACAAACAAAAAACCAAAAACAGAAGCAAACCCTAAGATAAAAAATGGAAAATTCCACCCAAAGAAACCCTAACCCTATACTAAACCAAGGTCCAAAGGGGAGGTCTCAACTCTTAACCAATCTCAAGTTATGGTTTTTACAAGATTTTAGGGTTTTTAGGGTTCCTAATCAAAAGAAATGCCAAACAAATTGAAAATGAGGAATCAAATCAAGGCCATTTTATCTCAAAGACTACATGCTAAACACAATGCAATGCAAGAAGAATCAATGTCCAACTCTTCATAGATAGGCAGAAATGATTTTTTGAACTTAGGATCAAAATAATGCACAAAAAATGATTTAATTCAATGAAAAATTCTCAAAATGCATCAAGATCAAAAAAGAAATTTGGTTTGAAGGTTGGACAATGTTTCTAAATGTCTTAGAACATTTCATGAATTTTTTTGGTGATTTTTAGATACCTAAAAGTATTTTTAATAAATTAATTTCCATTAATCAATTAAAAATAATCTTTTAAATATTTAAAAATACTTTTTTAATGATAAAAATAAAATAAAAATATTTTTTGTGTCATAAAAATTAATAAAACTTATGAGAAAAAGTTTCATAATTTTTACACATTTTTTACTATTTTAAATAAATTATGCAAGTTAAATGAAAAGAAATGAATTTAATATTAAAATAAAAGAAAGTAAACAGAATGGAGGGACGAGATGGCTTCTGGGTTTAAATGCGTTGACTGGCGCCAGATCTTGTGGCCAGGATTGATTCTGAGGTAATTAATCTAATTATGAATTAATTAAACTAATAAAAGAATTAGGGCTAATTAAATGAATCTGAGCCCTTCACTCACGCGCGAAGTCAACTGGGTCAACCAATCTGACGCCCCACATTCAAATGGCACTAATTACAGGGATTAGGGCATAACTAATCTCAGGTGACCGGAGGGGAGCTCCGGTCATCTTCTCCGGTGGTATCCAAACCCTAGAATACGATTCAGGCCACCATTCTCTAAATTAATTCCAGGGAAATGTTCCTCCACTCAAACCTTGCTCGAATCAACTCTCAAAAGGAATTTCTCATGCCTAAACTAAGAGAATCGAAGCCATGAAGTTTCACGGGCAAAATTTCAGAGCCCTGGTAAATCCTCATCTCTCACTCATTCTTAAATCTAAAACCATCCCCATGACCAGCAAAGCATACATAATCCATTTTTAACATAAAAACCAAGCTCTGAAAAGTTGTAAACCTGAAGCTACCTGAAGTGATGAACTATGGATTTGAGCTCTCCTGACCTTGCTCTGGTGCAGAATGCTTGCTATGAACCCCCTGAAGCCAATGGAAGGCTTGGAATGAGCTTAAACAAGCTGTTTTGAGAAGTCCAGTTCTGGTGTAGTAGGAAATGAGCTTTGTGTACAGGCTGCTTTAGACCAATGTGAAGGGTGGTTTTGACTCCTTTTGATGTGCTTGATTTGTTGGTGAAGAGTGCTCTGATGTTTGATGGCTATGGAAGGTGATTCGAAGAAAAATGCAGGCTGAGGTGAAGAATGGTGAAACTCAATCCATGCTGGTTTCAGGCTTGAATCTTGGTGGTTTTTGCTCAATGAGACTAGGTGAGATGATATGTGGAAATGATTTGGATGTTTTTAGCTTGTGGAGGCAGATTCGAATGGTTTTGCAAAATGGTGAGTTTTTTGTATATGATGCTTGAGAGTGTTTCAGCCTGGCCTCCTTTATGAAATGGCTTGCAAATGGATAGTATATTTTAATCCAAGTGGCCAGAGGATGTGACATGGCCTGTGGTGATTGGGATGTTTTCTTTTACCAAAAGTCAATTTTTGTGTAAGGAAAGCATGGCTTGGTTCTAGGCTAGTACAAGGCATGGTTCTGGTGCAGCAAGATGAGGTGAGAGGGCTAGCAAGGTGCAGCATCCAATGCATCAAGTTGGTGGAGTGTGATGAGTGTTTTTGCAAGTTGTTACTTTTTGAAACTTTGTGAAAAATGCCTTGTTACACAAACCATAAACATGTGATCTTTGGTTCCATTCTGATTTTTAGGACACATAGAATGTTTATGTCATGGTTTGAAGTGAATTAGAAGTTACAAATGGCATTGGTTCATGATTTTGCAAAATTCTCATTTGGTGCACATCTTGAAAATCAATGATTTTTGCCAACTTTGTCACACCATAACTTTTGATCCAAGAAGAATTTGATCATGTTCTTGTACTTTTTGAAAAGGGAAAGATGTAATCTACAACTTTCATGACCAAAGTTTTTCCATTTGAAGCATTTTTGGATCAAGAATCAAGGCTTGAAAAATGACCTAAAATGAAGCATTCTTGAAAAGTCAACTATGCCCAAAAAGTCAACATTTGCAAAAACTCCAAATTCTTGATTTTTGTGAACTTCAACCTTCTTCCATGATCAAATAAAGATCATATACACTCAAAATGATGAAGATCACCCATTGGTTGGGTCATTGGGGGCCTCAGATGCCCTGATTTTGCACTGACTTGTCCAGAAAGTCAACCCTTGATCAGATGACTTCCCCATGGAATTTATTCATGAAACTTGATATGCATACTCCCTATACCATATAGAGACCAATGGAAACAAGAATGACCAAAAAATTTGGGGTTATGGCCTCTGAAACCAAAACCCTAATTTTAGGTCAACTGTGCAGTCTAGCCTGGCTCTGCTTCCATACCAAACCCAGTTCTTGTGATTCTTTTGCCATCTTGACTTTGAGAGGATGTAATATGATATAAGAACACACATGGACCCCCTTGAAGTAATTGATGACCCTTGGAGTGGCTCAAGATGCCCTTGGATTGCTCAGATCACAAACCCTAGGTGCAGATGACTTAGAAACCATGCAATGAACCAAAAATGAGATGTGAGGTGATATGATTGTGTTTATGCATATGAAATGATCACAAGCCATGGTGTGAATGGATGAGGGCAAATTTGGGGTGTTTACAGCTGCCCCTATTCAAACATGAGTTAGCTGTGCAGGTTGTAAGCAACGGCTTAACAGGCGAACAAGATAACTTGTGGTTGAATACCAAAGACAGTCCAAAATTTGCACTCACAGAATGAAGAAGAAAAGGGATATAGATTGTAAAAGGAAAATAAAGTATGTTGTAAAACGGGTGATAGAGCAATGACGGGGACGACCGACATGCTGGGAAAAGTGTAGGAAATAAAACAATGACGGGGACGGCCGTCATGCTGGGGATAAAAGGTAAAGCTAAGACGGGGACGGCCGACTAGCTGGGGAAAATAAAACTATGATGGGGACGGCCATCAAGATAAAGTAAGATTCTCTGGGAATTAATGAAACATGACGGGGACGGCCATCAAGTTCACAAGGCAAGGTAACCAACGATGGGGACGGCCATCGGGCTAAAAGGAAAGGAAAAGGGACCACGACGGGGACGGCCATCGGGTTAAAGAATAAATGAAATAAACAGATGATGGGGGACGGCTATCAAAGGTGAAGGACGATCACCTAGCAGGGGACGGCTGCTCTGTTGGGAATAAAAGAAATATGATGGGGACGACCATCAAAGGTGGAGGACGACCACCTGGCAGGGTACGGCTGCCGAAAATATCAACGATGGGGACGGCCATCGGATAAAAGGTCAACGATGGGGACGGCCACCGGACGAGCATGATGGAGGACGACCATCAAGAAGTGGAGGACGACCACGCAGCAGGGTACGGCTGCTCTCGAGGTTTCTCATGACATAGGACGAATGCCAGATAACCAAAATCAACAATGGGGACGGCCATTGGATAAATGATGAAGGACGATCATCAAAAGGTGGAGGACGACCACCTAGCAGGGGACGGCTGCTAAATATCGACGATGGGGACGGCCATCGGATGAGCATGATGGAGGACGACCATCAAGAAGTGGAGGACGACCACTCAGCAGGGTACGGCTGCTCTCGAGGTTTCTCATGACATAGGACGAATGCCAGATAACCAAAATCAACAATGGGGACGGCCATTGGATAAATGATGAAGGACGATCATCAAAAGGTGGAGGACGACCACCTAGCAGGGGACGGCTGCTAAATATCGACGATGGGGACGGCCATCGGATGAGCATGATGGAGGACGACCATCAAGAAGTGGAGGACGACCACTCAGCAGGGTACGGCTGCTCTCAGGGTTTATCATAACACAGGACGAGTGTCAGATAAAAAGAAAACGCTTACTTGGCGATCTACTGGGGATAAAGTAAACACGGACGAGCGTTTACAACCAAGAAAGGAAAGTATAAGTGTTTGGTATTGTGTACAGATTAAAGATGCGGACGAGCATCCCTAAGACTACGATACGGACGAGTATCGGGCAGAAACAAATACTGACGCGTGTTCAAAGATGATGATACGGACGAGTACCAACTGGTTAACAGAGAACACGGACGAGTGTTGAATCTGAAGGGACTTTTCTGGGGAATAATAGATACAGACGAGCATCTATATTCAAGAAGACATAAGTGTTTGACACGGTGTATGGATTAAAGATGCGGACGAACATCCTTAAGACTATGATACGGACGAGTATCATGTAGAAACAAACACTAGACGCAATGTTCTGAGATGATAGTACGGACAAGTACCAACGGGTTAACAAAGAACAAGGACTATTGTTGAATCTGTGGGTATATAAGTGGTATATACAAGATACAGACGAGTATCTGCATAAGTGCAACATGAGTAGTGAGCATGAGTATTGTATAGATGAGTGTTTATCTGCTGGGGAGGGTGACACGGACGAGTGTCAAAGTATAATAAGTATGTGGGCTGTAAAAGTATAAGCGACTGCGCTGGGGAAATGACACGGACGGGTGTCAGGAAAGTGTATATAGGTATATGTGAGTGCAAAGAGGGCGTCTTTGGCTTTCTGCTGGTGATGTGACACGGACGGGTGTCATGAAATATCCGTGACACGGGTGATTTGTTTGTAAAGAGTGTTCAGGCGACTTTATTGGGGAGTGATGATACGGACGGATGTCAAAAGGAAATATATACTGGTGTTTGTGATTTGTAAGGCAACTGCTTTTGCTGGGATTCTGGTGGGGATTTCTGTACAATGACGATGAACGGTTATCATTCACAAGTGTTGGTTCAAATCAAGGCTTATGATTATGCTATGTGTTGGATTTTTGCCGTAATGCTCCGTGTTAGAACGGAATGCTACGCTTTATGGGTGAATATGATGCGAATGCTATGATTGTGCAAAGATACCAAAACCGGGATTCGGATCCCGTTGCTGCGAAGATCTTTGATTGATCTGTATGAAGCGGACATCCCAGCTGGGGATGAGATTATTGACAGATCTGATGAGATGCATCTGCTTGGGGATCTAGGTCACTGATTGACATATCCTTGTAATATAGGTCCCAGCTGGGGTTTGTAGAAGCCTTCTTCACTCTGTTGTGATCTCCATGCATTGCTCTTCTGGATAGAGGCTGAGACTCTGTGGGGAGATAGCTCTTTGACTTTTGTACCCGACTGAGGATGATAACTCGGCTGGGGAGAAAGAGAAATCATTGAGATCTCCCTAGGGATTCTGCTGAAGTGGATCCTTGACTCAGCCGGGGATATGGGCGCCTTCTGTGATGCGTGGCAACTCTGATGGGGATAAGTAATAAGTGGCAACTCAGCTGGGGGAGGTCATGAGAAGCAACTCAGCTGGGAGAGAGCACTTTGGTTTGTCAGCTTGCTGGGATGAGGCTTCCATGCCCCCAAGTTGCATTCTGGATACCTGCAATCCTGGAAAAGATAGAGAAACGCGCAAGGTAATCCCGAGGTATCCTTTACTGGATTCCGTCATAGGAGTTAAGCATTCTCAAGAGTAAGTATATTCCCTGCAAGCATGTGTTTCTATTTTTAGTGAAAAACATCTGTACTTATGCAATTAGTTTTAGAGACATCAGACATTCTTTGCAAACGAAATATGTACAAGACGAAACATGACTGAAAAATCTGATTTTATTAATTCTTGTGCCCTGAATTGGCAAGATACAGTCAAGGAAACAAATCTCCTAAAATAATGAGATTGTTACAAATTGAGAAACAAAGTGCTGGCGATGTTGACGACGCTTTCAAAGGAGCTTCCTCTTCTGCTATGACTCGTATGACAATGACGTTCTTCTCGCCTTGCTTTCTGAAGAAGGCTGATTCTGATTGAAGCTTGATCCTTTTGAAGCTTTCCAAGTTGCAAGTGATACAGACGAATTCAGAATGCAGTTGTTCGCTTATTCCCTTATTTTGCATGGATCGCCCTTTCGGGTTTTCAATCCATCGGGATACCCATTTTTGCCTGAGTTGTCCAATGCGGCTTTTCAACTCAGCGGGTGTACATTTTTATTTATTTTCCCTTATTTTTGCCCGAGTCTTCTATTCTGTTTTTGACTCGCCGGGATGCCCTATTTTTGCCTGGACTTACATTCTGTTTTTATGTCCAGCGGGTCATTTTTATGCGAAGTATTTTTTAACTGCATCTGAATTCACATGGGACGGGAAATCTTCACCATCCATGGTGCTGAGCATCAGTGCTCCACCAGAGAAAACTTTCTTTACAACAAATGGTCCTTCATAATTTGGAGTCCATTTGCCCCTGTGGTCTGTATGAGGAGGGAGGATTCTTTTCAGCACAAGATCTCCTACTTGGTACTCTCGGTGCCTGACTTTCTGATCGAAGGCTCTCTTCATTCTCTTCTGATATAGTTGTCCATGACAGATTGCAGCCAATCTCTTCTCTTCGATCAGACTCAGTTGTTCGTATCGGGACCTAACCCACTCTGCTTCGTTCAGTTTAACATCCATCAGTACCCGTAAAGAGGGTAATTCAACTTCAACTGGTAGGACTGCTTCCATACCATACACAAGTTGATACGGTGTTGCCCCAGTGGATGTTCTGATTGACGTGCGGTACCCATGCAAGGCAAATGGTAGCATTTCATGCCAGTCTTTGTAGGTGACTACCATCTTTTGCACAATCTTCTTGATATTCTTGTTAGCTGCCTCAACAGCGCCATTCATTTTCGGCCTGTAAGGAGAAGAATTGTGGTGTTGGATCTTGAAGTCCCGGCATAGCTCAGCCATCATTTTGTTGTTTAGATTGGAACCATTATCAGTAATGATTCGCTCGGGAACTCCATATCGACAGATGATATCTCTCTTCAGAAATCTGGCTACCACTTGTCTTGTAACATTTGCATATGAGGCGGCTTCGACCCACTTAGTGAAATAATCAATGGCGACCAGGATGAATCTGTGGCCATTTGAAGCGGTTGGCTCAATCTTGCCAATCATATCAATGCCCCACATGGCAAAGGGCCATGGTGAAGACATGATGTTCAAAGGATTGGGAGGTACATGCACTTTATCTGCATAAATCTGGCATTTGTGGCATTTCCTGGCATAGGCACAACAGTCTGCATCCATTGTGATCCAATAATAGCCTGATCTTCACAACTTCTTAGCCATTGCATGTCCTCCAGCATGGGTACCAAAGGAACCTTCGTGCACTTCATGCATCAATAAATCTGCTTCTGTCTTGTCAACACATCTGAGGAGTACCATATCAAAGTTCCTCTTGTATAAAGACCCATCAGCATTCAGGAAGAAACTACCAGCTAGCCTTCTTAATGTCTTCTTATCATTGGAAGTTGCCCCAGGTGGGTATGTTTGATCCTCCAAGAAGCACTTAATGTCGTGGAACCAAGGCTTATCATCTTTAACAACATCTGCTGCGAACACATATGCTGGTCTTTCAAGTCTGGACACTGAGATCTGAGGTACGAAGTTGGCAGCTTGAACTTTGATCATGGACGAAATGGTAGCAAGAGCATCTGCAAACTGATTCTCGTCCCGAGGGATATACTCAAGCTTGACTGTTGTAAAGAAAGTCAATAACCTCCTTGTATAATCCCTGTAAGGTATCAGATGATCCTGATGTGTGTACCATTTGCCGTTGGTCTGATTGATTACCAGAGCTGAATCTCCGAATACAGTCAATGTCTTGATCCTGAGGTCAATAGCTTCCTCAAGACCCATAATGCAAGCTTCGTATTCAGCTTTGTTGTTAGTGCAGTTGAAAGTGAGTTTTGCCGAGAAAGGCATGTGAACTCCTTTGGGTGTTATGAGTACTGCACCAACGCCGCGACCATTCATGTTAACAGCCCCATCAAACATCATAGTCCATTCTTCTTCCGGATCAGGCCCTTCGGTGTGAACAGGCTCTTCATGATCTTTTGCTTTTATGAACATGATGTCTTCATCAGGGAAGTCAAACCTCATAGGCTGGTAATCATCAATGGGTTGCTCAGCAAGATATTCAGACAATACACTGCCCTTGATGGCTTTCTGAGAAGTGTACTGGATGTCGTATTCTGTAAGAATCATTTGCCATCTTGCAACCCGTCCGCTAAGCGCCGGCTTCTCAAATATGTACTTGACTGGGTCCATTTTTGAGATTAACAAGGTAGTGTGGGTCAACATATACTGCCTTAGTCGGCGAGCAGCCCACGCTAAAGCACAGCAAGTTTTCTCGAGCAGTGAATAACGTTGTTCACAGTCGGTAAACTTTTTGCTTAGGTAGTATATTGCATACTCTTTTCGACCAGACTCGTCATGCTGGCCCAGCACACACCCCATCGACTCTTCTAATACTGTCAGGTACATTATCAGAGGTCTTCCTTCAACTGGAGGCATAAGGATTGGTGGTTCTTGCAGATATTCCTTGATCTTGTCAAAAGCCTTCTGGCAGTCTTCGTTCCACCTGACCGTCTGTTCTTTTCTTAACAGCTTGAACAAGGGTTCACAGGTTGCTGTCAGGTGAGATATGAACCTTGAAATGTAGTTCAATCGACCTAAGAACCCTCGAACTTCTTTCTCTGTTTTCGGTGCAGGCATCTCTTGGATGGCTTTGACTTTATCAGGGTCAACTTCAATCCCTTTCTCGCTTACAATAAAACCCAGCAGCTTACCAGATCGCACCCCGAATGTGCATTTGTTGGGGTTCAACTTCAGTTGGTACTTCCTCAGACGTTTGAACAATTTGAGCAGATTTACCAGATGTTCTTCTTCAGTGAGGGACTTGGCAATCATATCATCCACATAACACTCTATTTCTTTATGGATCATATCGTGGAATAATGTTACCATAGCCCGTTGATATGTGGCACCAGCGTTCTTCAGTCCGAATGGCATCACTTTGTAACAGAACGTGCCCCAGGGTGTGATGAATGTTGTCTTCTCCATGTCTTCAGGTGACATCTTAATCTGATTATACCCTGAAAATCCGTCCATGAAGGAGAATACCGAGAACTGAGCCGTGTTATCCACCAATACATCAATGTGAGGTAATGGGAAGTCATCTTTCGGGCTGGCTCTGTTCAGATCCCGGTAGTCAACACACATCCTTACTTTGTCGTCCTTCTTAGGCACAGGCACAATATTAGCAACCCACGGTGGATAGCTAGTCACAGCAAGGAACCCGGCGTCCCATTGCTTTTGTACCTCTTCTTTGATTTTCATTGCCATGTCCGGACGAGTACGGCGCAACTTCTGTTTAACTGGCGGGCATTCTTCTCTCAAAGGCAGCTTGTGCACGACAATATCGGTATCCAACCCTGGCATATCTTGGTAAGACCAAGAGAACACATCCACATACTCTTGGAGCAGGTCAACCAGTTGTCTCTTCACTGAGTCTTGCAGGCAGGCCCCGATTTTAACTTCTTTCACGTCTTCATCTGTACCAAGATTGATCACTTCAACCTCCTCCTGGTGAGGAGTAATAACCTTTTCCTCTTGTCTTAACAACCTGGCTAGCTCCTCAGGAAGCTCATATTCTTCATCAACCCCTTCATCAGCTTGATTGATTGGATTGTCAAAGTCATACGAAGTCATAGCCGTGCTGTTGTCGGTGCTGTCTGGAAGGCACTCTCTGCAAGGGTTAAGTTTGTTCATTTTAGTGATCTGATTTTAGTCTTATTTAGAAAGGTGAAATGAAGTTGTCATTTTGAAAACACCGCCATTTATTTTTTGTACAAAAAGAAAAATGGAAAAACAGTGAACGAAAAGGAAAAGACTCGTTTGCAAAAAGATGTCTGATATTTCATTAATTGATCTTGTTTGCACAAAAAGTACAGATGGCCCGATTACAAAATGAGTCTTGTCATCTTGGGCAAGATGCAAGACTTTGATGCATGCTTATAAAAATACAGGAAATAATAATTACTCTGCATGAGTAACTCTTATAATTTCCTGGGAAGACCAGTTCGAGATAATGCTCCCCGGGATCTTCGGACGAATCCAGCTTTCCAGGTTGCGTTCCTCTTCCAGCTCGTCTTCCAGACAGTTGATAGCGTCAGGGGTAAGCATCCCCCCACTCACAAAATTGGGCTCTTTCGCAGCCGCTGCTTGATCTTGTTGAGTTGGTTTGTAACCCAACCCAAATCTGTCTTCTTTCTTCTCCACCGATAGCAGTTTGCCCCAGCCCTGGGCATTTCCTCCCTCAACAACCTTCCGGGCTTGTTGGTATGATGATATTGAAGTACCAGGCACAACAGATGTTTCATTCACATTCAAGGCTTCAAACCCCTGGCTCATTGTTTCATGGATCTCCCCATCCATCTCAATGTACTTATAGGTTGCCAGGTGGCTGACAAAAATGTCCTCCTCTCCACAGATTGTAACGATTTGACCCTCCCACTCGTATTTTAATTTCTGGTGAAGGGTAGAGGTCACGGCGCCAGCAGCGTGAATCCATGGCCTACCCAATAGACAGCTGTAGGCAGGCTGTATATCCATCACGTAGAAAATAGTTTTGAAGGTCTGCGGGCCAATCGTTACGGGCAGCTCAATCTCTCCCAGAACCGATCTCTTTGAGCCATCAAAAGCTCTTACCACCAGGTTGCTGGGTCTCAATGCCAATCCGTCGTACTCTAGCTTCACCAAAGCCTTTTTAGGTAGGACATTAAGGGATGACCCCGTGTCTACCAGCACATGGGAAAGGACAGCACCTTTGCATTCCATGGTTATGTGCAAGGCTTTGTTGTGGTTGCGGCCTTCCGTTGTCAAATCAGTATTGGTGAACCCTAGTCCGTGACTAGCATTAACATTTCCCACTACTGCTTCCAATTGATTGACAGTGATCTCTTCAGGCACGTAAGCTGCGTGCAAGACTTTGAGTAGTGCATTCCGATGGGCTTCGGAGCACATAAGCAATGATAGGATTGAGATCTTGGAAGGCGTCTGATGAAGCTGATCCACTATCTTATAATCACTCTTTTTGATGATTCGCATGAACTCATCAACCTCTTGATCGAATGGTGTCTTCAAAGCTTCCTTAACAGCTTGATCTTCCTGCACAGGGCTCTTCCCTTTTGCCTTAGCAGCAGCTTCTGCTTCGGCTGTGGGTCTCTGAATTTGTGGAGCGAAAAGACGTCCGCTTCGAGTGAAGCCTCCGCCTCCGCCCACATTGTCTACTTGTAGTGCAGGGGTTGATGATTCAAAAGTGATTCTTTGTCCTTCACAGTACAGGTCAGAACCGTAATGCCAGGGGATGGCATTGCTGCTTTCATAAGGTATTGGTCCAGGCACCGTGATAGTGACTGGACTGACTGCAACTGTTGAAGGAACTGTAATAGTCTGTGGATCGTAATAAATTGTAACTGGTGCCCTAGTGGGAGCAGCACCTTCTGAGTTGTAGGCGGAGTTGTTTTCAGGATCGTAGAATATGGTGACAGTTGAGACATCTTCATGATTTGTTGCTGGTGTTGTAGGAGATAATGGTGGAAGAATGGATGTTGTTGTTGTAGGAGCTTCAAAATGGAGTGGTGCTGGAGTGGTAGAAGGAACATTCATTGATATCTGATCAGTTGAAACGACAGATGAAGTACTCGTTGATGAAACCGAAGAATTGTCAGGAACAATAGTTGCTGCAGTTGTAGGAGGTTCTGAAACCGTTGCTGATGAGATTGCTGGATTTGTTGGAAATGATGTGGTGATCTGAAGCTGGCCACTCTGAATAAGGCCATCTATGCCATTCCTCAAATTATCACACCCATTTACAGAGATATTGCAGTAAGCACAACCCAACTCACACCCCGGGAACATTTGACATTCCAGGAGTTGAGCCTTAATTTCTACCAACGGTGTCCGGATCTGACCAACGCTGGTTATTAAATAAGACGGTCTGTCTTCTTCAATAGCGTTAATTCTAGGACCACCGTGGTTTGGCATTGGGTTTTTGTTGACATTGGGTGGTGGTGCGAAATTCAGAGCCTTTGAGTCGACCAGGTCTTGTACCTTCATATGCAGAGCTCTGCACTTTTCTGTACTGTGGCCAGGTGCGTTTGAATGAAAAGCACACCTAGCATTGGAGTCATAGTTCCTGGGTAGACTGTTGGGATCTGGAGGTGCCAGCGTCCTTAGCTCAACTAGGTTGAGTTTCAGGAGTTGTGGCAGCAAGGTAGCATACGGCATAGGGATCGGATTGATCACCCTGTTAGCTTGAGAAGGCATCTGTTGAAATGGCCTTTGCTGACTGTTGTTGTTGGTGTTGCTGCTGTTGTAATTTCTTGGAGGATACTGATTTTGTTGGTGGTACTGAGGTTGTTGCTGATAGTTTTGCTGCGGAGGTTGATAGACTGGTAGAGGATGAGCTGGAGCAGGGATGGTGACTGCTGCCACTGATCTGTGAACATATTGGGGCCTGCCCCTGTTGGTGTGGATGGCATTGGTCTCGCCAGTTCTTCTCGGGCCTGCAAAAGGCTTTCTTGTACTACTGGACGAGCTTGCACCGTTGTCTGAGATCTTTCCCATCTTCAATAGGCTTTCAATTCTCTCTCCGGCTATGACAACATCTGAAAAACTAGTGGAAGAGAAAGCAGCCAGCCTGTCAATATAGGTTCCCTGAAGGGTGTTCATAAACATGTCTGCCATTTCCCTTTCAGACATAGGTGGCTGAACAGCAGCAGCCAATTGCCTCCATCTCTGGGCATATTCTCGGAAACTCTCCCTTGAAGACTGTGACATTCCCATTAGGAGGGTCCTGTTGGGTGCCATGTCTAAGTTATACTGATACTGTCTGATGAAGGCCTCTGCCAGGTCCTTCCAGCATCTAATAGTTGCCCTTGTCAAGTGAGAATACCATTCTCTTGACGCTCCAGTTAAGCTATCCTCGAAATAGAACATCCAGAGCTTCTCATCCATAGTATAGGCCTTCAACCTTCCCAGAAATGATTGTAAATGAGTCCGGGGACATGAAGTCCCGTTGTATTTTTCAAAGCAAGGAGGCTTGAACTTATGGGGGATCCTGACCCCGTCTACCAAGCCCATGTCCATGACGTCGAAGCCCAAAGAGTTTTGAGATTCTAAGGACCTTAATTTCTCAGCTATCTCATCCAACCTCCTATCATAAGCTTCCTCCCCAGCACCCATTACTGTGAATTGGTCCTCTTGGGGTCTTCTTGAAGTACCCTGGCTGCGGTGGCTGTCCCTTGAACATTTGCAGGAATATTGACCTCAGGATGGAGGTGTGGTCCAAATACAGGGGGGTTTACATGAGGTTGGACCCTTTCATTGTTACTGGTACCGGCAGTCCCTATATGTGGATCCTCTTGATTTTGCCTTTCCACCATGGCTCTCAATCTTTCCTGGCTCTGAGCCATGTTGTTCATAACTTCCATAAACTGAGTCATTTGATTCCTCATCTCTAGCCTTTCATTTGCCATTTGATTTCTGACCTCAGTAAGGTCCTGCTGTACCTGATCCATTTGAATGCCCGGAAGGTTGTTTCGGGTCGGATAACGGTGCGGACGGTTGAGGGGAAATACCCGGCGCCTAGCAATAGTTCCTGATGCATCACAACAGAGGTTAGCAACAAAAAACAACAAAAAAAACCTGCAAAACAAACAAAGGGTTAGCATGCAATGCAGTATGCTTATTTGTTCTCAAGGTATCCGGTTTGGCCTTCAGTTTTGACCCTTCCAGACCCTTGAAGAAGCTGTTGATGTTGCTTTCGAAGTGAACTCGGATGGAACAAACTAACACATACATTACAAAAACAAAGTGGTACATAGTTTGTTTACAAGTACAAGCCCTCTGAGGGGTCAAAATACATCACAAGAAAAGAAAATAAAAGTACATGGAATGAAAGCAACAACAAACAAATGGTCAAACATCAAGACCAAACTCATCCTCACGAACTTCCTTGAGAAGTGCTTCGGTCACAGGATCCGCCGGACGCTCCGTGAGATTCCTGATGAGGAGATTCCGGGTTGTAACAGCTGCTGTTAGCTTCTTGTGCTGAGTTTGGTCCTTGGACCTCTTCACCCCTGCTTTGATTTTCAGCTCTGATATCTCCCTCTGGGCTGCTGCCAGGGCTTCTTGCTGTTCTTTTGCACTAGCTTCCAGTTGCTCCATCTTGTCTTGAACTCTCTTGTCTTCCAGGGTACGAGCCTCGGTGATCCTGACCCACCGGGCTTGACTCTCCTTCAAATACATGTCTGTTCTTGCTATCTGGAACTGGGCTTCCTTGCAAGCATTCTTCAGAATTTGTTCTCCAGCCTTTGACTTTTTAATGTAATCCCCAGACTTCTCAATCTTAATCAGATGCTCTACTCTTAACTTCTCCAACCTCTCAATCTCCCTCATACCTTCACTCCTCTCCCGGAGGGTCTTCTGCAAAGCCTGGGTTAGCTTCTCATTTCTTTCCTTCAAGCTCTCAAACTCCTCCAAACTGATAGTGGCAGGGGGTGGTGCTGAAGATGACTCAGGCATGTCTTCTATGGTAAAGGGCATCCCAGAGAATTGGGCCCTGGCACGGGACCATTCATAATATTGTGCTGATGCCACATTGTTGCACTTTCCCAAGATGGTTACTCTCTTGGTTTGAACATTATCCCAGGCCCAAGCAGCCTGCCTAACAACAGTCAAATTAATCTTGTTCTCACAATAAAGAGTCTCAACCATGTCCTGTGCCTTAGGAGTGTGGACCAATGCATAGCCCAATTGTCGTCTAAACAGCAGAGGGTTGTAATTGATACTACCCTTAACTCCTATCAAAGGCACATTAGGAAAATGCCCACAGCTGGTGATGATATCCCTGCCCTTGGTGCTCTGAGTGCACCATCTGATGTCAGCTGAAGTTAGAACAGTGAGTCTCTTAGCCCAGTTGCTCTGCTGATGAGGGTTCAGAAATGCATCTGTCCTGGGTAGATGCCTGAGAAGCCAAGTGTGGAACAATGGAGCACAACACCTCACTAATCTCCCCCTCTGCTTTTCATTTCTCTGATGCACTGAGTAATAGAGATCCCCTAATATAGTTGGTACTGGGTTCTTCAAGATGAATAGATGGATTGCATTCTTGCTGATGAATCGAGGCTCATCTGCAAACAATACAATTCCATATATGCTCAAGGCCAGTAAAGCACAAACAGCTTTCCACTCTCCTAGAGAAGCTTTCAGGGTAGCTTGAGAGATTAAGAAATCCAGATGAAAGCCAGGGATCCCAGCTTTAGAAGTCATATGCTGCTTAATCAGGACAGGTTCCAGATGCAGAGCCTTTGCTACTTCTCCATTGCTAGGAAAGACCATCTCTGAGTTGAAAGGGATTCCACCCTTGATAGGCAAACCAACCAATGATGAGTATTCTTCTAATAGAGGGCCCAACTGAAAGTCTTGGAAAGTGAAACATCTCAGTGGGGGATCATAGAACTGAATGCAGGTGTGGATCAGGCTTCTCTGTGATGGGTCCAGATCCATAACCATATCAAGTATATCTCCATAACTTTCCCTGAACAATGGTATGTGATCTGGAGTGATCAGGGTTTGAATCCTCCTGATGTCTGATAGCTCTGGCTGGAAAAAGTGATAGGTGATGTTGCTCTTTTTAGGAGCCATGATGCTGAGACTGAATAGAGACAGGTGCTGATGATAATACTGAAGAAGTGGGCCACTGACTGGCTGGTGCAGGTGATAACTGAAGCAGATAGCTGATGAAGACAAGTCAATACTGAAGATGGGGTCAAAACCAAAACCAAATGAAGATGGATACCCTGAAACACAAATAAGCAAATGTCAATATGATGCAATGATTATGTATGCAAATGAAATGCAAGGGTCTGTGACTGAGCTGGATCTGATCAAAACTCTGATATAGGTCCAAGTGTGCTCAAGAATTCCAGATGAGGTCTATAAATCCAGTAACCAAGGTGGGGGACTCAAATAAAGAGCCACATGTCCAGGGTTTTAGAATCACAAGAACTGTCCCAAATTGGAGTATTCTTAAACAATCAAAGCAACAAGGTATTCTGAGGTCAAGGTACCTGCAAACCTGTAAACAGCCCAACCCCCTCACAGGTGGTGTTCTAGAACAAGGATCCTCAGACTTGGATCAGTTATGAGAAGTGTAAACACTTCTAACCCGGAGGTACAGTGTTTACAATAACCATAAAAGTTCCTCCTCTAATTCACCTCAGTTTCTGAAGGTCAATACTAAAGGTCATCCAGACTTAGCAGGCTTCCCAGATAGCCCTAGCATTGCAGGAAATCTGCAACACAGAGTTCTCAAGAAGAAACCCATATCTGAACCGTGTTTCATATTCCCGCACCAAACCGAAATGGAATGGGAAAGAATATGATTCACTCTAGCCTAGGTGTCACTCAGGTCCCAGGTATAGGACCTTAACTCTCAATGAATCACCCACCCATCAAAACAAAGACCAGATCCAGCCAGCAGCATGACAGTATGATATATACAAAAGCAATAAAGAAAGCAGTAAAGCAACTGTACATAAAGCAACAATAAATACAAAAATACAAACACAAATAAGCACATAACACCCCAGTAAACACAAATCAAACAAGCGCTAGGAGGAACCCACAAAAAGAACCAGAAGCCCTGGTTGCAGTATAAGGGTGTAAACACCCCAAATTTGCCCTCACCCATTTCACCATGGCTTGTGATCATTCTCATATGCATAAACACAATCATAGCACCTCATATCTCATTTTTGATTCACTGCATAGCTTCTAAGGCATCTGCATCTGGGGTTTGTGATCTGAGCAATCCAGGAGCTTCTTGAGCCACTCCAAAGGCCACCAATCACTTCAAAGGGATCCATATGTGTTCAAGTATCATATTCCATCTTCACAAAGTCAAAAATTCAAAAGAATCACAAGAACTAGGGTTTGAATGGATGCAGAGCCAGGATAGACTGCACATTTGACTGAAAATTAGGGTTTTGGTTTCAGAGGCCATAACCCCAAATTTTTTGGTCATTCTTGTTTCCATTGGTCTCTATATGGTATAGGGAGTATGCATATCAATTTTCATGAAGAAATTCCATGGGGAAGTCATCTGATCAAGGGTTGACTTTTCAGACAAGTCAGTGTAAAATCAGGGCATCTGAGGCCCCCAATGACCCAACCAATGGGTGATCTTCATCATTTTGAGTGTATATGATCTTTATTTGATCATGGAAGGAGGTTGAAGTTTATAGAAATCAAGAATTTAGGGTTTTTGCAAATGTTGACTTTTTTGGGCATAGTTGACTTTTCAAGAATGCATCATTTTAGGTCATTTTTCAAGCCTTGATTTTTGATCCAAAAATGCTTCAAATGGAAAAACTTTGGTCATGAAAGTTGTAGATCTCATCTTTCCCTTTTCAAAAAGTACAAGAACATGATCAAACTCTTCTTGGATCAAAAGTTATGGTGTGACAAAGTTGGCAAAAATCATTGATTTTCAAGTTATGCACCAAGTGTGAAAATTGCAAGATCATGTACCAAGGCAAATTGCAACTTCTAATTGGCATCAAACCATCACATAAACATTCTATAAGTCATAAAATTCAGAATGAACCAAGAATGCCCATGGTTTAGGTTTGGTTGGATAAAGAGAATCACATGTGAACCAAAGTTGTAACAAGTTGCAAAACCACTCATTTCATCTCACCAACTTGATGCATTGGCTGCTGAACCAAGCTAGCCTCACACACACATCATGCTGCGCAGCCCATGCCCATTGTACTAGCTATAGATCAAGCCATACTTGCCTTACACAAATTTTGACTTTTTGCAAAAGGTGACTTACCAATCAATAAAGCACATGTCCAATCAACTGACCAATGAGAGAGGTTTATGTGGACAAAGGGCAAGCCATTCCATACATCTAGCAAGGCTGAAACACTCTCATAAAACACATACACAAAAACACACCAAGCTGCATTTGTCTTCGAATCTCTCTGCCCAGCCATCAAACACTCAAACCATTTCCACACTTCAACTCACCACACTTCATAGACCTCAAAGCACAAAGAGCCAAGCCAAAAACAAGCAAGAACACCCCACTTCCATTCTTCACCTCAACTTGCAGTTCCATTCGAATCTCTCTCCCTAGCTCACAAACATCAAAACAAACACCACAGACCTTCTCCACACATCATCTGGACCACAAAGAACCATTCACCATGACCTGAAACTGCCTGAAACTCCATTGCCATTTCTGACTGAGCTTGAGCAGAAGCTTGTCAAACTCTTCATCCAGCCAGTATAAACTCCTCCAAAGCATTCAAACATCATCTGGGGATCAAGTGGAGTGGATTGCACTGAAGGAAGTGGCCAGAAAGTCATCAAAGTGAAAGCTTCGAATCTCAGGTAGCTTGAAAATTATTTTTCCAGAAATCGTTTTTCATGTTATAGACTTGTTCTTTATGCTTCACTGAGCATCCTGGTGCTTTTGGTTTTTGAAATGGTGTTGAAATGAGTATTTAATTAGCCTCTGAAGCTTGCGTGACCTAAAATTTATTTGTTTCGATTCATGGTTCTGGGGAAATATAAATTTGTTTTGGCTTAGGGTTTTAGTTCAGGGGATCATGGGAATCATTTCTGGATGCTTAGGTTTCATTTTTGTTACGATTTGAGGGGTTTTGGGGATTTTCAGGGGAGATGCTGGCCGGAGAAGACGACCGGAAGTCTTCTCCGGCCGCCTGAAAGTAATTTGTGCCCTAATTGCGTAATTAACTCCAGTTTGAATTTGGACCTTCGGATGCGTTGAAATGTTTGACTCCCCGCGCGAATGGATGGTTCAGATCAAGTCATTATGCCCTAATCCACGTGTTTAACTTAATTAATCCATAATTTAATTAATTTGATCAGAAGCAATCCTGGCCTTTCAAAAACGCGCGTGGTCAACATATTTGAATCCAGACCCAATCCTGGCCCTCCATCCTGATTACTTTCCCTTTTATTTGATTTTAATTCATTTTCTTTTCTTTTTATTTGCACATTTATTTAAAAATAGTAAAAATGCATAAAAATTATGAAACTTTTTCTTCTGAGTTTTATTAATTTTTATGACCCAAAAATATTTTTATTTTATTTTTTATCATTAAAAAAGTATTTTTAAATATTTAAAAGATTATTTTTAATTAATTAATGGAAATTAATTAATTAAAAATACTTTTAGGTATTTAAAAATCACCAAAAAATTCATGAAATGTTCTAAGACATTTAGAAACATTGTCCAACCTTCAAACCAAATTTCTTTTTTGATCTTGATGCATCTTAAGAATTTTTCATTGAATTAAATCATATTTTGTGAATTATTTTGATCATAAGTTCAAAAAATCATTTCTGCCTATTTAAGAGGAGTTGGGCATTGGTTCTTCTTGCATTGTTTTGTGTTTAGCATGTAGTTTCTAAGGTAAAATGGCCATGATTTGTTTCCTCATTTTCAATTTGTTTGGTATTTCTTTTGTTTAAGAGCCCTAAAAACCCTAATAACTTAGAAAAATCATAACTTGAGATTGGTTAAGAGTTGAGACCTCCCCTTTGGACCTTGGTTTAGTATAGGTTTAGGGTTTCTTAGGATGGCATTTTCCATTTTTTTATCTTAGGGTTTGCTTCTGTTTTGGGTTTTTGTTTGATGTTTGATTCATAAACCCTAATTTGGGCTTCCATTTGCATCCTTCTTGCATTCTCTTGCATAACATGACTTGCCATGACATTTCAAGCATCCATTTGATTCATTTGACATCATAAGACATATAGAAAGCATGTGTGATCATTGCATCTTGCATTTGTTATGTCATTTGCCTTGTATGCTTCATGACTTTCCATGTTTGTTTATGCTCCTTAACTTGCATCATTTGCATCCATGATCTTGTATGAACATCTCCATGCCTTGCCTCATGTTTGCAGCATCTCATAACATCATTTTCATCATCAACATGCTTCTGGTTTTGTTTAGCATCATACCATTTCATTTCATTTGGCATTACATTGCACTTCTTTCTAACTTTTCAGGTGGTAAGTAAACTTGAGAAGTGAATTTGCCTTCACTTCTCATAACTTTTCTTTTCATCTCTCTTGCATCCATTGCTGCATTTCTAAAGGTGTTTAAGATTGAGCTTGCTCATTCTTGTTTTCTCCCACTTTCTTTCTTCAAGTGACTTGACTTCTTGAATGAAGCAAGTCACTTTGCTTCCCTTGATCCTGTTCATCTGTTCCCTGGTGGCTCCTTTGAAGATTGTTCTTGAAAACCTCACAAACCTTAGGAACAACCAAGCATGATAATGATTAGGGTTTTGATTAGTCTCCCCTCTTAGTTTTACCTTTGTGTCTCTTTTGAGTCTTCTCTTCTCATCTCATAATCAGAGACTAAACCCTAAAGGCTTTAAGGCTTTGTGATTAAGTTTATGCCTGCATCCTTATCTTAGGATGGAGTGTATAACTTTAATCCTAAGTGTTAAACCCTTAATGTGTTTAACTCCTCTAATTAATTCACATAATAAGTATCAAGACATCACACTTGTAACTTGGGCCTTGCATTAGGGTTCTAATTCTTCCTTAATTGGTTAAGAAGGACTAACCCTAGTGTTAATGGACAAGTCCCCCTCAAGTTGTCTTATAAACCCTAAAAAACACTTCATCATCATATCATTAACTAAAATCCACTTAATAAAGGCTTGTTTTGTCATGAGTTTAATCCCTAATCATGGATTAAGTTGAGGAGCTTTCCTCAGCTTAAACATTCTCATCTATTATCCTTCTATTAGGATGGTGTAATGAGTCTGTTTAATCCCTGATTATGGCTTAATCTCATTACTTAACACTAAACAAAAACACCAAAAACATCTAAGTAATCACAAGTAGGTTAATGATCTTAATCCTACATCAAAGGTGATTAAGTGTGAGAATCTGACTTCACACTTAAGGTATTCTCATTACCCCTAATCAAAGGGAAGATGTGATGGGTTTACTAAATCCATTGGTTTAGGCTTAAGCTCATTAACTTACGACAAACTTTCAAAAGCAATAAAAGACTGGAAACTCAAAAACAAACAATAATCGTCTCCTTCGGGATTCTTTTCTCATCTCATTCACTCATAAACGAGAACTCGCTTCTTCCGTCTAATGCAAGACAGTTTGCACCTGAGCCAGACAGGTCATACACTTGAGCATAGGCAAGTAAGCAGTTCCCAAGTCAATTCACCTTTCAGTCTCTTTGGGTCGAACTACGGTGTTCTGACTTCCTCATTGCACGAGAGGATACGTAGGCATAACTTAACAGTTATCGAACAAAAGTCTCTGTATATTCCCCCTCTTTCTAGCCTTATTCTTTAGCCTCATGATCTTGAGCATTTCACTCCTTTCTTACACTGACACTGTACATTTATACACTTTGCACTCCTTTTACACTGACACCTGTACATTCTTTTCCAGCTATTTTACACACAGATTGCACTGACACTACCCCTTTAAAACACAAGTCTTTTAAGCGTGGATCCCGCCGAGTACGGCGGACAATCTAGGTGCTAATACCTTCCCAGGTTGTAACCAACCCCCTTTCTCAGTCTCTCTGGTTCGCAAACCGTCTTATCCATCTTTTTCTAGGCCTATGCAGCATTGCCTTTCCTCCGGGATAAAAATGCCTAGCTGGCGACTCTTTTCATCTCCAGTGAGTTCACGGCTGTGTGTTCTCACTGTTCCCTTCGCCGACCGTTCGCGTCTGTACCTTCATATGATCCAGTTTCATTTGTCGGGAGCGACAGCTTGGCGACTCTGCTGGGGAACCTTATACTGCAACCAGGGCTTCTGGTTCTTTTTGTGGGTTGCTCCTAGCGTTTGATTGATTTGTGTTTACTGGGGTGTTATGTGTCTATTTGTGTTTGTATATTTATATCTGCTTTCGCTTTATGCATAGTTGTTTACTGTTTTCTTTATAGCTTTGCATATTATCATATTGCTGTACTGTACTGCTGGCTGGATCTGTTTTTTCTTTGGTGGGTGGGAGTTTCATTCAGTGTTGAGGTCCTATACCTGGGACCTGAGTGACACCTAGGCTAGAGTGAATCATATTCTTTCCCATTCCATTTCGGTCTGGTGCGGGAATATGAAACACGGTTCAGATATGGGTTTCTTCTTGAGAACTCTGTGTTGCAGATTTCCTGCAATGCTAGGGCTATCTGGGAAGCCTGCTAAGTCTGGATGACCTTTTAGTATTGACCTTCAGAAACTGAGGTGAATTAGAGGAGGAATTATTATGGTTATTGTAAACACTGTACCTCCGGGTTAGAAGTGTTTACACTTCTCATAATTGATCCGAGTCTGAGGATCCTTGTTTTAGAACACCACCTGTGAGGGGGGTTGGGCTGTTTACAGGTTTGCAGGTACCTTGACCTCAGAATACCCTGTTACTTTGATTTGTTAAGAGTACTCCATGTTGGACAGTTCTTGTGATTCTAAAACCCTGGACATATGGCTCTTTATTTGAGCCCCCTACCTTGGTTACTGGATTTATAGACCTCCAACTGGAATTCTTGAACACATTTGGACCTATATCAGAGCAGTTTAGTCAGATCCAGCTCAGTCACAGACCCTTGCATTTCATTTGCATACATAATCATCGCATCATATTGACATTTGCTTATTTGTTTCAGGGTATCCATCTTCATTTGGTTTTGGTTTTGACCCCATCTCCAGTATTGGCCTATCTTCACCAACACCTGCTTCAGTTATCAGCTGTCTGCTTCAGCTATCACCAGCACCAGCCAATCAGTGGCTCATCACTTCAGCATTGTCATCAGCACCTGTCTCTACTCAGTCTTCAACATCATGGCTCCTAAAAAGAGCAATGTCACCTATCACTTCTTCCAGCCAGAGCTATCAGACATCAGGAGGATTCAAACCCTGATCACTCCAGATCACATACCTTTGTTCAGGGAGAGTTATGGAGATATACTGGACATGGTCATGGATCTGGACCCTTCACAAAGAAGCCTGATCCACACCTGCATTCAGTTTTATGATCCTCCACTGAGATGTTTTACTTTTCAAGACTTTCAGTTGGGCCCCTTATTGGAAGAGTACTCCTCATTAGTTGGTATGCCTATCAGGAGAGAAATTCCTTTCAACCCTGAGATGGTCTTTCCTGCTAATGGAGAAGTAGCAAAGGCTTTACACCTGGAACCTGTCCTGATTGAGCAGCATATGACCTCCAAAGCTGGAATCCCTGGTTTTCATCTGGATTTCTTGATCTCTCAAGCTACTCTGAAAGCTTCTCTGGGGGAGTGGCAAGCTGTTTGTGCTTTGTTGGCCTTAAGCATATATGGGATTGTATTGTTTGCAGATGAGCCTCGATTCATTAGCAAGAATGCAATCCATCTGTTCATCTTGAAAAACCCAGTGCCAACTTTATTGGGGGACCTTTACTATTCAGTGCATCAGAGGAATGAAAAGCAGAGGGGGAGGTTAGTGAGGTTTTGTGCTCCATTGTTCCACACTTGGCTTCTCAGGCATCTACCCAGGACAGATGCATTTTTAAACCCTCATCAGCAAAGCAACTTGGCTAAGAGACTCACTGTTCTAACTTCAGCTGATATCAGATGGTGCACTCAGAGCACCAAGGGCAGGGATATCATCACCAGCTGTGGACATTTTCCCAATGTGCCTTTAATAGGAGTTAAGGGAAGTATCAATTACAACCCTCTGCTGTTCAGGAGGCAATTGGGCTATGCACTGGTCCACACCCCTAGGGCACAGGATTTGGTGGAGACCCTTTATTGTGAGAACAAGATTAGTTTGGCTGTTGTTAGGCAGGCTGCCTGGGCCTGGGATAATGTTCAAACCAAGGGAATAACCATTCTGGGGAAGTGCAACAATGTGGCATCAGCACAATATTATGAGTGGTCCCGTGTCAGGGCTCAATTCTCTGGAATGCCCTTTACTATAGAAGACATGCCTGAGTCATCTTCAGCACCACCCCCTGCCACTATCAGTTTGGAGGAGTTTGAGAGCTTGAAGGAAAGAAATGAGAAGCTAACCCAGGCTTTGCAGAAGACCCTCCGGGAGAGGAGTGAAGGTATGAGGGAGATTGAGAGATTGGAGAAGTTGAGAGTGGAGCATTTGACTAAGATTGAGAAGTCTGGGGATTACATCAAAAAGTCAAAAGCTGGAGAACAAATTCTGAAGAATGCTTGCAAAGAAGCCCAGTTCCAGAGAGCAAGAACAGACTTGTACTTGAAGGAGAGTCAAGCCCGGTGGGTCAGGATCACCGAGGCTCGTACCCTGGAAGACAAGAGAGTTCAAGACAAGATGGAGCAACTAGAGGCTAGTGCAAAAGAACAGCAAGAAGCCCTGGCAGCAGCCCAGAGGGAAATATCAGAATTGAAAATTAAAGCAGGGGTGAAGAGGTCCAAGGACCAAACTCAGCACAAGAAGCTAGCAGCAGCTGTTACAACCCGGAATCTACTCATCAGGAATCTCACGGAGCGTCCGGCTGATCCTGTGACCGAAGCACTTCTCAAGGAAGTTCGTGAGGATGAGTTTGGTCTTGGTGTTTAACCATTTGCTTGTTGTTGTTTCTATTCCATGTACTTTTACTTTTTTGATGTATTTTGACCCCTTAAGGGGGCTTGTGTTGTAAAATGAACAAGTTGTATTATTTCACCTTATGTAATATATTACTTCGGAAGCAACATTCAACAGCATCTTCAAGGGTCTGGAAGGGTCAAAACTGAAGGCCAAACCGGATACCTTGAGAACAAATAAGCATAACTGCATCGCATGCTAACACTTTTGTTTGTTTTGTAGGTTTTTGTTTTCTTGCCACTAACCTCTGTTGTGATGTTCAGGAATTATTGCTCGTCGCCGGGTATTTCCCCTCAACCGTCCGCACCGTTACCCAACCCGAAACAACCTTCCGGGAATTCAGATGGATCAGATGCAGCAGGACCTTACGGAGGTCAGAAACCAGATGGCCAACGAAAGGTTGGAGATGAGAACTCAGATAACACAGTTCATGGAAGTAATGAACAACTTAGCTCAAAGCCAGGAGAGGCTCAGAGCTTTGGTAGAAGGGAGGAATCAGGAGGAGCCCCATGTGGGAACTGCTGGCACAAGTAACAACGAGAGGGTCCAACCTCATGTCAATCCCCCAGTTTTTGGACCCCACCTCCATCCAGAGGCCAACATCCCTGTCAATATACAAGGGACTGCCACAGCAGGTAGGGTACTACAGGAAGACCCTCAAGAAGACCAGTTCACAGTAATGGGTGCTGGAGAAGAGGCTTACGATAGAAGGTTGGATGAAATAGCTGAGAAGTTAAGATCCCTAGAGTCTCAAAACTCTTTGGGTTTTGACGTGATGGATATGGGCTTGGTAGACGGGGTCAGGATCCCCCATAAGTTCAAGCCTCCTTGTTTCGAAAAGTATAATGGGACTTCATGCCCCCGGACTCATTTACAGTCATTTCTGGGAAGGCTGAAGGCCTATACAATGGATGAGAAGCTCTGGATGTTCTATTTCGAAGATAGCTTAACTGGAGCGTCGAGAGAATGGTACTCTCACTTGACAAGGGCAACTATTAGATGCTGGAAGGACCTGGCAGAGGCCTTCATCAGACAGTATCAGTATAATCTAGACATGGCACCCAACAGGACCCTCCTAATGGGAATGTCACAGTCGTCAAGGGAAAGTTTCCGAGAATATGCACAGAGATGGAGGCAACTGGCTGCTGCTGTTCAACCACCTATGTCTGAACGGGAAATGGCAGATATGTTCATGAACACCCTTCAGGGAACATATATTGACAGGTTGGCTGCTTTCTCTTCCACTAGCTTTGCGGATGTTGTCATAGCTGGGGAGAGGATTGAAAGCCTGTTGAAAATGGGAAAGATCTCAGACAACGGTGCAAGCTCGTCCAGTAATGCAAGAAAGCCTTTTGCAGGCCCGAGAAGAACTGGCGAGACCAATGCCATCCACACCAACAGGGGCAGGCCCCAATATGCTCAAAGGTCAATAGCAGCAGTCACCATCCCTGCTCCAGCTCATCCTCAGCCAGTCTATCAACCTCCTCAGCAAAACTATCAGCCGCAACCTCAGTACCATCAGCAAAATCAGTATCCTCCAAGAAATTACAACAACAGCAACACCAACAACAACAGTCAACAGAGGCCAGTTCAGCAAAGGCCATCTCAAGCTAACAGAGTGATCGATCCAATTCCAATGCCATATGCTACCTTGCTGCCACAGCTTCTGAAACTCAACCTGGTTGAGCTAAGAACGTTGGCACCTCCGGATCCCAACAGTCTACCAAGGAACTATGACTCCAATGCTAGGTGTGCCTTCCATTCAAACGCACCTGGCCACAACACAGAAAAGTGCAGGGCTCTACATATGAAGGTACAAGACCTGGTAGACTCCAAGGCTCTGAATTTCGCACCACCACCCAATGTCAATAAGAACCCGATGCCAAACCATGGTGGTCCCCGGATTAATGCTATTGAAGAAGACAAACCGTCTTATTTAATAACCAGTGTGGGACAGATCAGGACACCATTGGTAGAAATCAAGGCTCAGCTCTTGGAATGTCAGATGTTCCCAGGGTGTGAATTGGGTTGTGCTTACTGCAATATCTCGATAAATGGGTGCGATAATTTGAGGAGTGGCATAGATGGCCTTATTCAGAGTGGCCAACTTCAGATCACCACATCATTTCCAACAAATCCAGCAATATCATCGGCAACGGTTTCAGAACCTCCTACAACTGCAGCAACTATTGTTCCAG
Source organism: Lathyrus aphaca (assembly GCA_963966055.1). Classification (NCBI taxonomy): domain Eukaryota; kingdom Viridiplantae; phylum Streptophyta; class Magnoliopsida; order Fabales; family Fabaceae; genus Lathyrus; species Lathyrus aphaca. Next base: position 152,155,203 of record OZ014520.1, on the reverse strand, counting down.
ACAATTCTTCGGCTTCATCAACAAGTGCTTCATCCATCATCTCAACCGATCAGTTTTCAACAAATTTTCCTGCTACAACTTCAGCTTCACTCCATTTTGAACCTCCTACAACGACAACATCCGTACTTCCAACAATGTCTCCTACAACTCCAGCAATCAATCATGAAGATGTCTCTACCGTCACAATATTTTATGATCCTGAAAACAACTCTGCCTACCATTCAGAAGGTGCTGCTCCCACCAGAGCACCAGTTACAATCTTTTATGATCCACAAACAATTACAGTCCCTTCAGCAGCAACAATCAGTCCAGTCACTGTCACGGTGCCTGGACCAGTACCATATGAAAGCAATAGGGCCATCCCTTGGCACTATGGTTCTGACGTGTACTGCGAAGGAAAAAGAATCACTCTTGAAACGTCAACACCTGCACCACAAATTGACAATGTGGGGGGAGGCGGAGGCTTCACCCGAAGCGGACGTCTCTTCGCCCCACAAATTCAAAGGCCTACAGCCGAAGCAGAAGCTGCTGCTAAGGCCAAAGGAAAGAGCCCTGTGCAGGAAGATCAAGCTGTTAAAGAAGCCTTGAAGACACCGTTCGATCAAGAAGTTGATGAGTTTATGAGAATCATCAAAAAGAGTGATTACAAAATTGTGGATCAGCTCCACCAAACGCCATCCAAAATCTCTATCCTCTCACTGCTGATGTGTTCCGAAGCTCATCGGAATGCATTACTCAAAGTCTTGCACGCAGCTTACGTGCCTGAAGAGATTACTGTCAACCAGTTGGAGACCGTGGTTGGGAATGTTACTGCTAGCAATGGGCTAGGGTTCACCAATACTGACTTGACAGCGGATGGCCGCAACCACAACAAAGCCTTGCATATAACCATGGAATGCAAAGGAGCTGTCCTTTCACATGTGCTGGTGGACACAGGTTCATCCCTGAATGTCTTACCAAAGAAGGCTCTGATGAAGTTAGAATATGATGGTTTGGCATTGAGACCCAGCAACCTGGTGGTAAGAGCCTTTGATGGTTCTAAGAGATCGGTTCTGGGAGAGATTGAGCTACCTGTGACAATTGGCCCACAGACCTTTAAAACTATCTTTTATGTGATGGACATTCAGCCCGCCTACAGCTGTTTGTTGGGTAGACCCTGGATTCACGCCGCCGGCGCAATAACGTCTACCCTTCACCAAAAGTTAAAATTTGAGTGGGAAGGCCAAGTTGTCACAATCTGTGGAGAGGATGACATTTTTGTCAGCCACCTGGCAACCTATAAGTACATTGAAATGGATGGAGAGATCCATGAAACAATGAGCCAGGGGTTTGAAGCTTTGAATGTGAATGAAGCGTCTGCTGTATCTGGTACTCCAATGTCATCTTACCAACAAGCCCGGAAGGTTGTTGAGGAAGGAACTGCCCTAGGCTGGGGCAAAGTTTTAGCTGTGGAGGAGAAGAAAGACAAATTTGGGTTGGGTTACAGACCAACTCAACATCAAGCAAAGGCTGCTGGAGAGCCTGGTTTTGTCAGTGGGGGGATGCTTACCCCCGATGCTATCAACTGTCTGGAAGACGAGCTGGAAGAGGAGCGCAACCTGGAAAGCTGGATTCGTCCAAAGATCCCGGGGAGCAGTGTCTCGAACTGGTCTTCCCAGGAAATTATAAGAGTTACTCGATCAGAGTAATTATTATTTCCTGTATTTTATAAGCATGCATCAAAGTCTTGCATCTTGCCCAAGATGACAAGACTCATTTTGTAATCGGGCCATCTGTACTTTTTGTGCAAACAAGATCAAGTAATGAAATATCAGACATCTTTTTGCAAACGAGTCTTTTTCTTTTCGTTCACTGTTTTTCCATTTTTCTTTTTGTACAAAAAAATAAATGGCAGTGTTTCCAAAATGACAACTTCATTTCACTTTTCTAAATAAGACTAAAATCAAATCACTAAAATGAACAACTTAACCCTTGCAGAGAGTGCCTTCCTGACAGCACCGACAACAGCACAGCTATGACATCGTATGACGTTGACAATCCGATCAATCAAGCTGATGAAGGGGTTGAAGAGGAATATGAGCTTCCCGAAGAGCTAGCCAGGTTGTTAAGACAAGAGGAAAAGGTTATTACCCCTCACCAGGAGGAGGTTGAAGTGATTAATCTTGGTACGGAGGAAGACGTGAAAGAGGTTAAAATCGGGGCCTGCCTGCAAGACTTAGTGAAGAAGCAACTGGTTGATCTGCTTCAAGAGTATGTGGATGTGTTTGCTTGGTCGTATCAAGACATGCCAGGATTGGATACTGACATTGTTGTGCACAAGCTGCCTTTGAGAGAAGAGTGCCCACCGGTTAAACAGAAACTGCGCCGTACTCGTCCAGACATGGCTATGAAAATCAAGGAGGAGGTACAGAAGCAATGGGACGCCGGGTTCCTTGCTGTGACTAGTTATCCGCCGTGGGTTGCTAACATAGTACCTGTGCCTAAGAAAGACGGCAAAGTAAGGATGTGTGTTGACTACCGGGATCTGAACAGAGCCAGCCCGAAAGATGATTTCCCTCTACCTCACATTGATGTATTGGTTGATAATACGGCTCAGTTCTCGGTATTCTCCTTCATGGATGGATTTTCAGGATACAACCAGATTAAAATGTCACCTGAAGACATGGAGAAGACAACATTCATCACACCTTGGGGCACGTTCTGCTACAAAGTGATGCCATTTGGGCTCAAGAATGCCGGTGCGACGTATCAACGGGCTATGGTAACATTATTCCACGATATGATCCACAAAGAAATAGAATGCTATGTGGATGATATGATTGCCAAGTCCCTCACTGAAGAAGACCATCTGGTGAATCTGCTCAAGTTGTTCAAGCGTCTGAGGAAATACCAACTGAAGTTGAACCCCAACAAATGCACATTCGGGGTGCGATCCGGTAAGCTGCTGGGATTTATTGTAAGCGAGAAAGGGATTGAAGTTGACCCTGATAAAGTCAAAGCTATCCAAGAGATGCCTGCACCGAAAACTGAGAAAGAAGTTCGAGGGTTCTTAGGTCGATTGAACTATATCTCACGGTTCATATCTCACCTCACAGCGACCTGTGAACCCTTGTTCAAGCTGCTAAGGAAAGAGCAAACGGTCAGGTGGAATGAAGATTGCCAGAAGGCTTTTGACAAGATCAAGGAGTATCTGCAAGAACCTCCAATCCTCATGCCTCCAGTTGAAGGAAGACCTTTGATTATGTACTTGACAGTATTAGAAGAGTCAATGGGGTGTGTGCTGGGCCAGCATGACGAGTCTGGTCGAAAAGAGTATGCAATATACTACCTAAGCAAAAAGTTTACCGACTGTGAACAACGTTATTCACTGCTCGAGAAAACTTGTTGTGCTTTAGCGTGGGCTGCTCGCCGACTGAGACAGTATATGTTGACCCACACTACTTTATTGATCTCGAAGATGGACCCAGTCAAGTACATATTTGAGAAGCCAGCGCTTACCGGACGGGTTGCAAGATGGCAAATGATCCTTACAGAGTACGACATCCAGTACACTTCTCAAAAAGCCATCAAAGGCAGTGTATTGTCTGAATATCTTACTGAGCAACCCATCGATGATTACCAGCCTATGAGGTTTGACTTCCCTGATGAAGACATCATGTTCATTAAAACAAAAGATCATGAAGAGCCTATTCACACTGAAGGGCCTGACCCGGAGGAAGAATGGATTATGATGTTCGACGGGACTGTTAACATGAATGGCCGTGGTGTTGGTGCAGTACTTATTACACCCAAAGGAGTTCACATGCCTTTCTCGGCAAAACTCACTTTCAACTGCACTAACAACGAAGCTGAATACGAAGCTTGCATTATGGGTCTTGAGGAAGCCATTGACCTCAGGATCAAGACATTGACCGTATTCGGAGATTCAGCTTTGGTAATCAATCAGACCAATGGGAAATGGTATACACACCAGGATCATCTGATACCTTACAGGGATTATACAAGAAGGTTATTGACTTTCTTCACAACAGTCAAACTTGAGTATATCCCTCGGGATGAGAATCAGTTTGCAGATGCCTTGGCTACCATTTCGTCCATGATCAAAGTTCAAGCTGCTAACTTTGTACCTCAGATTTCAGTATCGAGACTTGATAGACCAGCATATGTATTCGCAGCAGATGTTGTCAAAGATGATAAGCCTTGGTTCCACGATATTAAGTGCTTCTTGGAGGATCAAACATACCCACCTGGGGCATCTTCCAATGATAAGAAGACCTTGAGAAGGCTTGCTGGAAGTTTCTTTCTGAACACTGATGGGTCTTTATACAAGAGGAATTTTGATATGGTACTCCTCAGATGTGTTGACAAGACGGAAGCAGATTTACTGATGCATGAAGTGCATGAAGGATCTTTTGGTACCCATGCTGGAGGACATGCAATGGCTAAGAAGTTGTTAAGATCAGGCTATTATTGGATCACAATGGATGCAGACTGTTGTGCCTATGCCAGGAAATGCCACAAATGCCAGATCTACGCAGATAAAGTGCATGTACCTCCGAATCCTTTAAACATTATGTCTTCACCATGGCCCTTTGCCATGTGGGGCATCGACATGATTGGCAAGATTGAGCCAACTGCTTCAAACAGCCACAGATTCATCCTGGTCGCCATCGACTATTTCACTAAGTGGGTCGAAGCAGCCTCATATGCAAACGTCACAAGACAAGTGGTAGCCCGATTCCTAAAGAGAGATATCATCTGTCGGTACGGAGTTCCCGAGCGAATCATTACTGATAATGGTTCCAATCTAAACAACAAAATGATGGCAGAACTATGTCGGGACTTCAAGATCCAACACCACAATTCTTCTCCTTACAGGCCAAAGATGAATGGCGCTGTTGAGGCAGCAAACAAGAATATTAAGAAGATTGTGCAGAAGATGGTAGTCACTTACAAAGACTGGCATGAAACGCTACCGTTCGCCTTGCATGGGTACCGCACGTCAATCAGAACATCCACTAGGGCAACACCGTATCAACTTGTGTATGGTATGGAAGCAGTCCTACCTGTTGAAGTTGAATTACCTTCTCTCCGGGTACTGATGGATGTTAAACTGAGTGAAGCAGAATGGGTCAGGGCCCGATACGAGCAACTGAGTCTGATTGAAGAGAAGAGATTGGCTGCAATTTGTCATGGGCAGTTGTATCAGAAAAGAATGAAGAAAGCCTTCGATCAGAAAGTCAGGCACCGAGGGTACCAAGTAGGAGATCTTGTGCTGAAGAGAATCCTCCCTCCTCATACAGACCACAGGGGCAAATGGACTCCGAACTATGAAGGACCATTTGTGGTAAAGAAAGTTTTCTCTGGTGGAGCATTGATGCTCAGCACCATGGATGGTGAAGATTTCCCATCCCCTGTGAATTCAGACGCAGTTAAAAAATACTTCGCATAAAAATGACCCGCTGGACATAAAAACAGAATGTAAGTCCAGGCAAAAATAGGGCATCCCGGCGAGTCAAAAACAGAATAAAGGACTCGGGCAAAAATAAGGGAAAATAAATAAAAAAATGTACACCCGCTGAGTTGAAAAGCCGCATTGGACAACTCAGGCAAAAATGGGTATCCCGATGGATTGAAAACCCGAAAGGGCGATCCATGCAAAATAAGGGAATAAGCGAACAACTGCATTCTGAATTCGTCTGTATCACTCACAACTTGGAAAGTTTCAACAGAGTCAAGCTTCAATCAGAATCAGCCTTTTCAGAAAGCAAGACGAGAAGAACGTCATTGTCATACGAGTCATAGCAGAAGAGGAAGCTCCTTAAAGCGTCGTCAACACCGTCAGCATTTTGTTTCTCAATTTATAACAATCTCCTCATTTCAGGAGATATGTTTCTTTGACTGTATCTTGCCAATTCAGGGCACATGAATTAATAAAATCAGATTTTTCAGTCACGTTTCGTTTGTATATTTTTATTTGCAAAGGATGTCTGGTGTCTCAAAAAAAATCAATTGCATAAGTACAGATGCTTTTCTCCCAAAAATAGTAATAATAAAACGCATGCTTACAGGGAATATACTTACTCTCGAAAGTACTTGACTCCTATGACGGAATCCAGTAAAGGATACCTCGGGACCTTTTGTGCGTTTCCTTATCTTTGCAGGATTGCAGGTATCCAGAACGCAACTTGGGGCATGCAAGCTTCACCTCAGTAAGCTGGCAAATCAACCAAGGATCTCAGCATCCGAAATGCTCTATCCCCAGCTGAGTTGCCTTTTGTTGCTCTCCCCAGCTGAGTTGCCTCTCATAATTCCCCAGCCAAGTTGCCATTTCATCCTCGGCTGAGTACAGGAGTCAGGGAATCATCTCCCCACAGAGTTCCGGCCTCTATCCAGAAGAGCAGCGCATAGAAGATCACAACAGAGTGAAGAAAACCTCTACAAACCCCAGCTGGGCCTCACATTTATTAAGATAGGTCTATCAGTGACCCGTATCCCCAAGCAAAGATCATCTTATTAGATCTGCCAATGATCTCTTCCCCAGCTGGGAGGTCCTTTTCAAACAGATCAGCCAGAGATCTCCGCAACAACGGGATCCGAATCCTGGTTGGATATCTTTGCATAATCATAGCATTCGCATCATACTATCCCCTCAGAGCGTAGCATTCCGTCTAATACGGAGCATTACGGCAAAAATCAAACGCATAGCATAATCATAAGCCATGTTCGGAATCAACACTTGTAAATAATAATCATCCATCAGAATACAAAATACTTCCCCCAAAATCCCCCAGAGTCCCCAGCAAAAGCAGTTGCCTTACAAATCACAAACACCAGTTTATATTTCCTTTTGATACCTGTCCATCACTCCCCAGTAAAGTCGCTGGGACACTCTTTATAACAAGATCACCCGTATTACAGATACTTCATGACACCCGTCCGTGTCATATTACCAGCAGGAAGCCAAAGACACCCTCTTTGCACTCACACATACCTGTATATATAATTCCTTGACGCCCGTCCGTGTCATATCCCCAGCGCAGTCGCCTAGACCTTGCATGGCAGATACTTGTTCATATTACACTTTTCTCCTTTCGACACTCGCCCGTGTCACTCTCCCCAGCAGTAAACACTCATCTATACACCACTCACTCTTATACAGATACTCGTCCATATCTCGTATATACCAGTTATACACCCACAGATTCAACAGTAGTCTTTGTTCTTTGTTAACCAGTTGGTACTCGTCCGTACCATCATCTCAGAACATTGCGTCTAGTGTTTGCTTCTACATGATACTCGTCCGTATCATAATCTTAAGGATGCTCGTCCGCATCTTTAATCCATACACCGTGTCAAACACTTGTGTCTTCTTGGATATAGATACTCGTCTGTATCTGCTCTCCCCAGAAGAGTTCTTTCAGATTCAACACTCGTCCGTGTTCTCTGTTAACCAGTTGATACTCGTCCGTATCATCATCTCTGAACATGTGTCAGTTTATTTCTACATGATACTCGTCCGTATCATAGTCTAAGGATGCTCGTCCGCATCTCTAATCTATACACAACATCTAAACACTTATACCTTTTGTTTCTTGGATGTAAACACTCGTCTGTGTTTGCCATTCCCCAATAGATCGCCAACAAAGCAAATTTTCCATCTTATCTGACACTCGTCCTGTGTCATGATAAACCCTGAGAGCAGCCGTACCCTGCTAAGTGGTCGTCCTCCACTTCTTGATGGTCGTCCTCCATCATGCTCATCCGATGGCCATCCCCATCGTTGATTTTAGCAGCCGTCCCCTACTAGGTGGTCGTCCTCCACCTTTTGATGATCGTCCTTCATCATTTTATCCAATGGTCGTCCCCATTGTTGATTTTGGTTATCTGGCATTCGTCCTATGTCATGAGAAACCACGAGAGCAGCCGTACCCTGCTGAGTGGTCGTCCTCCACTTCTTGATGGTCGTCCTCCATCATGCTCGTCCGATGGCCGTCCCCATCGTTGACCTTTTCTATCCGATGGCCGTCCCCATCGTTGATATTTTCGGCAGCCGTACCCTGCCAGGTGGTCGTCCTCCACCTTTGATGGCCGTCCCCATCATAATTCCTTTATTCCCCAACAGAGCAGCCGTCCCCTGCTAGGTGATCGTCCTTCACCTTTGATGGCCGTACCCCATCATCTGTTTATTTCATTTATTCTTTAACCCGATGGCCGTCCCCGTCGTGGTCCCTTTTCCTTTTCTTTTAGCCCGATGGCCGTCCCTATCGTTGGTTACTTTACCTTTATGAACTTGATGGCCGTCCCCGTCATGTTTCATTCGATCCCCATAGAACTTTACAGCTTTACCTTGATGGCCGTCCCCATCATAATATTTCATTTTTTCCCAAGCTAGTCGGCCGTCCCCGTCTTAGCTTTACCTTTTATCCCCAGCATGTCGGCCGTCCCCGTCATTGCTTTATTTTTAGCACTTTCCCAGCATGTCGGCCGTCCCCGTCATTGCTACTTACCCAGCAGTCGTCCTCTGCTCGACGGTCGTCCTCCGTCGCCCACATTTTGCAACATACTTTATTTTCTTTTACAATCTATATCCCTTTTCTTCTTCATTCTGTGAGTGCAAATTTTGGACTGTCTTTGGTATTTAACCACAAGTTATCTTGTTCGCCTGCTAAGCCGTTGCTTACATCCTGCACAGCTAACTCATGTTTGAATAGGGGCAGCTGTAAACACCCCAAATTTGCCCTCACCCATTTCACCATGGCTTGTGATCATTCTCATATGCATAAACACAATCATAGCACCTCATATCTCATTTTTGATTCACTGCATAGCTTCTAAGGCATCTGCATCTGGGGTTTGTGATCTGAGCAATCCAGGAGCTTCTTGAGCCACTCCAAAGGCCACCAATCACTTCAAAGGGATCCATATGTGTTCAAGTATCATATTCCATCTTCACAAAGTCAAAAATTCAAAAGAATCACAAGAACTAGGGTTTGAGTGGATGCAGAGCCAGGATAGACTGCACATTTGACTGAAAATTAGGGTTTTGGTTTCAGAGGCCATAACCCCAAATTTTTTGGTCATTATTGTTTCCATTGGTCTCTATATGGTATAGGGAGTATGCATATCAATTTTCATGAAGAAATTCCATGGGGAAGTCATCTGATCAAGGGTTGACTTTTCAGACAAGTCAGTGTAAAATCAGGGCATCTGAGGCCCCCAATGACCCAACCAATGGGTGATCTTCATCATTTTGAGTGTATATGATCTTTATTTGATCATGGAAGGAGGTTGAAGTTTATAGAAATCAAGAATTTAGGGTTTTTGAAAATGTTGACTTTTTTGGGCATAGTTGACTTTTCAAGAATGCATCATTTTAGGTCATTTTTCAAGCCTTGATTTTTGATCCAAAAATGCTTCAAATGGAAAAACTTTGGTCATGAAAGTTGTAGATCTCATCTTTCCCTTTTCAAAAAGTACAAGAACATGATCAAACTCTTCTTGGATCAAAAGTTATGGTGTGACAAAGTTGGCAAAAATCATTGATTTTCAAGTTATGCACCAAGTGTGAAAATTGCAAGATCATGTACCAAGGCAAATTGCAACTTCTAATTGGCATCAAACCATCACATAAACATTCTATAAGTCATAAAATTCAGAATGAACCAAGAATGCCCATGGTTTAGGTTTGGTTGGATAAAGAGAATCACATGTGAACCAAAGTTGTAACAAGTTGCAAAACCACTCATTTCATCTCACCAACTTGATGCATTGGCTGCTGAACCAAGCTAGCCTCACACACACATCATGCTGCGCAGCCCATGCCCATTGTACTAGCTATAGATCAAGCCATACTTGCCTTACACAAATTTTGACTTTTTGCAAAAGGTGACTTACCAATCAATAAAGCACATGTCCAATCAACTGACCAATGAGAGAGGTTTATGTGGACAAAGGGCAAGCCATTCCATACATCTAGCAAGGCTGAAACACTCTCATAAAACACATACACAAAAACACACCAAGCTGCATTTGTCTTCGAATCTCTCTGCCCAGCCATCAAACACTCAAACCATTTCCACACTTCAACTCACCACACTTCATAGACCTCAAAGCACCAAGAGCCAAGCCAAAAACAAGCAAGAACACCCCACTGCCATTCTTCACCTCAACTTGCAGTTCCATTCGAATCTCTCTCCCTAGCTCACAAACATCAAAACAAACACCACAGACCTTCTCCACACATCATCTGGACCAAAAAGAACCATTCACCATGACCTGAAACTGCCTGAAACTCCATTGCCATTTCTGACTGAGCTTGAGCAGAAGCTTGTCAAACTCTTCATCCAGCCAGTATAAACTCCTCCAAAGCATTCAAACATCATCTGGGGATCAAGTGGAGTGGATTGCACTGAAGGAAGTGGCCAGAAAGTCATCAAAGTGAAAGCTTCGAATCTCAGGTAGCTTGAAAATTATTTTTCCAGAAATCGTTTTTCATGTTATAGACTTGTTCTTTATGCTTCACTGAGCATCCTGGTGCTTTTGGTTTTTGAAATGGTGTTGAAATGAGTATTTAATTAGCCTCTGAAGCTTGCGTGACCTAAAATTTATTTGTTTCGATTCATGGTTCTGGGGAAATATAAATTTGTTTTGGCTTAGGGTTTTAGTTCAGGGGATCATGGGAATCATTTCTGGATGCTTAGGTTTCATTTTTGTTACGATTTGAGGGGTTTTGGGGATTTTCAGGGGAGATGCTGGCCGGAGAAGACGACCGGAAGTCTTCTCCGGCCGCCTGAAAGTAATTTGTGCCCTAATTGCGTAATTAACTCCAGTTTGAATTTGGACCTTCGGATGCGTTGAAATGTTTGACTCCCCGCGCGAATGGATGGTTCAGATCAAGTCATTATGCCCTAATCCACGTGTTTAACTTAATTAATCCATAATTTAATTAATTTGATCAGAAGCAATCCTGGCCTTTCAAAAACGCGCGTGGTCAACATATTTGAATCCAGACCCAATCCTGGCCCTCCATCCTGATTACTTTCCCTTTTATTTGATTTTAATTCATTTTCTTTTCTTTTTATTTGCACATTTATTTAAAAATAGTAAAAAATGCATAAAAATTATGAAACTTTTTCTTCTGAGTTTTATTAATTTTTATGACCCAAAAATATTTTTATTTTATTTTTTATCATTAAAAAAGTATTTTTAAATATTTAAAAGATTATTTTTAATTGATTAATGGAAATTAATTAATTAAAAATACTTTTAGGTATTTAAAAATCACCAAAAAATTCATGAAATGTTCTAAGACATTTAGAAACATTGTCCAACCTTCAAACCAAATTTCTTTTTTGATCTTGATGCATCTTAAGAATTTTTCATTGAATTAAATCATATTTTGTGCATTATTTTGATCATAAGTTCAAAAAATCATTTCTGCCTATTTAAGAGGAGTTGGGCATTGGTTCTTCTTGCATTGTTTTGTGTTTAGCATGTAGTTTCTAAGGTAAAATGGCCATGATTTGTTTCCTCATTTTCAATTTGTTTGGTATTTCTTTTGTTTAAGAGCCCTAAAAACCCTAATAACTTAGAAAAATCATAACTTGAGATTGGTTAAGAGTTGAGACCTCCCCTTTGGACCTTGGTTTAGTATAGGTTTAGGGTTTCTTAGGATGGCATTTTCCATTTTTTTATCTTAGGGTTTGCTTCTGTTTTGGGTTTTTGTTTGATGTTTGATTCATAAACCCTAATTTGGGCTTCCATTTGCATCCTTCTTGCATTCTCTTGCATAACATGACTTGCCATGACATTTCAAGCATCCATTTGATTCATTTGACATCATAAGACATATAGAAAGCATGTGTGATCATTGCATCTTGCATTTGTTATGTCATTTGCCTTGTATGCTTCATGACTTTCCATGTTTGTTTATGCTCCTTAACTTGCATCATTTGCATCCATGATCTTGTATGAACATCTCCATGCCTTGCCTCATGTTTGCAGCATCTCATAACATCATTTTCATCATCAACATGCTTCTGGTTTTGCTTAGCATCATACCATTTCATTTCATTTGGCATTACATTGCACTTCTTTCTAACTTTTCAGGTGGTAAGTAAACTTGAGAAGTGAATTTGCCTTCACTTCTCATAACTTTTCTTTTCATCTCTCTTGCATCCATTGCTGCATTTCTATAGGTGTTTAAGATTGAGCTTGCTCATTCTTGTTTTCTCCCACTTTCTTTCTTCAAGTGACTTGACTTCTTGAATGAAGCAAGTCACTTTGCTTCCCTTGATCCTGTTCATCTGTTCCCTGGTGGCTCCTTTGAAGATTGTTCTTGAAAACCTCACAAACCTTAGGAACAACCAAGCATGATAATGATTAGGGTTTTGATTAGTCTCCCCTCTTAGTTTTACCTTTGTGTCTCTTTTGAGTCTTCTCTTCTCATCTCATAATCAGAGACTAAACCCTAAAGGCTTTAAGGCTTTGTGATTAAGTTTATGCCTGCATCCTTATCTTAGGATGGAGTGTATAACTTTAATCCTAAGTGTTAAACCCTTAATGTGTTTAACTCCTCTAATTAATTCACATAATAAGTATCAAGACATCACACTTGTAACTTGGGCCTTGCATTAGGGTTCTAATTCTTCCTTAATTGGTTAAGAAGGACTAACCCTAGTGTTAATGGACAAGTCCCCCTCAAGTTGTCTTATAAACCCTAAAAAACACTTCATCATCATATCATTAACTAAAATCTACTTAATAAAGGCTTGTTTTGTCATGAGTTTAATCCCTAATCATGGATTAAGTTGAGGAGCTTTCCTCAGCTTAAACATTCTCATCTATTATCCTTCTATTAGGATGGTGTAATGAGTCTGTTTAATCCCTGATTATGGCTTAATCTCATTACTTAACACTAAACAAAAACACCAAAAACATCTAAGTAATCACAAGTAGGTTAATGATCTTAATCCTACATCAAAGGTGATTAAGTGTGAGAATCTGACTTCACACTTAAGGTATTCTCATTACCCCTAATCAAAGGGAAGATGTGATGGGTTTACTAAATCCATTGGTTTAGGCTTAAGCTCATTAACTTACGACAAACTTTCAAAAGCAATAAAAGACTGGAAACTCAAAAACAAACAATAATCGTCTCCTTCAGGATTCTTTTCTCATCTCATTCACTCATAAACGAGAACTCGCTTCTTCCGTCTAATGCAAGACAGTTTGCACCTGAGCCAGACAGGTCATACACTTGAGCATAGGCAAGTAAGCAGTTCCCAAGTCAATTCACCTTTCAGTCTCTTTGGGTCGAACTACGGTGTTCTGACTTCCTCATTGCACGAGAGGATACGTAGGCATAACTTAACAGTTATCGAACAAAAGTCTCTGTATATTCCCCCTCTTTCTAGCCTTATTCTTTAGCCTCATGATCTTGAGCATTTCACTCCTTTCTTACACTGACACTGTACATTTATACACTTTGCACTCCTTTTACACTGACACCTGTACATTCTTTTCCAGCTATTTTACACACAGATTGCACTGACACTACCCCTTTAAAACACAAGTCTTTTAAGCGTGGATCCCGCCGAGTACGGCGGACAATCTAGGTGCTAATACCTTCCCAGGTTGTAACCAACCCCCTTTCTCAGTCTCTCTGGTTCGCAAACTATCTTATCCATCTTTTTCTAGGCCTATGCAGCATTGCCTTTCCTCCGGGATAAAAATGCCTAGCTGGCGACTCTTTTCATCTCCAGTGAGTTCACGGCTGTGTGTTCTCACTGTTCCCTTCGCCGACCGTTCGCGTCTGTACCTTCATATGATCCAGTTTCATTTGTCGGGAGCGACAAAGGGTCCCCAGCAGAGTCGCCAAGCTGTCGCTCCCGATAGATGGGACTGGCCCAAATAAAGGTACAGACGCGAACGGTCGGCGAGAGGGACAATGAGAACACACAGGAGTGAACTCACTGGAGATGAATAGAGTCGCCAGCTAGGCATTTTTATCCCGGAGGAAAGGCAATGCTGCATAGGCCTAGAAAGACATGGATAAGACGGTTTGCGAACCAGAGAGACTGAGAAAGGGGGTTGGTTACAACCTGGGAAGGTATTAGCACCCAGATTGTCCGTCGTACTCGACGGGATCCACGCTTAAAAGATTTGTGTTTTAAAGGGGTAGTGTCAGTGCAATCTGTGTATACAAAAGCTGGAAAGGAGATGTACAGGTGTCAGTGTAAAGTGTATAAGTGATGTGAAGTATGAAAGTGTCAGTGTAGGAATGAAAATGAATTGCTCATGATAATGAGGCTGAAGAATGAAGCTGGAAAGAGGGGGAATATACAGAGACTTTTGTTCGATAACTGTTAAGTTATGCCTACGTATCCTCTCGTGCAATGAGGAAGTCAGAACACCGTAGTTCGACCCAAAGAGACTGAAAAGATGAATTGACTGATGAACTGCTTGCTTGCCTATGCTCAAGTGTATGATCTGTCTGGCACAGATGCTAACTGTCTTGCATTAGACGGAAAAAGCAAGTTCTCGTTTATGAGTGAGTGTGATGAGAAAAGAATCCCGGAGGAGACGATTATTGTTTGTTTTTGAGTTTTCAGTCTTTTATTGCTTTTGAGAATTTGTCATAAGTTAATGAGCTTAAGCCTAAACCAATGGATTTAGTAAACTCATCACATCTTCCCTCTGTTTAGGGGTAATGAGAATACCTTAAGTGTGAAGTCAGCTTCTCACACTTAATCACCTTTGATGTAGGATTAAGATCATTAACCTACTTGTGATTATTTAAATGTTTTTGGTGTTTTTGTTTAGTGTTGAGTAATGAGGTTAAGCCATAATCAAGGATTAAACAGACTCATTACACCATCCTAATAGAAGGATAATAGATGAGAATGTTTAAGCTGAGGAAAGCTCCTCAACTTAATCCATGGTTAGGGATTAAACTCATGACAAAACAGGCCTTTGATTAAATGGATTTTATTTAATGATGTGATGATGAAGTGAATTTTATTGTTTGTAAGACAACTTGAGGGGGACTTGTCCATTAACACTAGGGTTAGTCCTTCTTAACCAATTAAGGAAGAATTAGAACCCTAATGCAAGGCCCAAGTTACAAGTGTGATGTCTTGATGATTATTAAGTGAATTGATTAAGAGATTTAAACACATTAAGGGTTTAACACTTAGGATTAAAGTTATACACTCCATCCTAAGAGAAGGATGCAGACATAAGCTTAATCACAAAGCCTTAAAGCCTTTAGGGTTTAGTCCCTGATTATGAGGTGGGAAGAGCAGACTCAAGGAGACACAAAGGTAAAACTAAGAGGGGAGACTAATCAAAACCCTAATCATTGTCATGCTTGGTTGTTCCTAGGGTTTGTGAGGTTTTCAAAAGAAGTCTTCAGAGGAACCACCAGGAAGCAGATGAAGGGATCAGGAGAAACAAAGTAACTTGCTTCATTCAAGAAGTTAAGTCACTTGGAGAAAGAAAGTAAGAAGAAGAAGAATGAGCAAGCTCAATCTCAAACACATATGAAAATGCAGCAAGGATTCAAGAGAGAGATGAGAAGAAAGTATGAGAAGTGAAGGCAAATTCACTTCTCAAAATCACTTACCACCTGAAAGGTTAGAAAAGAAAGTGCAATGCAATGCAAAATGAGATGAAATGGTATGAGGCAAACCAAAACCAGAAGCATATATGTGATGTTAATGATGCTATGAGATGCTACAAACCAGAAACAAAACATGTGGATGATCACACAAGCTCATGGATGCAAAATGGAGCAAGTTAAGAACCAAGAACATACAGAAAGGTTATGAGATGCATATGGCATACAACATGGCAAATGCAAGATGCAATGATCAAACATGCTTTCAATATGTCTTATGATGTTAAATGAATCACATGGAGGCATGAAATGTCATGGCAAGTCATGTTATGCAAGAGAATGCAAGATGGATGCATATGGAAGCCCAAATTAGGGTTTGTGGATCACACAACAAACAAAAAACCAAAAACAGAAGCAAACCCTAAGATAAAAAATGGAAAATGCCACACAAAGAAACCCTAACCCTATACTAAACCAAGGTCCAAAGGGGAGGTCTCAACTCTTAACCAATCTCAAGTTATGGTTTTTACAAGATTTTAGGGTTTTTAGGGTTCCTAATCAAAAGAAATGCCAAACAAATTGAAAATGAGGAATCAAATCAAGGCCATTTTATCTCAAAGACTACATGCTAAACACAATGCAATGCAAGAAGAATCAATGTCCAACTCTTCATAGATAGGCAGAAATGATTTTTTGAACTTAGGATCAAAATAATGCACAAAAAATGATTTAATTCAATGGAAAATTCTCAAAATGCATCAAGATCAAAAAAGAAATTTGGTTTGAAGGTTGGACAATGTTTCTAAATGTCTTAGAACATTTCATGAATTTTTTTGGTGATTTTTAGATACCTAAAAGTATTTTTAATAAATTAATTTCCATTAATCAATTAAAAATAATCTTTTAAATATTTAAAAATACTTTTTTAATGATAAAAATAAAATAAAAATATTTTTTGTGTCATAAAAATTAATACAACTTATGAGAAAAAGTTTCATAATTTTTATACATTTTTTACTATTTTAAATAAATTATGCAAGTTAAATGAAAAGAAATGAATTTAAAATTAAAATAAAAGAAAGTAAACAGAATGGAGGGACGAGATGGCTTCTGGGTTTAAATGCGTTGACTGGCGCCAGATCTTGTGGCCAGGATTGATTCTGAGGTAATTAATCTAATTATGAATTAATTAAACTAATAAAAGAATTAGGGCTAATTAAATGAATCTGAGCCCTTCACTCACGCGCGAAGTCAACTGGGTCAACCAATCTGACGCCCCACATTCAAATGGCACTAATTACAGGGATTAGGGCATAACTAATCTCAGGTGACCGGAGGGGAGCTCCGGTCATCTTCTCTGGTGGTATCCAAACCCTAGAATACGATTCAGGCCACCATTCTCTAAATTAATTCCAGGGAAATGTTCCTCCACTCAAACCTTGCTCGAATCAACTCTCAAAAGGAATTTCTCATGCCTAAACTAAGAGAATCGAAGCCATGAAGTTTCACGGGCAAAATTTCAGAGCCCTGGTAAATCCTCATCTCTCACTCATTCTTAAATCTAAAACCATCCCCATGACCAGCAAAGCATACATAATCCATTTTTAACATAAAAACCAAGCTCTGAAAAGTTGTAAACCTGAAGCTACCTGAAGTGATGAACTATGGATTTGAGCTCTCCTGACCTTGCTCTGGTGCAGAATGCTTGCTATGAACCCCCTGAAGCCAATGGAAGGCTTGGAATGAGCTTAAACAAGCTATTTTGAGAAGTCCAGTTCTGGTGTAGCAGGAAATGAGCTTTGTGTACAGGCTGCTTCAGACCAATGTGAAGGGTGGTTTTGACTCCTTTTGATGTGCTTGATTTGTTGGTGAAGAGTGCTCTGATGTTTGATGGCTATGGAAGGTGATTCGAAGAAAAATGCAGGCTGAGGTGAAGAATGGTGAAACTCAATCCATGCTGGTTTCAGGCTTGAATCTTGGTGGTTTTTGCTCAATGAGACTAGGTGAGATGATATGTGGAAATGATTTGGATGTTTTTAGCTTGTGGAGGCAGATTCGAATGGTTTTGCAAAATGGTGAGTTTTTTGTATATGATGCTTGAGAGTGTTTCAGCCTGGCCTCCTTTATGAAATGGCTTGCAAATGGATAGTATATTTTAATCCAAGTGGCCAGAGGATGTGACATGGCCTGTGGTGATTGGGATGTTTGCTTTTGCCAAAAGTCAATTTTTGTGTAAGGAAAGCATGGCTTGGTTCTAGGCTAGTACAAGGCATGGTTCTGGTGCAGCAAGATGAGGTGAGAGGGCTAGCAAGGTGCAGCATCCAATGCATCAAGTTGGTGGAGTGTGATGAGTGTTTTTGCAAGTTGTTACTTTTTGAAACTTTGTGAAAAATGCCTTGTTACACAAACCATAAACATGTGATCTTTGGTTCCATTCTGATTTTTAGGACACATAAAATGTTTATGTCATGGTTTGAAGTGAATTAGAAGTTACAAATGGCATTGGTTCATGATTTTGCAAAATTCTCATTTGGTGCACATCTTGAAAATCAATGATTTTTGCCAACTTTGTCACACCATAACTTTTGATCCAAGAAGAATTTGATCATGTTCTTGTACTTTTTGAAAAGGGAAAGATGTAATCTACAACTTTCATGACCAAAGTTTTTCCATTTGAAGCATTTTTGGATCAAGAATCAAGGCTTGAAAAATGACCTAAAATGAAGCATTCTTGAAAAGTCAACTATGCCCAAAAAGTCAACATTTGCAAAAACTCCAAATTCTTGATTTTTGTGAACTTCAACCTTCTTCCATGATCAAATAAAGATCATATACACTCAAAATGATGAAGATCACCCATTGGTTGGGTCATTGGGGGCCTCAGATGCCCTGATTTTGCACTGACTTGTCCAGAAAGTCAACCCTTGATCAGATGACTTCCCCATGGAATTTCTTCATGAAACTTGATATGCATACTCCCTATACCATATAGAGACCAATGGAAACAAGAATGACCAAAAAATTTGGGGTTATGGCCTCTGAAACCAAAACCCTAATTTTAGGTCAACTGTGCAGTCTAGCCTGGCTCTGCTTCCATACCAAACCCAGTTCTTGTGATTCTTTTGCCATCTTGACTTTGAGAGGATGTAATATGATATAAGAACACACATGGACCCCCTTTAAGTAATTGATGACCCTTGGAGTGGCTCAAGATGCCCTTGGATTGCTCAGATCACAAACCCTAGGTGCAGATGACTTAGAAACCATGCAATGAACCAAAAATGAGATGTGAGGTGATATGATTGTGTTTATGCATATGAAATGATCACAAGCCATGGTGTGAATGGGTGAGGGCAAATTTGGGGTGTTTACACTCTTTCCTCTATTAAGGACTGCATCAGCGTAAGAAGATGCTCCTTTCCATTGTCCGACATTCAAATCACTAGCCTCACTAAAGTGAACAACATTTCTTCTAAAACTATCGTCGTTGTGCACTCCTCGTTAACCAGCATTAACCCCTCTACTATCCCTAACAAACCTAGGCAAATTTGCATGAATTTTCCGACCTTCAATATGAATGTTATCAATTCACACCGCTAAAATCCTAGGATCCTCCACTCCTATAAACCTCGCAAAACCATATCATTTACCTAAGTTATTACGCCTGTGAGAAATCAACAATTCCACTACATCGCCTTCACAACCAAACAACTTGAAAAGGTCCTCTGATCTCATCCTATCGGGAAACTCGGAAAAATAAATGGAAACAAGGAAGGCATCACTACCAGAAAATGTAACACCCCGATTCAATTTAATTGTTTAATTAAATTATTCTGAGGAGGTTTGTTGTTAATTACGATGTGTGATGTTTAATAATAAGATGGTTGATCGATTTAAGTTATTTTAAGGTTATTTGTGAGTTAGACTTATTTTGGGGAGGTTTTAATAGTAATGTTGAGAGGTGTAAATAAAACCCCATAAGTGGATCAATTAAATAATTTTAGTAATAATAATATTAGTATTATTTTTATGACATTTTAATTAAAATAAGGAAAATAGGATTAGTAAGGGGTTTTAGGGAGAATTAGACAAAAATCAGAATTTGGAGAGAAAAACGAGTCTTGGGAGATCAAGAGCTAGGGCTAAGGATTTGCAAGGGGGTCTTCGTAGGAATTTTCACCCATAGATTCAAGTCGCAATCAATCTAAAGGTAAGGGTGGGATTTGTATTTTATAACCAGGAGAAAATAATATGTATATATAGGATAGGGTTATTTGATTTCCTTGTTGTTAGTATGATATTTCTGTATGATTTCGTATGAATTAGATGAATTGATGATAGTATGACTAATGTGAATCCTCTATTAATCGTTGTTGTGTATGATTGATGTGATGATTTTCTGATATGTGTGATGAAATTGTGATGAATCTGAATTAGATGATGATAATAGGTTAATAAATTGGTGTAGTAATGATAGATGAGTAATAAGATGAAAAATTATGAGTCTAAAACATGATAGAAACCCAATTAGGACTGATTTGATGTGATAGAATGATGAACCCGTAGCAGAAGATAAACTTAGGTGGTTTTTGGTGATTTGCGTAAGGGATCTGGGATACACGTATGGGGCTAGGTGTTACACGTAACAACTGATGGTTACGCCGCCTGTTAAGATTATAGAGGGTTACACTTCCTCTATCTCTTGTTAAAACCTCCAAAAGGCCCTCCCTTGTCAAGAAATGCTTTAATTTTATACTTTTCAAAACCTTATTTTTCACCTTACTTTTATGAACATTGAAAGATGGGTCCAAACCATGAGATCCCTCCCCAAAAATATTCTCATGTGCTTGTGACACCACTTCTATGCTACACGGAACCATGGACCCCTCTTGTCCCAATGAAAAGTCCCTTGCATCAGAAGCATTGTACCTTTTTAAACTATGATGTTGTGAATCCCCTTTTAAAGAACAAATCACATTGTCAAAAGAAGAGTGTCCCGTTACACGTTTCACCACAACTTTGTTCTTTACATTAAAAGAGGTCTGACCGTTCTGCTCCAAACCTTTATCCAACAAGTTAAAACCTAAAACGTTATCCACCCTCTGACCTTCTTCCTCTGCCGCATTCATCGGGGAAAATGCGTGAATATCATCACCGCCGAAACCCCCTCTTCATCTTCCTCAAAGCCTCCTTCAAAACCGCCTTCAGTGTTAAAACTTTGATCATCATCTTGATTAAAAAACCAGAATCTGTTTCTGAAACCATGGAGAAACACACAGAAAAAGCTTCCTTAAATGACTCAAGAAACACCTCCCGTAAAAAACCGTGAAACGTTTGTTGTCTATCAGAACCTCTATAGAATCCTTAAATACATAGTCAAAAGAGACCTTCACCAGAATCCGAGCAACGTCCTTGTAGTCACCCTTAATCCTATGATCGTCGGCTCAAACAAATGTTCCAGATGATTCCAAAACGACTTTGAAAAACTCCAAATTCCACGCTTGCACCGGGACACCAGACAGACTAACCCATGCCGACTTGTGTCTCTCCACATCTGAATCTTTCCATGGTATGATAGCCTGAAACCATTTTTTCCAACAATGT
Source organism: Lathyrus aphaca (assembly GCA_963966055.1). NCBI lineage: Eukaryota > Viridiplantae > Streptophyta > Magnoliopsida > Fabales > Fabaceae > Lathyrus > Lathyrus aphaca. The sequence goes on along the minus strand of OZ014520.1, from coordinate 152,133,977 downwards.
TCACCTTCCACAATCAAGTCATGGATATCACCATCCATCGTTTCTTCCAAAAGATAGATATTGGACACCAAAGGTGTAACCTTGATTGTATAGTACCCATCCAGTTCCAAGTCTGTCCTCACTTCATAAGACATTACAGGTTCTAAAACAATGTCCACATATGCCTTATGAAGGTTTTCCATTGTTGAAATCTTTGAAAAAAAATTGATAACAGAGTTAGTATCCTTATTGTAATTCTGTGATCAGGTATGAGATGTCGAATGAGATGTTTAAACACTTGAAGACTTAACTAAAACTTAAAGTGCAGGAAAATTAAACAACACAGGAATTTGTTAACCCAGTTCAGTGTATAACCACACTTACATCTGGAGGCTACCAAGCCAGGAGGAAATCCACTATAAGTAATATTAATTCTAGACTTAAACCACCCAGTTTAATCTTTCACTTAATATCTACCCAATGCAATTTCTACCTAAGACACAACTTAGATATGAGTACCAACTCACTCCCCCTCAATCACACAGTGATCTTGTTTACAAGTTTGATAAAATTGAAGTCATACTTCAAACAAAACAGCTTGATCTTACTTCACAGTTTCAATCAAGACACAAATACACTTTTGCTTAAAAGCTCATAAAGTGGTACAATTAAAACAACCTGCTATTAAAACACAAAACACCCTATTTGGTCTTCTTAAATTCGTACTCTATTCTGAGAGTTTCTGTTGCTTAAATAGGTGTTTGGATTTTGGGATTTCTGTAGGTTTATCCAATCCTGAAACGCATGCTGCTTCCACCTTGAATTAGGGTTTGTTACTTCCTAGAGTCTAGGTGATTCAGTTCTTCTGATTATGCTGAAGTCACATAACAACACTCCCTACAGATGCGCCTTATTCTGTTTTTTCCAACCATAATTAATTCCAGATAACTTTCCTTAATTTACTCAGTTATGTTAGTCATTAATTAATTCTGGTAGCAGGTTTGAGATGTCACAACATCTGTTGGGATATCCTGAAAAACTGAACTTACTTCATTTACTGATACAATGTCACAACATCTGATGTGACATCCTGTAAACTGAACTTATTTCATTAACTGATATAATGTCCTAACATCTGGTGTGACATCCTGAATTAAGTTCATTTACTTATACTCTGTTTGATAATGTCCCAACATCTGATAGGACATCCTGAACTGAATTCAACATTTCTTGTTGGTCAAAAATTCTGCCAATTCTAAACATCTACAAACTCCCCCTTTGGCTAATTTTTGGCTAACATACTTTTCTGGTTATCAGAGTGCAGCAGAAGTTCTTTTACCAGAGTACAGCAGTTCTTTTTTGTTGAGTCATGTGAGAGTTTACTCCCCCTCAATTCTACATTTGTTCAGACTTGTTGCAACAGAAATTTTTCATTAAAGTCACAATTTTAGTTCAGAAGCAAACAAAAGTTTTTTCATTAATCAGTAATCAGCATCATACATTGTTGTTGTTGTTCAGTTCTCCCCCTTGTTAGACATAAATTTGGGGCCAAAGTTACTAATTCAAAATTACAAAGCAGAAGCTGTCATTATATATTCCTCACATACAATTTTCACTCAGACTCCTCATAGTCAGTTTCTTCCTCTTCCTCAGTCTCCTCATCAGAAGTAGCAGCTTTCTGAGCACTTTCTTCAATCTACAGCCTTAGGATAATCTCCTCAAGCTTCTGCTTCCTTGCATCCAGTTCTTTGCAAGTGATCTTCAGCTCAGCAATCAATGCAGCTTTGGAGATTGGAGACTTTGCCTTTGGAGGACCAGCAGATGTCCCAGAGGGAGCTTCAACATCAGCTGCATGATGACTCAAGAACAACTTGTAGTGGAAGGCCAGAGGGCTTTCTCTTTTGCAAATGGAGTCCTTCTCAGTGAGGATACCTGGATATTGACTAAGCATAATTCCACATAGCAAGGAAGGAAAAGCAATTGGCAGCTTAGTTGTAGATGATCCAGCATGCTTCAATGTCTGATCAAATATATAAGCCCCATAATCCAGCTTTGTTTGGGTGCCCACAACATATATGAACCTTTCCAATCCAGTTGCTATTGAGGAGGTATGGTTGGTAGGAACCCAGTTTGCAGTACCAATCCTATGCAGCATGGCATACTTCCTTGTCAGCATGCTAACAGAGAGCTTCCCCTTGACTGGCCAAGTCTTGACTTGATTAGCAGTGATAACCTTGCAAACCTGGTTATCAGTCTTCCCTAACTCATTTGGACCATCAGATTCTCTTCCAAGGTAGTGGTTGATAACCCTAGGAGAGAATTCTACACACCTTCCTCTTACATATACTTTTCTAAAGTCAGCAGACTTACCATTTGCACAATCTTCTTGGAGGTTGACTATGAATTCCTTGACTAACAACTCATATCAAGGAGAGAAATTTGATACAGTTTTGAATAGGCCAGCAGAAGAAATGAGATCAATTACCTCAGTGCACTCAAGTGCATTACTGCTCAGCTCTCTTTCAAGGGCTACCCTTCTTTGATAGACAAACTTCCATCTGTTCACACATGACACATGATGAAAAGAGATGTTGTCCAGAGGAGCTTCTGGAACAGTAGTTGATGACCTTGAGGGTGCTGGTTTCTTCTTTGGTGGGGATGTTGGGACATCCTCTTCAACATCTGAATCTGGAGGAGTGACAGCTTTCCTCTTTTTTGTTTGCACCTTGCTCCATTGTTTTGTAGGACCAAAGACAACTTTAGCTTTGTCCTTCTTTGGTGTAGCTTGATTCTTCTCAGGAGTTTCATGTCCTGCATTCTTCTTTTCTTTCCTAGTTCTAAGCCTTTTGGCTATGCTAGGGTTGACAGAAGCAATGATTTCTGTATCAGAATCATGCTCTATGTTCACAACAGGAGGAGGTTGAGCAGTCTCCTCTTTAGCAGGTGGATCAACAGAGGTTTGATCTTCAGTGGAGGCCTTGTACTGGTCCTTAGATATTTCTTCATCACTATCAGTAGAGGCCTTTTGTTGATCCTCAGATGTCTCATCAACATCATCAGTTGAGGTCTTTTGTTGCTCCTCAGATGTTTCAACATCTATTGGGACATCCTGTTTAGCAGGAGTGTCTTCTTCAACCTGATTTTGTTGTTCTTCCTGTGGAGCTGGCATGGTGTTCAGAGGGATAGATATGCCACTTACCACTCTTTGCTCAGATAAGATCCTGTTAACCAGCTCCTTTATGGAATCATCCACATACTCAGAAGCTTTTGGAGTGGTGTTTGATGATGAAGGTTTCCGTTTGGCTTTGCTAACAACAGGTTCCTTTGCCCTTCTAACAGTAGGGGTTCTTGGCTTTTGAGCAAGAGGAACACTTCCTCTGATTTCGTCCATTGGAGTTGAATCCATGGGTACCACAGAAATGGGGGTTGCATGCACCACATCTTCCTTGTTGAGGATTTCTTCAGAGATGTTAGGGTTTTGGTGTTGAGCCATTTTTAGAATGTGGTGAAGAAAAAGATTGAGATTGGTTGAGTTTGATGATCTCTGAAAGTTAGCTATAGCAAGCAAGTTGTTGTGAGAGAATGATGAGAAGATGAATAGCTGAAAGTGAGCTGATATTCTTATAAGAGTCGTTACTTGGAGAATTTCTAGGAGTGAAATACACAAGGTGCTTGACCAGACTGGTGTTGCCATCTGGTGATCATGCCACACGATGTCATATGACATGTTGGCACATCTCCATAACTACTAAATTTCACATAAACAGATTCCCAATTTACCCCTTAGGTTTTCAAATTGGGTAGCATCCAAGGCTTTAGTAAATATATCATCCAATTGCAGATTTGTAGCTACATGTTCCAATGAGATCACTTTTTCTTCTACAAGATCTCTGATGAAATGATGCCTGATATCAATATGCTTGGTCCTGCTATGTTGGATAGGATTCTTTGATATGTTAATGGCACTTAAGTTGTCACAGTACAATGTCATGACATCTTGTGGGACATTGTACTCAGTGAGCATTTGCTTCATCCAAACCAACTGTGAACAACTGCTTCCAGCTGCAATATATTCAGCTTCAGCAGTAGATAAGGATACACAATTTTGTTTCTTACTGAACCAAGAAATCAAATTGTTTCCTAGAAAGAAGCATCCTCCTGAAGTGCTTTTTTTGTCATCAGCACTTCCAGCCCAATCAGCATCACAGAAGCCAGTGAGAATTGGTTTGCATCCATGAAAGTACATTATGCCATAGTCACAAGTACCATTAACATATTTCAGAATTCTCTTGACTTGGTTTAGATGACTAACTTTTGGATCAGCTTGATATCTTGCACATACACCTACTGTAAATGCTATGTCTGGTCTGCTAGCAGTTAAATACAATAAGCTTCCAATCATACTTCTTGTCGTACCCCGAAAAATACGACCTCACGCGATCCGAAAAGACGGAGTCACGCGCGCCGGACGGACTGAAGAGTCGCCACCTAATTCTATTTATTCCCGAAGAGGGAAAGGGGAGATATAGATACAACCCGGGAGGAAAAGGACGAGGACAAAGGACAACGAAACCATTGCCTGGGTTCGGGAGTCGGTTATGCAGGGGGAAGGTATTAGCACCCTCTACATCCATCGTACTCGATGGGAACCATCTAAGTTAACGCGCACGAAAGGATGCCTATGCTTAAATGAATTACTTGCTAGAGGGAAATGAGTTGAATTATAAGTTAGATTGAACATAGGTGCTCGACAAGGATTGAGATCCTCGTGCCTACGTACTCCCGTGTGCAATGGGAAAGTCAGAGCCTCGTAGTTCGGCCTACTAAGGGTAATGGTTGTTTGATTTTATTACCTTTCGTTGATGAAAGGGTTTAGGAGTTGAAATGCACTAAAGACTATGGATAGTTTATCTCGCCCAACAAGACGAGCGTCCTGCGTCGAAATAATCGGAGCGAGTAACGAGAGCTCGTTATCCTCCTTTCTACCACTTAAGGCTCGTGGCGTACAGATCTTCTCGTATTATTAGAATGTTTTATTTCCTAAGACCGCTTGACGTTGGATCAAGGGTTTGGATCTAATCGAAACGTTTTGGTTTTTTGAGGTTTAGAGGGTAAATGCAAGTGGAGTTTATTTTCTGGTTTGTTAGCGAGACACGAAGCGCTCGGCTCGCAAGGATATGAGGATCCTAATAAACAAAATGATAACTGGAAAATAAAGTGCAAGTGTGCAAGTGAGATCGCTTGGCGTTGGACCAAGGATTCAGGATTAAATAAAATGCGGAAAATAAAGTACGTACAAATTAATGGGAGAGGGGTACAAAATAAATACAGGGGATTGCGAGAAATAAATGGTCTCGTTGTAATTAGCCTAAGAGAAAGCGTGTGTGCAGTGTGTTTGAACTATTCGAAGGCGTTCGGCCTGTTTAATCGGGACGCAACTATTTGAAGGCGTTGGACCTTTTAATCGAGCGCAACTATTCGAAGGCGTTGGACCTTTTTGGGACGCGGCGAAATTTTGTTCGTGAACTGCCTTAGAATCGGTTCAAAAGGGGAACCATTCTATAAGGAGTCGAAACGTAATTTTTTTATGCGAAAATAAATTGAATAAATTGAATCGCGAAAAATAAATGGAATAATGAATATAAATAAATAAACAAATTAAATAGTGTTGAAAATAATGAATTAAATTATATTACAATTTTTTTGTTCAAAATAACAATAAATAGAATAAAATAAAAGAGGGCCTCATATTGACCGCTCATCACCGATTAAATGTAATCGGGCGAAAAACGGCCTTTTATTATATCATCGGCCCCTATGAAAAGATAAAATTGAAAAAAGAATCAAAACAACTATATCTCAAATGATTTTTTTTTAGAAAAACAAGAAAAGAAATTAAAAATATATAAAAAAAACAAACAAAAATATTTCTATAGAGAAAAACCAAAAGAAATAAAACTTAATGATTTTTAAAAAAAAAAAAAAACAAGAAAAGAAATTAAAAAATATATAAAAAAAACAAACAACAATATTTCTATAGAGAAAAACCAGAAGAAATAAAACTTTACCACAAAAGATAAAATAACAAAACATGAGATTAAAAGGGTGCGCTGATTTTAAAGGATGTGTATGTGTGAATCAAAATAGTGACATGGATAAAATTCTTGCATCTTAAAAGGCCAGCAACAATCCAAAGAAACCTTTAAACTAAACTGAAACTTATCATAATATAAAAGAAAAGTAAAAAAAGAAAAGGTAATAATAAAATAAAATAAAAAAAGTGGGATAAATGACAATAAACATTCTGAATCCCAAAAGGACAAAACGCGTTAACGCACATTGTCCTCTGTGTTTCTCACCGTGTCTCACCATAAGAAAAAAAACAATATTGAAGCAAAATATTACTCACCCTCAAGGTATGAAAACTGCTGATGGTTTCTCTCAAACGGCGTCGCTTCAGCTCGGCTTCAACAGTTCACGGCGGCGCAGTTTAGGATCTCCCACGCTTACTGCGTATCTCTCGCAGCATCACGGGCTTTGGGTGTTTTGACGGCTCTTTGTTCGCCGGTCTTGATGGCTTGTTCGGCGATTTCGTCTGCGGCCGGCGCGGTGTTTAACGGCAGAGATGGAGGGGGCTGAAGGTTTTTGCCGCGGTTGGAGGTTTTCGAAAAAGGGGTGAGATGGTTGCTCTGTGAGGCGGTTGTGGCGAAGATGTGGTGGTTGCTTGGTGTTTGAACGGTTTCCGTCTAAAATCCTCGGCTGTGAATGTTTAAGGGTGTCGGTTTGGGTATGGATGCAGGTTTGCTTGCGGATCGTGGGCGGATTCTGGGTTTTGGTGGTGTTGAGGCAAATGGTGGTTTATGAAAGTTTTATGGTTGTTTTGAATCGTTTCTGTTTTCTGATTTTTGCAGTTTAACGATTTTCTGGGTTTGTTTTTTGATGTGGTTTCAAAGGTTGTTGGTTGGTGATTTTTGAAAATGGTGATATTGAAAACAGGGGTGGGTTTTTACAGTAAGAAGGTATTTGAAGAGTTTGGTTTTGTAAGATTTGAAGGTAGTCTTGTGAATGGTTTATTCTGTCTCAAGCTTTTCCTGTGTTTTTCGGTTTCAGATGGATTTGGGTGATGAAACGTTTGTGACGGTTCTGAGTAAAAAAAATGAAGGTGGAAATAAATTGGAAGGTTTATTTGAGGTGAATGGTATCAATGAAGGCCTTGGGATATTGTTGTAACATGAAGATGAGCAAAAGATTATGAGTGAAGGTGATGATGGTATTAATGAGGATTACGATGATAATGAAGCATAGAGAAAATAACAAGAGAATGAGGTTGTGTTGGGGATAACGTTTTTTTTAGTATGCCGATTAAAACCTGCTATTTGTAAGCTGTTGAAAATAAATGTGAGTGGGAAGTTTGTGGTTTTGTGTATTGCTGTGTGGGAGAGTTTGTTATAACAATACCTTTTTTATGAGGTTTGCAGGATGCAGGATAAAGGTATGGTTGTCTCACGTGGTGTACGGCATTCACGTTATGTGCTGTGAATGAGGGAAATATGTGGGAAGCTTGTAGCACATGGTGGGGTCCTGAAATTGCCTATGAAAACCAACATGAAACAAAATAAAGAAACTTGGGCACTAATAATAATAATAATAGACACTAAAGATAATAATAAGTAATAATAATAGTAATACTGATAATAATAATAGTAATAGAAAAAAGGAATAAGGATAGAAATAAAAAATAAAAATAAAAGTAACAATAATGACAATAGTGCTAATAATAATGATAATAATAATAAATAATAGAAAAAATGAGAAATAATGAAAGAAAGTGGAATGATTTGTTTTGAATCTTGTGGGCTTTGGTATAATGGACTTAAAACAAGTGATAAAAATAAATATGTGATAAATTGTTTTTTTTTTTATTTTGAAGTGAAAATGGATAATAAACTTAGATTTGTGTAGAAAAATAATGAATAAACTAATAACAAAATATTGGACTTAAAAAAAATATTTTAAAATAAAAAAGATAAAAGAAAATAAGATGGATAAAAATAGATATTAAATTTTTAAAATAGTGAATAAGATAAAAATGGATAAATAAAAAAAATTTAGTTTAAAAAGAAATAAATGCATTTTTTCGATTATCAGACAGAAAAAATAAAATGGCATATATTTTGGATTTTTGAGACAATGATTTAGACAGAAAATAAAATAGTACATATTTTTTGATTTTTTTGAGATATTTGGTTAAACGGTAAAATGGCGCGGGTAGGACAAATTTGGGGTATGACAGATGCCCCTATCGAATTGGCTTAGACCGAGTAAGATGAACTGGCTCGCGTTCAGTCTTTCAAGGTATAAGATAATTAGATATTAACAGACTCCAAATTTGTCCGACAAAGAAAGAAATTTGTGAAAATAGCAGACGATTAAAACTGGAAATAATGGGTGACACAGCAAGAAACAAATTAACAAAATAAATCACTTATCACCAGAGGATGATAGGGCGAATAACTGAAAATAAACTCACTTATCAACAGAGGATGATAAGGCAATAGACAGAAAAATAAAATCACTTATCAACAAAGGATGATAAGGCAATAAACTGAAAATAAACTCACTTATCAACAGAGGATGATAAGGCAACAGACAGAAAAATAAAATCACTTATCAACTGAGGAAGATAAGGCAAATGACTGAAAATAAAACTCACTTATCAACAGAGGAAGATAAGGCGAATAGACTGAAAATAAACTCACTTATCAACAGAGGATGATAAGGCAATAAACTGAAAAATAAAATCACTTATCACCAGAGGATGATAAGGCAATAGACAGAAAAATAAACTCACTTACCAACAGAGGAAGATAAGGCAATAGACAGAAAAATAAACTCACTTATCAACAGAGGAAGATAAGGCAAATAACTGAAAAATAAAATCACTTATCAACAGAGGATGATAAGGCAAATAACATTTAAACATGACCATTGAATCCGCCAGGAGGATGCCTGGAATCTGATTGATATGATCCTGACTTCCGCTGGGGAAAAGGACTGGAAACTTGTATGGATCCTGGATCCTGAATTATGCACGTATGCATGATCGTTTTGAAATGGTATTCCATAACGATGGAGATACGATGCAAATGTTTATGCACTGAGATGTAAATTGAAACTGTTGGGGAAAATAAAAGGTCTGATTTATTTAGGTATGCAAATGATGCACATGCTGTAAATGATCGATGTAAATGATGCGTATGACTGCATATGATGCACAATGATGCATATGAGCGATTGAAAGGTGCCAGCTTGGTGGACTTTTGGCCTGGTAGTTGCCAATGGTAATTGGACTTTGGGTGGGTGGAGGGCTTGATTCCCCGACACTCGATCTTCGACGATGCATGATCAGAAGATGGGTCTGAAAGCTCCAGGTTTGGTTATCTGCTGGTGAGCGAAGCGACTTAATTGACACATGAAGACTGATTTTGCTTTGCATGATTGCCAATGTCTAGCAAGGAATGTCTGTTGAGCTGGGGATAAGAGATAGGAAGATTTGCTCCTTATTTTCTTGCCCCTGATTGAGCTGTTGGAAGATAATTTTGCCCCTGATTGAGCCGATTTTGAAATAAATTGTCCCTGATTGGGCTGTTGAAGATGGTTTGTCCTTGATTGGACTGCTGAGGTAGTCTTGACTCATGTTGGCACCAATGAAGTTCAAATTTTCTCTTTTGATTTCCCCTTGTTGGGATTGTACTAATGTCAAGCACTGGGTTACAATTAAACTATTCATACACAAATGGTAGTGTTAATGTAAAGTTCATGTAAGTTTTGAAAAAGTCAATTTTATTTGAATGCTGTTAGAAGTGTGACGAATGGACCGTTAGTCCAAACGAGGTGCTGATTTAGAAAGTTCGTAAAGGATGCAGCAAGAATAATGTGCAATCGAGATTGAAGATTAGCAAATATATGGGAGTCAATTTACGCAACCTTGTTGGTAGCATGCTTTCAGAATAAACCCTGCCTCAATTAGAACTTTCGAGGGCTGTAACGTGGTCTGGTTAATGGTTTGAAAAACAAAGGATATTAGGCTCAAAGTTTGATTTGTACCCATCCCTTCTTCGTATTGTTCTCCAGTCCTACGTCCAGTTAACTCTACATATGCATTTGTTTTCGACTTTGCAAGAGTGAAGATGAAGCTTTGATGTTCGCTTGAAAATGGCAGTCATCTTTTTTGCTGTTGGTGACCCTTTGATTTTTGATTTGGTGGTCACTGATTTTTGTTTTGTTTTTTGTTGAGGATTCGAGCTCCTCTTTTTTGATTTTTTTCTCGACTAAGTCTCCCTTCGGGTGCTCAACTTAGCGGTTTTTTCTTCTTTTTTTTTTGTTTTTTTTTTTGCTTGAATGTTGTGACTGCCAAGTCGTTTGTTGATGGTCCTCTGACGGGATGTCTCATCTTGCGATTTGAAAGTGTAGTCGGGTTAACTGAACAACTACCCTGCCCCGGGTTAAATGTAAGGGGTGTATCCGAAAGAAACACCTACTTCTAGGCTCGAAGTGGTTGACTAGGGATTAACTCCTTATATCTCCAGTGTTTGGGGATTTGAAAGAATGCCTGTACATCATTGACGAGGTTTTATCCGAAAGCATACCGCAACAGTTATGGGTATTTTGTTTTCATCATCCTCCCTCAAATATTTGCTAAAGTGAAGTGAGGGAAATATTTTTGTGATTTTTGTTATAAATGATTTATAATGAGCGAATGCGAATAAATTAATTCAAAACATGCATAAACATAACATTATCATAACCAAGTACAGATAACAATGTTCAGAGCAAACAGTACTTAAACAAACATTACAAAATAAGAGGAATGCGAAAATAATAAATGGCATTGGCTGCCTTGATTTGAGGAATTGAACTTCTCTTGATTGGATGCTTCAAAGTTGGAGACTACTCAGCTTGGTCTTCAACAACCCTTCAGATGTCTTCACTTGTTGGCCCCGTGCGGCGGCATTGGATCATTCTGGACATTTGCATTTCTCGGAGTGAGAGTGAGGTCCTTAGAATTGATCATATCCTGAATCAAGTGTTTGAAGGCATGGCAGTTCTCGATGGTGTGGCCTGGAGCGCCTTTGTGATACTCACAGCGAGCATTGGCATCATAGTTCCGGGCATTGCCAGTCTGAGGTGGCATATCTTTCAACACAAGAGTTCCTTTTGCCATTAGCCCCTTAAAGATTTCGGTATACGTCATAGGCAGGGGATCAATGTTCCTATCATATCCTCTTTGTTGATATGGTGGACGATGTTGAGGAGCGCGATGTTGCTGTTGACCAGGCCGTGGTTGATAAACCTGTTGCTGGTATGGATTGGGCGCATACTGCGCAACTGTAACCATTGGAGGTGGACGTGGTTGATGAACCATCTGAGGCGGAAATAGAGCTTGAAAGGCCTGCTGATAAGGCATTGGAGGAACTGGCTGATATGGCATAGGAGCATATTGTGCAGCAGCAACATAGGGATACTGATAGTAAGGAACTGGTGCAGGTGCACTCTGTTGGAAATTCCCACTTGCAGAGGAACCGGCATTTGTTTCGCCCTTTTTGTAACCGTTGAAAGGTTTCTTGGCATTGTTTTGGTTGCTAGAACCTCCTTGGATCTTTCCGCTTTACAAACCTTCTTCGATTCTTTCTCCGACCATTACCATGTCTGAGAAACCAGAAGATACGCTGCTGATCAGCTTCTCGTAGTATTGCCCCTGTAAGGTACCCATGAAGATGTCGATCAGTTCACGGTCAACCAATGGAGGATGCACTCTGGTGGCTAGCTCTCTCCAGCGTTGGGCGTACTCCTTAAAGGATTCGCTTTCCTTTTGAGACATACTCTGAAGTTGAGTACGGTTATGAGCAAGGTCAGTGTTGTACTTGTACTGCTTTTTGAATGCATCAGATAGTTCAAGCCAAGTATGAACATTGTTGCGTTCGAGTTGCAAGTACCATTCTAGAGACGCTCCAGACAGGCTGTCTTGGAAGCAATGGATCATGAGCTTGTCATCTTTGGCATGAGCGACCATTTTTCTGCAGTACATCCTCAAATGGAGTTCAGGACAGCTGAGGCCTTTGTATTTCTCGAATTCTGGAAGTTTGAATTTAGCAGGGATCACAACATCTGGAACTAAGCACATGTCTGTGGCACTCAAAGAGGTTGAATTGTGTCCTTCCATGATCCGGAGTTTTTCAGCTAACTCGCGACACATCTTCATGGCTTCAGACTCTTGAACAGCATGAGGATTGGTGATTGGAACAGCAGTATGCATCTCATACTCAACTTGATGATTCTCTTCAGTTTGAGGAAACTGGACTTGAGTTGGAATAGGTTGAGCTTGAGGAATAGCACCAACAGTAACACCAGAAGCAGGTATTGGTTGGGAAGTGACCTCTTCAACAGCAGGAGTGAAGCCTGGAGGCAAACCGTAGACCAAAGGATTTGGAACTGGAACTGAAGGCATTGCTCGTGAGGTAGATCCTTGCACTTGAGCATTGTTCATTGCGGCAGCAGCTTCGCGACGTTCTTCCATTCTTGCCAAAGCTTGCAAAGTCTCGTAAATCTGCTCAATCTTGCTCTTGACCGAGTCAATCTCCTCCCTCATGGCAGCTTGTTCTTCTTGAATCACGTCCATCAGTATTCTAGTGTTGGCTCGAGTTAAGTATGGGCGTCTAGCTCGATACGGGCGTCGGGAAACCAGCTTGATTTACTGAAGATGGAGGAACTTGAAATGAGTTCTCGGCTTTGGAATGAAATGCAATATGAACAAATAATGCAAATGAGATGATATGCAATGTCAGAATCCAGGATCACAAGATCAGGGTCTCATGAGTCCAAGGTACAGATGGAGGATACTCTGATCAGGAACTTACTGGGTAGACTCTAAGGTTTTAGGGATCCCAAAGTTATCAAGTCATATGGATGTTCATCACACACGCCATAAGCATGACGGTTGATTGACTCCATCATATGAATCTATTTTAGGTGAGATCTTCGTATCGACAACCCACGAGAGCAGATTTTCTCGGGAGCCTATACTACGTGATCATCGACACAAGGTTTAAAACAAAGTCCTGGAGTTATGGAACTTTCTCAACTGTTTGATGCACGTGTCAATTTCATACATTCTTGACAGTCAATCAACTCCATTGAGTAAGTCTATTCCAAGTGAGGTTTTCGTATCGAGCCACGCGAGGGCGAACCCTGGTACCCAATACTACGCAACCATCAACCGATGTTTTAACCCGAAAGGTTCTAAAGGCCCTCAGAGTTAATGACCCTAATGAAAGCCACTGAGCACACACATCAAGGACTTGACGTTTGTCAGTATTCTCATCAGAATCTACTCCAAGTGAGGTTTTCGTATCGACAACCCACGAGAGAGGTTCTCTCGGGAACCCATACTACATAACCTCGCTAACTTATGTTTGTACTCGAAAGCCCGGGTATAGAGCTATTCCCTCAAGTTTCTTTTGCAAAGTATCGATCCAAATTATAGTACCAAGGAGCCACAAGATATACAAAATGGAATGCGATAAAGAAAGCGATAAAAATAAACAAGCAAAGCATAAAAGCAAACATCCAAACAAACGCGGGAACCTAGACTAGGCTTGACTCGCATAGGGGTGAACCAGTCCCCAGCAGAGTCGCCAGCTGTCGTACCCCGAAAAATACGACCTCACGCGATCCGAAAAGACGGAGTCACGCGCGCCGGACGGACTGAAGAGTCGCCACCTAATTCTATTTATTCCCGAAGAGGGAAAGGGGAGATATAGATACAACCCGGGAGGAAAAGGACGAGGACAAAGGTCAACGAAACCATTGCCTGGGTTCGGGAGTCGGTTATGCAGGGGGAAGGTATTAGCACCCTCTACATCCATCGTACTCGATGGGAACCATCTAAGTTAACGCGCGCGAAAGGATTCCTATGCTTAAACGAATTACTTACTAGAGGGAAATGAGTTGAATTATAAGTTAGATTGAACCTAGGTGCTCGGCAAGGATTGAGATCCTCATGCCTACGTACTCCCGTGTGCAATGGGAAAGTCAGAGCCTCATAGTTCGGCCTACTAAGGGTAATGGTTGTTTGATTTTATTACCTTTCGTTGATGAAAGGGTTTAGGAGTTGAAATGCACTAAAGACTATGGATAGTTTATCTCGCCCAACAAGACGAGCGTCCTGCGTCGAAATAATCGGAGCGAGTAACGAGAGCTCGTTATCCTCCTTTCTACCGCTTAAGGCTCGTGGCGTACAGATCTTCTCGTATTATTAGAATGTTTTATTTCCTAAGACCGCTTGACGTTGGATCAAGGGTTTGGATCTAATCGAAACGTTTTGGTTTTTTGAGGTTTAGAGGGTAAATGCAAGTGGAGTTTATTTTCTGGTTTGTTAGCGAGACATGAAGCGCTCGGCTCGCAAGGATATGAGGATCCTAATAAACGAAATGATAACTGGAAAATAAAGTGCAAGTGTGCAAGTGAGATCGCTTGGCGTTGGACCAAGGATTCAGGATTAAATAAAATGCGGAAAATAAAGTACGTACAAATTAATGGGAGAGGGGTACAAAATAAATACAGGGGATTGCGAGAAATAAATGGTCTCGTTGTAATTAGCCCAAGAGAAAGCGTGTGTGCAGTGTGTTTGAACTATTCGAAGGCGTTCGGCCTGTTTAATCGGGACGCAACTATTTGAAGGCGTTGGACCTTTTAATCGAGCGCAACTATTCGAAGGCGTTGGACCTTTTTGGGACGCGGCGAAATTTTGTTCGTGAACTGCCTTAGAATCGGTTCAAAAGGGGAACCATTCTATAAGGAGTCGAAACGTAATTTTTTTATGCGAAAATAAATTGAATAAATTGAATCGCGAAAAGTAAATGGAATAATGAATATAAATAAATAAACAAATTAAATAGTGTTGAAAATAATGAATTAAATTATATTACAATTTTTTTGTTCAAAATAACAATAAATAGAATAAAATAAAAGAGGGCCTCATATTGACCGCTCATCACCGATTAAATGTAATCGGGCGAAAAACGACCTTTTATTATATCATCGGCCCCTATGAAAAGATAAAATTGAAAAAAGAATCAAAACAACTATATCTCAAATGATTTTTTTTTTTAGAAAAACAAGAAAAGAAATTAAAAATATATAAAAAAACAAACAAAAATATTTCTATAGAGAAAAACCAAAAGAAATAAAACTTAATGATTTTTTTTTTAAAAAAAAAACAAGAAAAGAAATTAAAAAATATATAAAAAAAACAAACAACAATATTTCTATAGAGAAAAACCAGAAGAAATAAAACTTTACCACAAAAGATAAAATAACAAAACATGAGATTAAAAGGGTGCGCTGATTTTAAAGGATGTGTATGTGTGAATCAAAATAGTGACATGGATAAAATTCTTGCATCTTAAAAGGCCAGCAACAATCCAAAGAAACCTTTAAACTAAACTGCAACTTATCATAATATAAAAGAAAAGTAAAAAAAGAAAAGGTAATAATAAAATAAAATAAAAAAAGTGGAATAAATGACAATAAACATTCTGAATCCCAAAAGGGTAAAATGCGTTAACGCACATTGTCCTCTGTGCTTCTCAACGTCTCTCACCATAAGGAAAAAAACAGTATTGAAGCAAAATATTACTCACCCTCAAGGTATGAAAACCGCTGATGGTTTCTCTCAAACGGCGTCGCTTCAGCTCGGCTTCAACAGTTCACGGCGGCGCGGTTTAGGATCTCCCACGCTCACTGCGTATCTCTCGCAGCATCACAGGCTTTGGGTGTTTTGACGGCTCTTTGTTCGCCGGTCTTGATGGCTTGTTCGGCGATTTCGTCTGCGGCCGGCGCGGTGTTTAACGGCGGAGATGGAGGGGGCTGAAGGTTTTTGCCGCGGTTGGAGGTTTTCGAAAAAGGGGTGAGATGGTTGCTCTGTGAGGCGGTTGCAGCGAAGGTGTGGTGGTAGCTTGGTGTTTGAACGGTTTCCGTCTAAAAGCCTCGGCTGTGAATGTTTAAGGGTGTCGGTTTGGGTATGGATGCAGGTTTGCTTGCGGATCGTGGGCGGATTCTGGGTTTTGGTGGTGTTGAGGCAAATGGTGGTTTATGAAAGTTTTATGGTTGTTTTGAATCGTTTCTGTTTTCTGATTTTTGCAGTTTAACGATTTTCTGGGTCTGTTTTTTGATGTGGTTTCAAAGGTTGTTGGTTGGTGATTTTTGAAAATGGTGATATTGAAAACAGGGGTGGGTTTTTACAGTAAGAAGGTATTTGAAGAGTTTGGTTTTGTAAGATTTGAAGGTAGTCTTGTGAATGGTTTATTCTGTCTCAAGCTTTTCCCGTGTTTTTCGGTTTCAGATGGATTTGGGTGATGAAACGTTTGTGACGGTTCTGAGTAAAAAAATGAAGGTGGAAATAAATTGGAAGGTTTATTTGAGGTGAATGGTATCAATGAAGGCCTTGGGATATTGTTGTAACATGAAGATGAGCAAAAGATTATGAGTGAAGGTGATGATGGTATTAATGAGGATTATGATGATAATGAAGCATAGAGAAAATAACAAGAGAATGAGGTTGTGTTGGGGATAACGTTTTTTTTAGTATGCCGATTAAAACCTGCTATTTGTAAGCTGTTGAAAATAAATGTGAGTGGAAAGTTTGTGGTTTTGTGTATTGCTGTGTGGGAGAGTTTGTTATAACAATACCTTTTTTATGAGGTTTGCAGGATGCAGGATAAAGGGATGGTTGTCTCACGTGGTGTACGACATTCACGTTATGTGTTGTGAATGAGGGAAATATGTGGGAAGCTTGTAGCACATGGTGGGGTCCTGAAATTGCCTATGAAAACCAACATGAAACAAAATAAAGAAACTTGGGCACTAATAATAATAATAGACACTAAAGATAATAATAAGTAATAATAATAGTAATACTGATAATAATAATAGTAATAGAAAAAAAGAATAAGGATAGAAATAAAAAATAAAAATAAAAGTAACAATAATGACAATAGTGCTAATAATAATGATAATAATAATAAATAATAGAAAAAATGAGAAATAATGAAAGAAAGTGGAATGATTTGTTTTGAATCTTGTGGGCTTTGGTATAATGGACTTAAAACAAGTGATAAAAATAAATATGTGATAAATTATTTTTTTTTATTTTGAAGTGAAAATGGATAATAAACTTAGATTTGTGTAGAAAAATAATGAATAAACTAATAACAAAATATTTGACTTAAAAAAAATATTTTAAAATAAAAAAGATAAAAGAAAATAGGATGGATAAAAATAGATATTAAATTTTTAAAATAGTGAATAAGATAAAAATGGATAAATAAATAAAAATTTAGTTTAAAAAGAAATAAATGCATTTTTTCGATTATCAGACAGAAAAAATAAAATGGCATATATTTTGGATTTTTGAGACAATGATTTAGACAGAAAATAAAATAGTACATATTTTTTGATTTTTTTTGA
The DNA here is from genome assembly GCA_963966055.1 of Lathyrus aphaca. Taxonomy (NCBI): domain Eukaryota; kingdom Viridiplantae; phylum Streptophyta; class Magnoliopsida; order Fabales; family Fabaceae; genus Lathyrus; species Lathyrus aphaca. The sequence continues at coordinate 152,116,472 of OZ014520.1, read as the reverse complement.
GATATTTGGTTAAACGGTAAAATGGCGCGGGTATGACAAATTTGGGGTATGACATTTCTGTATAGGCTTTGGTCTACATTCTCACCCTTGTCATCTTTAGTTAGCTTTAAATGTGTGGGGGCAGGAGTTCTCTTATGAGTAGCATTGTCCATCCCAAATTTCTTGACTATGTTCTTAGCATACTTGCTTTGGGAAATGAACATGGAGTCCTCCATTTGCTTTATTTGCAGTCCAAGAAAGTAGGTTAATTCTCCTACTAGGCTCATTTCAAATTCAGATTCCATCTGATTGACAAAATGTTTAACCATCCTGTCTGACATCCCACCAAAAACAATGTCATCTACATATATTTGAGCAATCATGACATTTCCTTCTTCATCTTTAACAAACAAGGTTTTGTCAATTCCACCTTTCCTGTACCCTTGCTTGATAAGAAAAGTAGTCAGCCTTTCATACCATGCTCTTGGAGCTTGCTTCAGATCATAAAGAGCCTTCTTTAGTTTGTATACATGATTTGGGCAGCTTGGATCAACAAATCCTTTAGGCTGTTCTACATATACCTCTTCATTAAGATATCCATTTAAAAAGGCACTTTTCACATCCATTTGAAATAGCTTGAACTTCAAGATACATGCAATTCCCAAAAGTAGTCTGATTGATTCAAGCCTTGCTACTGGTGCAAAGGTTTCATCAAAGTCTACTCCTTCAATTTGTGTGTATCCTTGAGCTACAAGTCTAGCTTTGTTCTTTGTAACAACTCCTTGCTCATTTGACTTGTTCTTATACACCCATTTAGTGCCAATCACATTTATGTCATCAGGTCTAGGAACAAGATTCCACACTTCATTCCTTGTGAATTGACCTAATTCCTCTTGCATAACACAAATCCAGTATTCATCAGTAAGAGCTTCCTTGATGTTTTTAGGTTCTATTTTTGAAACAAAACAAGAACCTGAAATCACTTCTCTTGATCTAGTGCTTACACCTCTGTTGGGATCACCAATTATCAAATCTTTGGGATGATCCTTCTGGATTCTGATGGAGGGAGGTTTGCTGGATTGTTCTGTCCTTGCATCAGTTTGAGTGAAGTCAGAATGATCACTCTTTTCTTCAGCTTCAGTTTTGCTGTCAACAGATGTTCCAACATCTTCTGTAACATCTGTAGGAGCATCATCAATTATCACATTTATGGACTCCATGATAACCTTGGTTCTAGAGTTAAATACTCTATATGCTCTGCTGTTTATAGAGTATACAAGAAAAATCCCTTCATCACTTTTAGGATCCATTTTTCTTCTTTGCTCCCTATCAGCCAGAATATAACAATTACTTCCAAACACATGGAAGTACTTAACTGTGGGTTTTCTGCCCTTCCAGACTTCATAGATTGTGGACAAAGTTCCTTTCCTTAGAGTGACTCTGTTATGGATGTAACAAGTTGTGTTCATAGCTTCAGCCCAGAAGTACAAAGGTAGTTTTTTAGCATGGATCATAGCTCTTGCTGATTCTTGAATAGTTCTATTCTTCCTCTCAATAATCCCATTCTGTTGAGGAGTGATTGGTGAAGAATATTCATGATTGATTCCTTCTGAAGAACAGAAATCTAAGAATTTTTGGTTCTCAAATTCTTTTCCATGGTCACTTCTTATTCTGATCACACAGCTGGCTTTTTCCCTTTGTATTCTTTGGCATAAGTCTTTGAATACATCAAATACATCAGACTTTTCTTTGATGAAATTTATCCATGTATACCTTGAAAAGTCATCAACCACCACATAGGCATACCTCTTACCACCAAGGCTCTCAACCTGCATAGGTTCCATAAGATCCATATGCAATAATTCCAAAACTTTGGAAGTTGTCAGATGTTGGAGCTTTGGATGGGACATCTTGGTTTGCTTGCCTATTTGACATTCACCACATATTTTGCCATCATCAATCTTCAATTTAGGAATACCTCTCACAGCTTCCATAGATATGATTTTCTTTATGCCTCTGAAATGAAGATGACCTAGTCTTTGGTGCCATAGTTTCACTTCTTCTTCTTTAGCTAAAGAGCAAGTTGAAGTGAGACTGAAGTCTTGAGGTTCCCACATGTAACAGTTGTCTTTAGATATGGCTCCTCTCATGACAATCTTTTGTTCTTTGTTAGACACTATGCATTCAGTTTTGGTAAAGTTTACATTGTACCCTTGATCACATAATTGACTTATGTTGATCAGGTTAGCAGTTAAACCTTTTACCAGCAGCACATCATCTAGTCTTCGTACATCTGGACAGTCCAAGGTCCCAACTCCCTTGATTTCTCCTTTAGCTCCATCTCCAAAGGTTACATATCTGGATGAATATGACTTTAAGTCTACTAGCAGATTCTTCAATCCAGTCATGTGTCTTGAACATCCACTGTCAAAGTACCAGTCTTCTTTAGCTGATACTCTTAGTGATGTATGAGCTATATATGCAACACATTTCTTTGACCATTTGTGTTGAGATTTCTTTTGATACCTCTTCCCTGTGCATTGTTCATCAGTAGAGCTCCAAGGTTGTTTGTTGATCTTGTTCTTGGGCATGTAGCTTTGATCAGCATGAAGACTAGCTTTTGGTACCCATACCTTCTTGATGACCTCTGTCTTCTGCTTAGGGGGTTGCTGATCTCTTTGATGTTGATGTCTATGCAGCACTTTCTTGGTAACTTCTATCTTCTGCTTAGGAGGTTGCTGATACATCTGATTTGGATATCCATGCAACTTGTAGCAATGAGGTTTGATATGTCCAAATCTTCCACAATGATGACATCTCCATCTTTGATACTTCTTCTTCATTATGTTCTTTTCAGGATGTTGAGACATCTGTTGGAACATTATGTTTGACTTTGTGTTCTTTTCATGATGTTGAAGCATCTGTTGGGACATCTTGTTTGACTGTATGGACTTTGAAGTAGTTTTGCTAGAGCTAGCTTCAACCTTATGAACTTTGTTAAATCCCAGTCCACTTTTATCCCCTGAATGCTTATTGTTGTTGAGAATAACATCCAGTTTGTTTGAGCTACTGTTCAGCATTCTAACAGATTTGGACATATGTTCCAACTTGGAGTTGAGAAGACTTACTTCACTTTTCAAGGTGTCAATGATCTCTAGATCACTTGCTTTTTCATCCTTTAGTGCCTCAATCTGCTTCTTTAGCTTTATACTCTCCATGCATATTTCAGTGCTTCTTTTGACTAGTTCTCTGTATGATTGCTCAAGCTCTTCAAAAGTAAGCTCCCCATCACTGGATTCACTTTCAGATTCACATAATCCAGCTAGAGCAGTGATATGCTTAGCTGATTCTTCTTCTGAATCACCTCCTGAGTCTTCATCAGACCAGGTTACAGAGAGACCTTTCTTTTGCCTTTTTAAATAGGTAGGACATTCATTCCTGATGTGTCCATATCCTTCACATCCATGGCATTTAATCCCTTTTTCTTGACTGGTCTTTTCATCATAATTTGACCTTCTATCATAAGGTCTTTTGTTCTCAGAAGAATTTGTGTATCTTCCACTTGGTCTGGACTTGTCTTCCATCTTTCTGAGAATCTTTTTGAATTGTCTTCCAAGCATAGCAATGTTTTCTGATAAGTTTTCATCATTTTCTGATTCATCATTTTCTTCTTCTTTATCATTATTTGACATCAAGGCTATGCTTTTGTTCTTCTTTACAATTGTGTCATTCATTCCCATCTCAAATGTTTGAAGGGAACCAATGAGCTCTTCAACTTTCATTGTGCATATGTCTTGAGCTTCTTCTATTGTTGTGACCTTCATGTCAAATCTTTTTGGTAAAGATCTGAGAATCTTTCTTACAAGCTTTTCATCAGTCATCTTTTCTCCCAAAGCTCCAGAAGTATTGGCTATTTCTAAGATGTTCATGTAGAATTCATGAATTGTCTCATCTTCCTTCATTCTCAAGTTTTCAAACTTGGTGGTGAGAAGTTGAAGTCTTGACATCTTCACCTTTGATGTTCCTTCATGAGTTTTTTTGAGAGTGTCCCAAACATCTTTGGCCATCTCACAATGATGCACAAGTCTAAAGATATTTCTATCAATGCCATTGAATAAAGCATTTAAGGCCTTGGAGTTGCCAAGTGCTGAATCTTCTTCCTCCTTACTCCATTCTTCTTCAGGTTTCAACACTTTTGCTCCATCTTTGGTGTCTTGGACAGGGTGTTCCCATCCATTGTTGACTGCTTTCCAGGCCCTATTGTCAAGTGATCTTAAGAATGCAATCATTCTTGGCTTCCAGTAGTCATAATTAGATCCATCCAGAATGGGTGGTCTATTTACTGATCCTACATCTCTGTCCATGTTTCCAGAATTTGCAGTCCCTAGATCTCACCCAGTATAAACAGGCAGGGTGCCTGCTCTGATACCAATTGTAATTCTGTGATCAGGTATGAGATGTCGAATGAGATGTTTAAACACTTGAAGACTTAACTAAAACTTAAAGTGCAGGAAAATTAAACAACACAGGAATTTGTTAACCCAGTTCAGTGTATAACCACACTTACATCTGGAGGCTACCAAGCCAGGAGGAAATCCACTATAAGTAATATTAATTCTAGACTTAAACCACCCAGTTTAATCTTTCACTTAATATCTACCCAATGCAATTTCTACCTAAGACACAACTTAGATATGAGTACCAACTCACTCCCCCTCAATCACACAGTGATCTTGTTTACAAGTTTGATAAAATTGAAGTCATACTTCAAACAAAACAGCTTGATCTTACTTCACAGTTTCAATCAAGACACAAATACACTTTTGCTTAAAAGCTCATAAAGTGGTACAATTAAAACAACCTGCTATTAAAACACAAAACACCCTATTTGGTCTTCTTAAATTCGTACTCTATTCTGAGAGTTTCTGTTGTTTAAATAGGTGTTTGGATTTTGGGCTTTCTGTAGGTTTATCCAATCCTAAACCGCATGCTGCTTCCACCTTGAATTAGGGTTTGTTACTTCCTAGATTCTAGGTGATTCAGTTCTTCTGATTATGCTGAAGTCACATAACAACACTCCCTACAGATGCGCCTTATTCTGTTTTGTCCAACCATAATTAATTCCATATAACTTTCCTTAATTTACTCAGTTCTGTTAGTCATTAATTAATTCTGGTAGCAGGTTTGAGATGTCACAACATCTGTTGGGACATCCTGAAAAACTGAACTTACTTCATTTACTGATACAGTGTCACAACATCTGATGTGACATCCTGTAAACTAAACTTATTTCATTAACTGATATAATGTCCTAACATCTGGTGTGACATCCTGAATTAAGTTCATTTACTTATACTCTGTTTTATAATTTCCCAACATCTGATAGGACATCCTGAACTGAATTCAACATTTCTTGTTGGTCAAAAATTCTGCCAATTCTAAACATCTACACTTATTCCCAAAGTCAGAAATACAGGGCCTCTTTCCTCTATTAAGGACTGCATCAGCGTAAGAAGATGCTCTTTTCCTTTGTCCGACATTCAAATCACTAGCCTCACCAATGTGACCAACATTTCTTCTAAAACTATCGCCGTTTCGCACTCCTCGATAACCAACATTAACCCCTCTACCATCCCTAAAAAACCTAGGCAAATTTGCATGAATTTTCCGACCTTCAATCTGAATGTTATCAATTCTCACCGCTAAAATCCTCGGATCCTCCACTCCTATAAACCTCTAAAAACCATATCGTTAACTAAGTTATTACGCCTGGGAGAAATCAACACTTCCACCACATCGCCTTCACAATCAAACAACTTAAAAAGGTCCTCTGATCTCATCCTATCGAGAAACTCGGAAAAATAAATGGAAACAAGGAAGGCGTCACTACCAGAAAATGTAACACCCCGATTTAATTTAATCGTTTAATTAAATTATTCTGAGGAGGTTTGTTGTTAATTAAGATGTGTGATGTTTAATAATAAGATGGTTGATCGATTTAAGTTATTTTAAGTTGATTTGTGAGTTAGACTTATTTTGGGGAGGTTTTAATAGTAATGTTGAGAGGTGTAAATAAAACCCCATAAGTGGATCAATTAGATAATTTTAGTAATAATAATATTAGTATTATTTTTAGGACATTTTAATTAAAATAAGGAAAATAGGATTAGTAAGGGGTTTTAGGGAGAATTAGACAAAAATCAGAATTTGGAGAGAAAAACGGGTCTTGGGAGATCAAGAGCTAGGGCTAAGGATTTGCAAGGGGATTTTTGTAGGAATTTTCACCCACAGATTCAAGTCGCATTCAATCCAAAGGTAAGGGTGAGATTTGTATTTTATAACCAGGAGAAAATAATCTATATATATAGGATAGGGTTATTTGATTTCCATGTTGTTGTTAGAATGATATTTCTGTATGATTTCGTATGAATTAGATGAATTGATGATAGTATGACTAATTTGAATCCTCTATTAATCGTTGTTGTGTATAATTGATGTGATGATTTTCTGAGATGTGTGATGAAATTGTGATGAATATGAATTAGATGATGATAATAGGTTAATAAATTGGTGTAGTATTGATAGATGATAATAAGATGAAGAATTATGAGTCTAAAACATGGTAGAAACCTAATTAGGATTGAATTGATGTGATAGAATGATGAACCTGTAGCCGAAGATGAACTTAGGTGGTTTTTGGTGATTTGCGTAAGGGATCTAGGATACACGTATGGGGCTAGGCGTTACACGTAACAACTGATGGTTCTTCCGCCTATTACACGTATAGAGGGTTACACTTCCTCTATCTCTTGTTAAAACCTCCAAAAGGCCCTCCCTTGTCATAGAAATGCTTTAATTTTATACTTTTTAAAACCTTATTTTTCACCTTACTTTTATGAACATTGAGAGATGGGTCCAAACCGTGAGGTCCCTCCCCAAAAATATTCTCATGCGCCTGTGACACCACTTCTATGCTACATGGAACCATGGACCCCTTTTGTCCCATTGAAAAGTCCCTTGCATCAGAAGCATTGTACCTTTTTAAGCTAGGATGTTGTGTATCCCCTTTTAAGGAACAAATCACATTGTCAAAAGAAGAGTGTCCTGCTACACGTTTCACCACAACTTTGTTCTTTACATGAAAAGGGGTCTGACCATTCTGCTCTAAACCTTTATCCAACGGGTTAAAACCTAAAACGTTATCCACCCTTTCACCTTCTTCCTCTGCCGCATTCATCGGGGAAAACGCATGAATATCATCACCGCTGAAACCCCCTCTTCATCTTCCTCAAAGCCTCCTTCAAAATCGCCTTCAGTGTTAAAACTTCGATCATCATCCTGATTAAAAAACCCAGAATCTGTTTCTGAAACCATGGAAGAACACACAGAAGAAGCTTCCTTAAACGACTCAAGAAACACCTCCCGAAAAAATCGTGAAAAGTTTGTTGTCTATCAGAACCTCTATAGAATCCTTAAATACATAATAAAATGAGACCTTCACCAGAATCCGAGCAACGTCCTTGCAATCACCCTTAATCATATGACTGTCGGCTCGAACAAATGTTCCAAATGATTCAAAAACGACTTTGAAAAACTCCAAATTCCACGCTTGCACCGGGACACCAGACAGACTAACCAACGTCGACTTGTGTTTCCACATCTGAATCTTTCCATGGTATGATAGCCTGAAACCATTTTTTCCAACAATGTTCACCTTCCACAATCAAGTCAGTGATATCACCATTCATCGTTTCTTCCAAAAGATAGATATTGGACCCCAAAGGCGTAACCTTGATTGTATAATACCCATCCAGTTCCAAGTCTGTCCTCACTTCATAAGACATTCCAGGTTCTAAAACAATGTCCACATATGCCTTACAAAGGTTTTCCATAGTAGAAATCTTAGAAGAAAATTTGTTAACAGAGTTATTATCCTTATTCCCAAAGTCAGAAATACAGGGCCTCTTTCCTCTATTAAGGACTGCATCAGCATAAGAAGATGCTCATTTCCTTTGTCCGACATTCAAATCACTAGCCTCACCAATGTGAACAACATTTCTTCTAAAAATATCGTCGTTGCGCACTCCTCGATAACCAGCATTAACCCCTCTACCATCCCTAACAAACCTAGGCAAATTCACATGAATTTTCCTACCTTCAATCTGAATGTTATCGATTCTCACCGCTAAAATCCTCGGATCCTCCACTCCTATAAACCTCGCAAAACCATATTTTTTACCTAAGTTATTACTCCTGAGATAAATCAATACTTCCACCACATCGCCTTCACAACCAAACAACTTGAAAAGGTTCTCCGATCTCATCCTATCGGGAAACTCGAAAAAATAAAAGGAAACAAGGAAGGCGTCATTACTAGAAAATGTAACACCCCGATTTAATTTCATTGTTTAATTAAATTATTTTGAGGAGGTTTGTTGTTAATTATGATGTGTGATGTTTAATAATAAGATGGTTGATTGATTTGAGTTATTTTAAGTTGATTTGTGAATTAGACTTATTTTGGGGAGGTTTTAATAGTAATGTTGAGAGGTGTAGATAAAACCCCATAAGTGGATCAACTAGATAATTTTAGTAATAATAATATTAGTATTATTTTTATGATATTTTAATTAAAATAAGGAAAATAGGATTAGTAAGAGGTTTTAGGGAGAATTAGACAAAAATCAGAATTTGGAGAGAAAAACGAGTCTTGGGAGATCAAGAGTTAGGGCTAAGGATTTGCAAGGAGATTTTCGTAGGAATTTTCACCCATAGATTCAAGTCGCATTCAATCCAAAGGTAAGGGTGGGATTTGTATTTTATAACCAGGTGAAAATAATCTGTAATATAGGATAGGGTTATTTGATTTCCTGGTTGTTGTTAGTATGATATTTCTATACGATTTCATATGAATTAGATGAATTGATGATGGTATGACTGGTGTGAATCCTCTGTTAATCGTTGTTGTGTATAATTGTTGTGATGATTTTCTGAGATGTGTGATGAAATTGTGATGAATCTGAATTAGATGATGATAATAGGTTGATAAATTGGTGTAGTAATGATAAATGAGTAATAAGATGAAGAATTATGAGTCTAAAACATGATAGAAACCCAATTAGGACCGATATGATGTGATAGAATGATGAACCCGTAGCATAAGATGAACTTAGGTGGTTTTTGGTGATTTGAGTAAGGGATCTGGGATACGCGTATGGGGCTAGGCGTTACACGTAACAACTGATGGTTACGCCGCCTGTTACGCGTATAGAGGGTGAATTTTTCAGGCCCTCTGGTCATTTGTGTATGGTACGCGTATGAGCATAAGGTGTTACGCGTATGTGAAGGTTGTTACGCGTTTGGTACACGTTTGGGCAGCAGAGATGCATTTTTGTGATTTCGTAGCGTTTCGCCTATCGATTCGCGTCTGTTCCTTTTTCTGATGACCCGTGAAATGACTGAGAACTAGTAACTGATGATATATGAAATTATAGGTTAATTATATGATTATTTAACGATTTTTGTTGAACGACTTTGGACGATGAATCTAGAGATGATGAACTAAGATGATTAAGATGATTTTACATTGTGGTGATGATGCGTGTTTATGTAGGTTTTATGACCAACGATGTTGCAATGCTACAATGATGTAAGGTGATTTAAGATGATGTGATTGGACGATGTTTACGATGTTGATTGTGTTGTATTCCATTTTCATACCGCATACATTTTTGCATTATTAAGATTACCTAGAATGGCAAACACGATGTTTAAGATGAAGACTTATGTCTTGTTGATGCCCACCTAAATGACATGAATTTTTAAGATGGGAGTTTGCTCTGAATGGTACCACATGCATGCATTGTCGAGACACATTTTAATTGCATTATTGAATGATTGATGAGTGTTTATGAATGTTGTGATGATGCGATGTTTATAATGAATATGGTGTGAATGGGTGGTTGAATGACTTTAACTTATTTATGCTGATTATTATATCATGTTTATAATTGTCGATATCTCACCCCTTCTGTTTGAATGTTACCCTCTGTTGCTAACGTGCAGGTAATCCTGAGTAGTGAGGAGTTTTCCATTAGATGGTTTGAGTCGTTGGTCTCTCTGATATGTAACACTTCAGGGGGGATTAGTGAATGCATGATTTTGATTGAACCTTTGTTTCGTTTATAATTGGATATATATGTTTCTTTTAAAAGATGATGATTTTGGATTTTGATGAATTACTTATGAAGTTGGTTTTATGATGAGTTGTTATGATTTAAATGATTTCACTTTGTAGTTAAGACATGACTTATTACTTGATATGTGTAACACGGTGGGAGAACTGACTTTCTATATATGTTGCGGATAGCAATAGTCGCCACAGACTTTTATTTTATCCATAAGGAAAGGACATAAAAGAACAGGAAAGACCTATTTTTAAAAGACTTGAGTTTGGGGGGTAGGTTATATAAAGGGAAGGTGTTAGCACCCTTTATATCCATGGTTATCCATGGGCTCTTAGTTACTTAGCTCACTTATTCGTTTGAAAAAAGAAAGTGTAGTGTGTGTTTAGAAAATTTTCTAAGTACTTTGCAATGATCCTTGTATGGATGTATACAAAGCCTTTGTTTTGAAAATATTTGAAAAAAGTGAGGTGTGAAAAGTATTTTTAAAGTGTGAGCAAGTAACTATGAGGTACCTACCCTAGACTAAGTCATTCATGTTCTTATATGTTCTTTCAAGGGTAAGACTATCCCTATTATTAAGGAATAGGTAGTCATTACCTTAGATTTTAAGGGACGGGCGTAGGGTCATCGTACGGTCATTGAAGGCAACTGGGGGTGTCTTTAGCAATTTGGGAGGGACTTTCATCTTTTAATCTGAAGGGATAAGATCAATTAGGAAACACCGTAGGCAACATCGTAGGGACTTGATCTTTTAACCGAGGGAGAGACAAGATGATTTAGGGTTTTGCTTAAGACACCCCACTTTCGAGGGACTTGACCGTTTAATAAGGCAACCAAAAGGGATAACCCTAGGAGGTGTAGACAACGATCTTAGATCGACTTACGTGTGTGAGTGTTTATTTTCAAATATTTTTTTATCTTTTTTTAATTAATTTTCTAAGTTCAATTAATTACAATTATGTTTCCACTCCCTATTTACTAACCATGCAAATAAATAATATAATTAATAAAGACAGAAAAATAAAGCTACTCTATTACATCGCTTTGGGGCAGATACAATATAATCGGACGGAAAATAACTTACAATAATTACAACTTATACATTTTTCTAATATGATAAATAAATCAAAATTAAATGAAGGAAATAAAAGCAAAATAAATTAAAGAAAATTAAAATTAAAATTTAAAGTTAAAAATTAGGTTAAAGTTTTAATTAAGAAGAATTATGTTTAGGTTAGACAAATTAGGGTTAGAAATTAAAATTAGGGTTGATTAGGGAAATTCAGGATTTTAAGGAAATTAGGATTTACTTAAATCTAAATAATTAACTTTATTTAAAAATTAATTGAAATTATTTACATGAGATATAAAAACACAATAATTAAAAGAATTATTTAAAAGAGAATTTTAAGAAAATTAGATTTTTTAGAAAAAAAAACAATTAGATTTAAAGAAAATTAAGCCAATTAATTAATTTAGAAAAATATACAAAACTAAATATATATATATATATACAAAATTATTATTAATTTATAAAAAAAATAATATTTTAATTATATGCACAATTATCATTATTGTAATATAATTAAGAACTAATTAATGATTAAAATAAGGTTATTAATTGATTTACAAATTAAACAAAATCAAAATAAATAAAAATTAATTATTTACATAATTATTATTTATTTTTATATATAGGAAAAATAAATTGAGAATTAACTAATGAATTTTATTTAACAAAAACATTGATGGTAATTATTAATTAATCAATTATAATATATTTCATAAAATAATAAAACAAAAGAAAAATAAAACAGATGCTTAAAATAAATGGGGGAGGCCTGGTTTTGAACCCAGGACCTCCCCATTACCAGGGATAAGCATAACCAGTTGTGTTGCGCGCGAGCTTTGACATCCAATGGCAAACATGCATTATATATAAAACCTGCGAAATACAATGAAATTAAAAACAAAAATGCAAAACCTGAGGATCAAACCCAGGTTCGTTGGTTTCCATACGCGTCTACCTTACCAGCTGGGCCATCAGCTTCTTTTGATATTATAACATAAATAATATATAATAAAATAAAACTAAAATTTGAAATCAGATTTTCGCGCGCAGGGCCTTCTTCTTCACTGGTCTGTCCAGTTAGGTTATAGTGACAATCGTTCGTCACTATAACTTGTAGTGACGGTTCTTTTGTGTCGCTATAGGTCATGCATGCTTGAACATGAACAATACACATAATAAATCCAGTTTAATGACCCAAATCAATCTAAGGCAGTCCAATAATTCTGAATATTCATTAATTTGGTTTAAAATAAGCTTTCAAGCGAATGCCAAATTTGGGATTCTTAGAGCCCTAAACATGGCAACTCGCGCATTTGACCATGGAACTCCAAGAAACCTGCCCATAAACGATCCATATACAATAACAAACAAGATTATAAGCACAAAAATGATTTACAACGAATGAATGAATGAAATCGAAAATTGATAAAACAAGAATAATATTGATTCAAATTATGGCATATGAAGGTGTTTTTGATATTGTGAATGATGCAAATTCGTCAATGATGGCCCAGGAGTGATTTGCAACCTTTATCTTGTTTGGAAAAGTCCTCCAAGTGGGAATTCGGATTTGACTTGTTAAGAGAAATTTTGAAGTTTGAATGGTAATCTTGGTTGCTGGAAAATCGTCTCCCTTGTTTGTGTTAAGTTAGACTCTTATAATAGAATGAAATTAGGTTAAAAATTGGGCTTATGGATCATGACATTTGATTGCTTGATGGTGAAGGAAAAATCAACCATAAATGTGCAAAAAATCAAATATACTCTTGCTATAATGATCTCCCACGAGTTTGGATCCTCTCAATCAACCTTAAATGCTTTATCAATCATTCTAGAACAAAAATCTGATTTTTTATCTGACTTTTTGTATTTTATTTTCATTAAAATTGAATTTTATTAAATAAAATCCAAAATAATAAAATATAAAATATAAAAATCTGAAAAAATGATCATTGAGTCGTGCTTTATGTTATTGTGAAGATTGAATTGCAATTTCATGGGCCCATTTGGAGAAAACTGGATTTGAGACCCTTTTTGCTCAATGCACCCTTTGAAAATTTCCCAAATGGGATAGCATTTCTATGGATTTTGTTATCGTGTTGCCTAATACTGCAAGAGGACATGATTCGATTTAGGTGATCGTTGATAGGTTAACAAAGTCGAATCACTTCATTCCTATCAATATTAGTTTCTCGGTGTCTAAGTTGGTTGAGATCTATGTTAGAGTGATTGTGAAGCTGCATGGTGTTCCGTTGAGTATTGTGTCGGATAGAGATCTGAGGTTTACGTCGAGTTTTGGAAGAGTTGGCAAGAGGCATTGGGTACTAAGTTGAGGTTGAGTTCAGCTTATCATCCTCAGACAGATGGACAAACGGAAAGAACTATTAAGTCGTTAGAGGATTTATTGAGAGTGTGTGTTCTTGAACAGGGAGGTTTGTGGGATACTTATCTTCCGTTGATAGAATTCACATATAACAACAGTTATCATTCTAGTATTGGGATGGAACCTTTTGATGCGTTGTATGGTCGGAGATGTAGGACTCTGTTATGTTGGCATGAATCTGGTGAAGGTGTAGTACTTGGACCTGAGATAGTTTGAGAGACTACAGAGAAGATTAATTTGATCAGAGAAAAGATGAAAGCGTCTTAGAGTAGACACAAGAGTTACCATGATAAGCGAAGAAAGGACTTGGAATTCCAGGATGGTGAGCATGTGTTTTTTAGAGTTACGCCTGTAACCGGTGTTGGAAGAGCGTTGAAGTCTAAGAAGCTTACTCCGAGGTTTATTGGTCTGTATCAGATTTTGGACAAAATTGGAAAAGTTGCTTATCGAGTGGCTTTACCGCCTAAATTGTCGAATTTGCATGATGTGTTCCACGTTTCGCAACTCCGAAAGTATGTTCCTGATCCGTCTCATGTTGTTAATATGGATGATATTCAAGTACGGGATAATCTCACTGTGGAGACTGTCGGTACGTATTGAGGATCGAGAAATGAAGACCTTGTGAGGCAAGGAGATAGCGTTAGTGAAAGTTGTTTGGCTAGGAGCTGTTGGGGAGAGTATGACGTGAGAATTAGAAAGCAACATGCAGGAGACTTATCCTGAGTTGTTTAAGCGGGGTAAGTTTTCGAGGACGAAAATGTTCTAGTGGGGGAGAGTTGTAACACCCCGATTTAATTAAATTTTTTAGTTAAATTATTTTAAGGAGGTTTGTTGTTAATTACGATGTGTGATGTTTAATAATAAGATGGTTGATCGATTTAAGTTATTTTAAGTTGATTTGTGAGTTAGACTTATTTTGGGGAGGTTTTAATAGTAATGTTGAGAGGTGTAAATAAAAGCTCATTAGTGGATTAATTAGATAATTTTATTAATAATAATATTAGTATTATTTTTATGACATTTTAATTAAAATAAGGAAAATATGATTAGTAAGGGGTTTTAGGGAGAATTAGACAAAAATCAGAATTTGGAGAGAAGAACGAGTCTTGGGAGATCAAGAGCTAGGGCTAAGGATTTGCAAGGGGATTTTCGTAGGAATTTTCACCCATAGATTCGAGCTGCATTCAATCCAAAGGTAAGTGTGAGATTCATATTTTATAACTGGGAGATTAAGACTGAATTGATGTGATAGAATGATAAACCCGTAGCAGAAGATGAACTTAGGTGGTTTCTGGTGATTTGTGTAAGGGATCTGGGATACACGTATGGGGCTAGGCGTTACGCGTAACAACTGATGGTTACGCCGCCTGTTACGCGTATGGAGGGTGCATTTTTCAGGCCCTCTGGTCATTTACGTATGGTACTCGTATGAGCGTAAGGTGTTACGCGTATGGGAAGGCTGTTACCCGTTTGGGCAGCAGAGATGCGTTTTTGTGATTTCGTAGCTTTTCGCCTATTGATTTGCGTCTGTTCCTTTTTCTGATGACCCGTGAAATGACTGAGAACTAGTAACTGATGATATATGAAATTAGAGGTTAATAATAGGATTATTTAACGATTGTTGTTGAACGACTTTGGACGATGAATCTAGAGATGATAAACTAAGATGATTTTACACTATGGCGATGATGTGTGTTAATGTAGGTCTTATGACCAACGATGTTGCGATGTTATGATTCTGTAAGGTGATTTAATATGATGTGATTGAACGATGTTTACGATGTTGATTGTGTTGTATGTCATTTTCATACCGCATACATTTTTGCATTATCAAGACAGTCTGGAATGACAAACACAATGTTTAAGATGAAGACTTATGTCTTGCTGATGCCCACCTAAATGGCATGAATTTTTAAAATGGGAGTTCGCTCTGAATGATACCATATGCATGCATTGTCGAGTCACGTTTGAATTGCATTATTGAATGATTGATGAGATGTTTATGAATGTTGTGATGATGTGATGTTTATGATGAATATGGTGTGAATGGGTGGTTGAATGACTTTAACTTATATATGCTGATTATTATATCCTGTTTATAATTGTCAATAGCACACCCCTTTTGTTTGAATGTTACCCTCTGTTGGTAACGTGCAGGTAATCCTAAGTAGCGAGGAGTTTTCCGTTAGATGGTTTGAGTCGTTGGTCGCTCTAATATGTAACACTTTGGGGGGGGGGGGGGATTAGCGAATGCGTGATTTTGATTTAACCTTTGTTTCGTTTATGATTGAATAAAGATGTTTCTTTTAAAAGATGATGATTTTGGATTTTGATGAATTACTTATGAAGTTGATTTTATGATGAGTTGTTATGATTTAAATGATTCCGCTGTGTAGTAAAGACATGACTTATTACTTGATATGTTGTGATGAATTGTTTTAAAGAAGAAAAATCTGATACCCCGTTTTTGTTGAACTCTGATTTACTTATAAGTAATTGCGGGTAGAAATGGGGTGTTACAGAAAACGTTCCTCTACCCTTCGAGCAAATGTCCCGTCTCGGCTTAATATTACAAAAACCTCTCTTCGTAACCGATCTGCACTCCATGGCCCATGAAACAAACACCACCGGAAACCCACCACAGCAGACCACCCTGGCTCCTTGAAGTAAGAAGATCTCTAACTCGAAAATTAGGAATTTAAACCGAACAAAATCTCAAAACGCCGCGGTAAGAGCCATGAAACTTTCCAATTAATGTACCGGAAACATGTTGAAAATCTTAAACAAGAAAAGAAAAATGAGATGACAGAACACTGAAAATTCAAAAAGTTAGAGATGGGAGAGAGCTTTTCTCGTAATGAAGATAACTTTTGTAAAAATAGATGGTGGTGAAATTTAAAAGTTTTTGATGATGGTAATTTATTTGATCGGAACATTTAATCTTTTATCTTATCTTTTAAAGAACTAATTGTGATCCGATTTGTTTGATAGAGAGAGTACCTCTTGTACTTCATTAGAATATAACTTCATTACCGATACTATTTATTATATTATCATATGGATACTATTATATTTAAGAAAAAAAGCATATAAAATCTAATTAATAAAAGATATACGTTGACATGTATTAAAAGAATGAATTGCAATTATGAATAAATAGTACTAATATATCAATAGTATTTGATTACATTTTAGAACATGAGATTCGACGTAAGGAAAAGAAAGAAGAAAAAATGTAGTTATGTGGGACATGATTATTCTTGGGTACATTAATGTCACGCAACAAAGTCGGACAGAGTCTTGAAAACATTGGCATTGATAAACCAGGATTGAAAACGGTGGTAAATTGGTGTGTGGTGCCTATACTAGGCATGGAGCTCATGTGGCAGATACAGTTTGCATTCAATTCAACAAGGTTTAATTACTAAGGACGGTAGGACACTCATTAACCAAACCATTAAGAATGTTTCATAACTCTTTACCTAAATAAATTACATCATTAATTTAACCTATTTGCATATATTCAAAACTTATAAAACAAACAATAATGTTTTTATTACATTATAGTTAAAGAGATATGTTTTCTTCAAATTAAATAAGTGCAACTTGGGGGTTGTCATTCAGAGGATACAAAATGAATTATCATACACGATTCAAAATTTGATATTTTAAATTATGTTTATACTATTTTATTTATACAGTTTAAAAGAATTTCATAAAATATTTATCATATTTAAAATACGATAAAATAGATCAATCATTAGTTGGTCCAGTGGTGATTGGTGTTAGATTTGGTAGGAAAGATAGTTGTTCGATCCCTCACGTCTATGATTGGAAGGAGGTTGAAACCACTTGATGTTATAATTGACCCCCGAACCAGATTAAATTAGTGATGAAAATTGAAAACAGAAACGATAAAATAGAATATTTATTTGATTTGCTACACTTAAATTTAGGAGTGGCAAACAAGCATGTCCTTCTCGTTTAAAAATAATAATAAAAACAGGATAGAATCAGAGACATCTCAATCCTTTGAGAGGTCCTGTGTAAAAAGTTGAAGTTAACTTCAATTAAGTTATGAAATTTGTTTAAGAGGTCATATTTAATCATAAATTAACTATACAATATTTATATGGAGGCCCTTTTTTTCATAACTTAGTCATGAAAAAATGTGAAGCCCTGTGCGGTAGGCCGCCTTGCACGCCCTCAAAGACAGCCCTGGATAGAATGAGCATAATGGAACATGTTGACCAAAAATCTAGGTTTGTGCAGCAAAAAAAAAAGTACAGACCTGCATTTTTATGTTTAAAAATTACAAAAATATATATTAATGTCGCGCCCACGAAAGCTCGGGAAAATATAAGGGGATATAGAAAAGGTGTATTAGAGAGTGCAAAATTAAAATCTTATTCTGTATAAAAAAAATTGTGCATAAAACTCAAATGCCCGATAGATCAAATCCATTTTATCATTCTTATAATACAATAAAATAGGATATTTATTTGATTTGCTACACTTAAATTTAGGAATGGCAAATGGACATGTCATGTCCTTTCCGTTTAGGTTTGTTTCGCGGAAAAAAAAATGTTGAACTAAAATCTTATTCCACGCAGCAAAATAAATAAGGATTAGACACATAGGTATTATATCTCTTATATCTAAAATTATAAAATTTTATGTTAATGCTTAAAAGGGACTTATGATTTAGAGGTCGAGATCATATAACAAACATTTTTCTTTTATATCTTTTTCTATAATATAGAAATTTATTTGAAATCTCTTTGTACAAAAATGTTGCACACTTATTAATTAATGTGGCAGGGTGAATGTGATGAGCTGTAAACTAAGACAGATGAAGAAAGATGGAAAATAGTGGCGATAATTTCGTATGGGCAAGAATGTGACTTGCTTCATAGAATTAACAAAATGACACAAATTTTTTTTCTTTTTATATAAATATGAGATCACTTGTTTACACTCTCAATAACAAATAAATTATCTTGATTTGTTTCTACAGAGAGGTTCAACCACCAACTACTTTCATTTCTTCTTGGCCAACAAATGCTGTTAAATGAAACAATCAATATCTTCCTTTTAACTATGTTCTCTCTCTTTCTTTCCTCTTCCTCTCTTTTTTTGTGTTAATCTTTCAATTTTAAATACCCAACACCACACGCTTTCATCACCACCACCACCATTACCATTACCATTACCACTACCACTACCCTACTACTAGTACTATACTTTTTTAACCTTTAACACAGTTTCTCCCAAACATCCTCATTTTATGTTTCTTTTTCATTTTGCAACTTTTAGCAACACTTTTTTTTCAACATTCTTCTATTTATATTTAAACCGTCTCCATAGTCCATATCCATAAATATTTTCCTTCAAACATGCAAATGAGTAATGTAATGGAAAAAAGTAGATTCATTTTAACAATGACTGCAAGGTTCATCAACGAAGCAATAAGTTTCCTAGTCTTTTGTTTCCTTGACCTAGTTGATTTTCTTCTCTGTTTTCTCTTTAAATCAGTCGACATGTTATTCGACTCCGAATTTCGACCGTGTTATTGTTCTTCTTCTGCTAAAGAAGCAATAACTAGTGGTGGAAAAATCTTGGTCTCTCAACAAGGTGAATCCAAAATCGTTTCGCTTAGTTCGACTAAGTTACAGTTAGAGGATATTTCCGACACGCTTTATTCTCGTCCTTCGCTTGTTTCTGAGGTTTCGAGGTTGACTATTAACGAACTTAAAAGATTGAAATTGGAAGATCCTGTTCTTGCTCAATCTAAGAGAGGAAACTCACGTTGTTCTAGCTTTACGGTGAATGCTACTATCGTTGAAATGCTTCAAGGTAAAATTAGTAAAAATAATGTTGTTAATCAAATCCCTAGATGGTCAGATTGTGATTGCAAAGAATGCTGCTCTTGGATTCAACCTTCTAGTAACACCACTCTCTATGTTAAGTCTCAATTTCCAACCTCAGGTAAAATCTTACATTACATTATCATATAGTGCATGTTGCAGTCGAAAAACTGATATTTTTTCGACTGCAACATATATTGCAGTCAAAAAAATTGATTTGACTGCAACACTGTATTAAACCCTAATTGTTTAACGATATGTGTTATGATCATGATCAGGTGAAGCGAGAGAAGATGTGTTGTTTATACATGGATTCATATCATCCTCACTATTTTGGACAGAAACCTTGTTCCCAAATTTTTCAAGTGAAGCAAGATCAAGATATAGGTTATTTGCAGTTGATTTACTAGGTTTTGGGAAGAGTCCTAAGCCAAGTGAATCACTATACACATTAAGGGAACATTTAGAGATGATAGAGAAATCTGTATTGGAGGCCCATAAAGTTGAATCTTTCCATATTGTGGCCCATTCATTGGGATCAATTTTAGCCCTAGCACTTGCAGCTAAATATCCTCACTATGTCAAGTCCATTACTTTGCTTGCCCCAGTAAGTAGAATCATTTATTTGCCTCCATTTGATGTTGATGTTTATTTAATGTTCATTTAGATTCATCTTATGTTTACTTTTTTATTTATTTTTCTCATGTTATAGCCCTACTATCCTGTACCCAAGGGCGAACCGCAAGCGACTCAATATGTGATGAGACAAATCGCGCCGAGACGCGTCTGGCCGCCCATGGCGTTTGGCGCGTCGTTGGTTTGTTGGTATGAACATATAACTAGGATGATTTGTTTTCTCATATGTAAGAATCATCGACTGTGGATATTTCTCACGAAACTCATCACTCGTAATAGGTAAATTCGTATTTTATGTCTTTTTTGTATGTATTTTTTAATATATTTTTATACTTGTACAGTACATAGTACATATATACCTGTATAGATTCAATGCATGTGATCATAAAATCTATCTAACTATTCACTACTATTGAAATTTTATATTTGTTGACTCAAATTTCACTTTAAATTCGGATGGAGCAATAAATATAAAACTCTCAGAAAAATAGTTGTGAGTTGGTGACAAACTCCACACCACAATAAATCACAAGATAGCATTGGCTGAATTTTTCTATGTATAAAAAAATTATGCTGTCAAACTTTAATATTTAATTCACAACTCACAAGTCACGTCTTTCTCAAGTTCGTTTTAAGAAAAAGGCACCTCAATTTTTTTATGTCATCATTTAAACTTTATGCTATTTTTCTAGAATAAAATATTACTACTGTAAAAGAGTACTCTATAGTTAGGTGAACTAATATTATAAATGACATATTTAAAATTTATTCTAATTTACTGACAGAAATTAAATATTTTTGCACCCTCCCATTTTGTGAGCATAAGTCAAATGTGTCAGAAACTAGAAACTGAGTATAGTAGATGGAGTCAGATATATTGAATGGTTGCATTAATTTCTACCCTTAATTTATTCAAGTATTGTTGGCCATAAATGTGATTCATTTCAAAAATATATGTTATAATTTTAGTAAAATGATGTAGATTTTTAAACTAACCCAAAGTTTTGTATTAAATAATTTTCTTTGAATAGGGTAAGGACTTTCTTGCTGGAAGGATTCTTTAGTCACACCCATAATGCAGCTTGGCATACACTACACAATATTATATGTGGAACAGCTGCAAAACTTGGAACATATTTGGAAATGGTGAAAGAAAATCCGAATTGTAAAGTTACTATATTTCATGGAAAAAATGATGAGGTTATTCCTATTGAGTGTAGCTATGATGTTCAGAAAATGATTCCAAGTGCTGAGCTTAGAGTTATTGATGATAAAGATCATATAACTATTGTTGTTGGACGACAGAAAGATTTTGCTAGAGAATTGGAAGAGATTTGGAATTCTACAAACAAGAGTTGAAGAGTTGAAGAAATGATGAGAAACATGTTTATGTTTTAGGTTTTGTTTATGTCAAATCAAGTGTTGTTTTTGTATGTTTTCTCATAAATTATATATCACTTGCTTACAAAATACTAAGCAAAAAAAAATGAAGCACATATTAGTTATTTATACTTTGGTTCTTGAAATTTATAAATAAAATACCAAAGTGCTATCTTGCACTATTTAAAGTATAGTTTCTTTTGTTTCTTTTTTATTCTTTTGTGTTTGTATCATCATAGTCGAGTGTTGAATTCATTTACTTGACAATAAAAAAAGGTAGGTGAGAAAACATCGATAAATTATTTTCATGTCATGGATGTTATTTATCACGAAAGTTTTCCTTATGAATTCTAATTGACTTGTCTAATTGATATTTGGTCAGCAGAAAACATTGGTAGTAGAATGAAGTAATATTATGGTGTGTTGTCATGTATTATTTGTGATATTTTTGTGACAATGAACAATTCTGAAAATAGTAACATTGAAGAGTAGTTAGCATGTATACTTAAATACAAGTTAGCAATAGTTAGGTACAACATAGCATAGCTTATTAAAATCAATTTATTTAATCTATAGTATAGCTTATTAAAATCAATTTATTTGATCTATAAGTTAGTTAAGTGTGTTTTTCATAGTTGACTTTGATCATAATTTAATGAATATTTAGTTGAAAATTATATTGGAAATTCAAATGTTATAATCGGTTAATACGGGGTGTAATCGGTTAGAGCAAAGTCAGTAGCACTTCTAAGTTGTAGAAATTGAAGATTTCACAGTTGTAATTGATCAACTTGTGATATTAATCGGTTACCACTGAATATGATTTAATTTCATTGTTAACTCTAACCGATAAATCAAATGGTGTAACCAGTTATAAGTTTGAATTTTGTATTTTTCTATTATTTCAATTGTTTGTTTTGGATCTTAATCATAACGTAACATTTGTATAAATGTATAGGATGCATTCTCATTCTAAGTTAATGCAGTAATCCCTTTTCACCCTTAATTCTCTCTCTCTCTCTCTCTCTCTCTCTCTCTCTCTCTCACACACACACACACACAAACCACACATAATTTTCCTCTTTCACTTTCCACATTCCAATTTACTCTACCTTGTTCACTAATCTTGTGATTCAAAGTTCCAACATTTGCCATCACGAATCTGGTTTTGATCCACAAACACCTAGTGTGCAACATGAATTTTGTTTCTAATGAAAGAATCCTTGCAAACCTACATATTCTTTATACGATGATTAGGTGGTTTTAAGATGATTAATGATGATTAGGTGGTAGTTGGAAAGTTTGGAGTTAATATTAGGATTAAATGATGATTAGGTGGTTTTAAGATGATTAATGATGATTAAGTGGTAGTTGGAAAGTTTGGAGTTAATATTAGGATTAAATGGGGATAAGAGAGAGAGAGAGAGAGAGAGAGAGAGAGAGAGAGAGAGAGAGAGAGAGAGAGAAATAGTGAGATTTAAATGAAAGAAGTTTGAAAAGAGCGTAAGAAGTTTTTGAAAAACTGACAAATTGTTTGTTTTATTGATATGGAGACCTCCATTAGGGCAATGGTAAATGTCATTTGCCTTAAAATGCTGAATTTGAAAAACCAAGCTATTGGCGAATGCCATTAGCATATTAGCGAACGCTAAGGGTCTAAAATGCGCAAAATGAAACTTTTGGCTTAACATTTTGGAATTCAATGTGTTTAAGTCCATAACACTGCTAGTTGAAAAGGTTTTTGCACATGGACTTAATCTAAAACATAAAAATGAATGAAGTAAAAGGAAATTTAAAGAGAAAAATAAAAAAGAGAAATTTTCATTAATTGAAATAACAATAACATAGGTTCACACTGATACTTCGATAGTACAGTAAATATAAACTGAAAAATTACAAAGGGAAATACTAATGAAAGTAAAACAATCCTAATCAGAAAGCTGGGAAATAACGGTACAACGAATAATACTAGCCATTATGGTGTCTGATATTTGGCTCAATGAAACTCCTTAAGGAATAAACTTGTTGGAACAGATGATTAAATTACCCATTTACAACATCCATAAATTCGAGGTGTTACACTCGTAGAGAGGTCATCTCTCCTCCATGAAAATTAACTTCTGATTGCAAAGCATGGAAAGCAGTAGTGAAACCATTGGGAGGATTAATGGGATGCACACCAGAGGAAAGTGTAGCAACATCAAAAAAGGTTTCATTTTGATTCTCATATGGTTGAGGGGAATCAGGTGGAGTAGGGGACTCATTCTGACCCTCCAAATCATATAGCCAATTATCCATGTTATGAACATTCGTCTTCTCATGGTTTGGTAAAGTAAAGTTGTGAACAACCTTATTATCAATCAAAGACTCAAATTCCATAGGTCATATATTAGCAATGATGCCACCGTTAAAACAGAATTTGATATGCATGGGATGGATACCTCCAAAAACATGTGAATGGTTAATTTAGTATCTCAGGCCAATGGCATCAGTAATCATAGTGAATAATCCTCCTATAATAATAGTTCCATGGGGTTCATGAGCAATTTTGGCTAGGTTGGCTAACATAAACGTAGCAACATTCACGGGTTTCCCTTGGGAGGAATAGTACATGATGAAAAGTTTGTCTCTAGATACAGAAGTGATGTTCTCTCCTTTTCCAAAGAGTTTATGGGCTAAGGTCTTATGGAAATAGCGGATAGCAGGATTATGGATGCTCTCGGAAAACATAGCATTCGGCTCAGGGTGGTAGTTTCCAGTTATGGTACACCGGAAATAGTCAAGATTAAGGTTAGTAAAGGTGTCATTTGGAGCTACGGTAAAAACATCTGGACCATTAGGAAATCCCAATAAGTCAGCCATCTCATGGTGAGTGAAACAATATTTTCTCCCAAATAGTCTAATGGTAGCCAGACCTCTGCCAAATCCGAACCCTCTGGTAGGATCATAGTAAAGAGAACACAGAAACTCAAGGGTAAGTTGACGATAAGTTCTAAACCTACTCCTCACAACAAATTCATCCCAACCTATCTGGTTAAGAAGATACATGACATTGTTTCGGATCCCTAGGGTGGTCATAGAGAATCCATCAGGATAAATAGATAAAGTCAATTGTCTCTGAGCTATCACTTCAAAACTTTGCCTCTGGGCTTTGTTCCTAAAGACAACCTCTATATCATCAACAAGTTGCATTCTCCTAAGTTAGTATCGAGTTATTATAAGCTATGTTAGCCTGAAAGTATACAAATATTATGTTATTAGTGAATTGTATCGCACGGAATTGTTAAAATAGACATTAATAATAATAATAATAATAATAATAATAATAATAATAATAATAATAATAATAATAATAATAATAATACAAATAACATAAAAATAGAAATAGAAAATAAAAAAGAAAAATAAAACAAGAATATAAAAAAAGCAGAAAAAATCTAAACTTAAGGTCGTAGGTTGCCTCCCACGTAGCGCTTCGTTTAATGTTGAGAGCTTAACATTAATTTAGAATGGTGTTATTCCTTTGAAATAGTGGGCAGCTCTTCTAATTTATATCTTATGCATAAATCATTTTTTTCTACGTTATGGTAATGCTTAATTCGTTGCATGTTTACAACGAATGTCTCATTGGATTTACCTCATATTTCTACGACTTTGCTTCGGAAAACTTTTATGACTTTAAAAGGGTCAGACCATCTAGAACGTAGTTTTCATGAAAATAATTTTAGTCGAGAATTGAAGAGAATGACTATGTCACCCTTATTAAATTCTCGCCTTACTATTCGCTTATCATGCCACTGTTTGGTTCTATCCTTGTAAATCCAGCCATTTTCATAGGCATCTAATCTAAGTTATTCTAGCTCATGGATATCTAAGACTTTTTTCTCTCATGCGGTTGTGTAGTTCATGTTTAGGGTCTTAATGGCTCAATAGGCTTTGTGCCCTAGCTCTACAAGAAAGGGACACAATTTACCATAAACTCATTTAAATGGAGTGGTTCCTATTGGAGTTTTGTACGTTGTCATATAAGCCCTTAGAGCTTCATGAAGTTTCGCAAACCAATCTTTCTTAAAGGTTGCAACGGTTTTTTCTAGTATTTGCTTAATTTCCCTATTGGAAACCTCAACTTGTCCACTAGTTTGTGGGTGATAGGTCGTTGCTACTCGGTGTCGGACTCCATATTTGAGCAATAGTTTTCCAAAAATATTTGAAATTAAATGGGAGCCTCTGTCGCTAATGACAATTTTTGGCACAGCGAATCTATGAAAAATTATATTCTTGAAAAGCTTGACTACTACCCGTGTATCATTCTTTGGAGAAGTTATTGTCTCAATCCATTTTGATATGTAATCCATGCGACAAGTATGTATTTATTGCCAAAAATCGATGGAAAAGGGACCATAAAATATATGCCCCAAACATCAAAGATTTCTACTTCTAAGATACCTTTCAGTGGCATCTCATTGCATCTAGAGATATTTCCAGTGCGTTTGTAACTCCCCATATAATATTTATCTACAATAATATCATACAAGTGTTTGTTGGGTATTGACACCATCATAAGTGCATATTAGCACAATTCACACTCTTGACCAATTCTAAAAACAATATACAACTATGGTACAAGACATGAAAATTATAGTAAAATAAAAATACTAAGATCAAATACAATATCCTTCATTGTACAAAGATAAATTACATAGCGGAAAACTCAATATATGCTTCTCTTGAAACATCCCGATCATAGCTCCACTTGTAAACTAACCTTCAAACAAAACCTGAAAAGCAACAACAATAGTGGGGTGAGATATCAACATCTTAGTGAGTTCCCTATCTTATAGATTCTCTCAGCTCTACAAGGTTCTATAAAAATTATACTCAAGTCGGGGAAAGCCTAAACCTTGAGTTCACAATCTCGCACTCATATGGAAATATGTTTTGAGTTCACTAACTCGAAAAGTATCATTAAACTGGAAACCACGAGGTATCCCATATTCATGTCCTCTTATACCTCTAGAAGTCGGCATGAGTCATGGATCATGGTATTTACTTGACATACGAAATGGATTCGGATCCTAGGTCCGCACACCCAGAATCGTCACTTCACATGGTTCGTACACCATCACAAGTCTCTTTACTCGTAGACTCCATTCGTACTAAGCACGGGAATCAAACCTGTCATGTAATGCATGTGTATATTCCAAAGGAGCCCCTGGCTCATGAAACAGAATCTCAAGGAAAATCGGTTCTGATTATGTGATTTCACTCAAATGGGAATGTATAAAACACTCCTAAGGCATGTTAACCTTTTCCACCAAATAAACACCCAAACAGGTTCACACACATGTTCCATAGAGTGTCTCACTCACCACTAGACCATTAATCGACTAAGATATTTATCTAAGCATCGAACGTCCGAGCATCGCCATCTAGTTTCTATTAAATTCCTAGTCACAACTAGGTTCTACTATAACAGGGGTAAGTTCTCCTCACTCTTCCTATTCCATCTTTTAAGAATTTTATCGTTAATCACCTCTTTACAACATTTCATATGATACTTAAATCAAACACGAATATAAATGATTCACATAAAGGATAAGCCTTTCGGAGCCAAGCTCATCACTAACACGATAGGACTTTTAGGACAAAGGTCCCTCACCAAACATCAAACCACTCTCATGATACTTATCACAATTAACGACACATAGACATGTATAACATAATACGATAACATAAGAGAAAACACATAATAGCTCATCACATAATAATATCACTTTTCATTGGATAGATCATTTCAAGAGCTTTCTATCGATATAAAGAACACTTCAATCGGACACTCGAGTCAAAAGTTACGGATTTTTAAAAAAATAAATAAATGTTTGAAAAACTACCATGGGCGCCCGACGATCAATATTTCGCTCGGCGGAGCCCTCTGTGCCTGCTACTTCGCCCGATGATCACAGCAGCGTAAGCTCAATCTCAGAAAATTTAAAACACATAGATTTTTCTCCCATCGCCTCTTAATTCCGCTCGGTGCTCAAAGCTTCAACTCCCTGCGATCAAGACGCCGCCCAGCGGTTCACACCAGAACCAGAATTATAAATTTGCGTTTTAGGGTTTCCAAAAGCCCTCAAAACCTACTATTTTCATACCAGATCATTTCTAAACACAAAATAAGTATTATCAGTTGATCATAAGCATAGTACAACTACACTATGCAAATTATATTGATTTTCATCTGTTAGATTTCATTGATTTGCACTTTAAGCATTTTTTTATCATAAAACCTAACTTAAGCTAAAATCATCTCTAACTCTAGAACTTAAAGCTTCTATCTAAAACTCACCTTGAAAATGAAGAGGAGTTTGATGAAGATTGATGAAGAAGATTGATCATCCAAACTTTTCTCTTCTTCTAGGTTTCTTCTTCTTCTTCCCTTTTCTTTCCTTTTCTCTTCCTTCTCTCTAACTTCTTTCTATCTCTCTTTTTCTTTTATCAAATGAGAGGAAATGAAATATATAACAAATATCTATCAGTTGTATCTAAAGCACTTAATTACTAAAACCTCTGAGTCAGATAATATTAATTAAATAATTTGAGTTCGTTGGTTGCTCTAATTATTTTAACTAAAAACTCTCAGAGCACACCGGAACCCTATTGATCTTAATTAATATTATCCACAACATCTAAATAAAAACGGGGTATTACAGCGTTGGCACTAGTCTCAATTGATAATCGCGGTGTGTACGTCTTTCCATAGATTAGGCCAAAAGAGGCAAGATTGTAAGATTTTCGCATAAGTATTTGAAGTGCTTGCATGCCCTCCCTCCATATGGTGCAGAGTGGCAATGATATATGATGTCTTCTACTTCTTATTCAGGGACACATCAACGGAAAATGCCATCGGCGCCTCTCTTGAAAAGTATAGGCTTATCCCAATAGTAGTGTTTAAGATCATGGAAAATTTTCTTCTTTTGTTGGTAGGTTAGGTCCTGTGAAATTACTCTAACTGCTATGTAGTTGACAAAGTCAGCATACAATGGTAGTGTGGTTTTGGTGTAAATCGCTCCTGCAACTTCATTTGTTTCTGCGTCATTATATATCAAAGAGCATTTGATTGTTTCGCTTTCGTTTTCAAACTGGGCTACAAGTTTATCGTAAGGAAAGTTGTCATTGATGGGCACTGGCAGGTTTTGATGAAGGCCTTGATGAGGTGTTTATTAATGGGATTGATAGAGAGCCCAAAAAAGAAGATGTTGCAACTGAATAGGGCAATACTCAGCAAGAGAAAAAGGTATTTATAACTGAAGAGATGGGAAAGGAACATGTTATTGAGGATGAATACATAACTAATGATCTAGAAAATGGTGGTGATGGTGATAGTTGTGATGAAAGACCATGTGTATTGAGGTTTAGTGAGGAAGATTCATTGAGTAAGTATTTTGATTTTAAAGTGTGAATGGAGTTCTCTTCTTTAAGGCAATTCAAGAAGCAATCTTAGAACACAATGTGTTGAATGGGAGGGGGTTAGGTTTGAAAAAAAATGATAGTGTCAGATGCAGAGTAGTATGTAAGTAGAAGAAGAAATGTGATTATACAGTGTTGTGTAGTAGGGTTCTAACATCCACCATATATTAGATCAAAACTTTGTCTACAAAGCACAAGTGTGGTAGGAAATTCTTCAATAGAAATGCTAGAGAATAGTGGGTTGCAAAAGTAATTATGGATGGTTTGAAGAATAATTCTAAAATGAGCTTATGTGAGGTAGTAGCTAATGTAAGTAAAAGGTATGCAGCAGAGATACCAGGATGCAGAGCATTCAAGGCAAGGCAGATAGCAAGACATGTTATTGAAGGTGACTCAAGCAAACAGTATAGACCTTTAATTGGCTTGGATGGATGCCATTTGAAACACAAGTATGGTGGAATTCTTTTTATTGTTGTTGGGAGAGACCCTAATGGCCAATACTTGCCTATTTCCTTTGATGTGGTAGATCTGCAAACAAAATATTCTTAGAGTTGGTTTATGAAGTTGTTAATTGAAGTCATAGGAGATGGAAGGCGGTGTTTCATATCTGACCAACAAAAGGTATTCTTGATGTATTTTTGTCTCTATTTTCTTTCCATACATTACATTTTACTAATGCATATGTTGTTGTTCTTGATTAGGGTCTAGTTCAGGTATTTGAAGAGGATTATCCAACATATGAACATAGATTTTGTTTAAGGCGTTTATTCCAACTTCAAGAAGAAATTTGGAGGAGGAACTTTGTTCAGAGATCTAATGATGGCTGCTGTAAAATCCACTTACTATGAAGCACGTGAAGAAAAGATGCTCATGATTAAGGAGATCAGCTTGGAGGCTTATGAGTGGATAGAGGCAGTTCAAAAAGAAAAATGGTGTAAGCATGCTTTTCCATTTTTTTCAAAATGTGATGTCTTAATGAATAACTTGAGTGAGTTATTTAATGCAATCATACTATTACAAAGTGATAAGCCAATCATAGCAGTGTTTGAGTGGATTAGGAATTACTTAATGGGAGGTTTGTCACTCTTAGGGAAAAGGTGGATACTTATAAGGGTCAGATAATGAAAAAACCCTTAAGGAGGTTGGATAGGGAGATACAAAAGAGTGTTAGTTGGATAGCTACATATGCTGGAAGGTTAACATTTCAAGTGACCCATATGTTATTTACTGATAGCTTTGTTGTTGATTTAGAAAAACAAACTTGTTCTTGCAACTATTGGGAACTTATAGGTATCCCTTGTAAACATGTTGTTGCTGCCATATATAGGAAAGTAGATGACCATATTAAATATGTTAATAAGTGTTATCATAAAAGTTGTAACTCCCATATATAACAACATACATCAAAGCATATATATTATACATGAGTCCAAGTTTGTATATTGAAATACAAATAAGTTCTTAGTCAACACATTACATACATTAAATGTCTGAAAGCAAAAGTCGAAACTAAGGCATACTGTATACAAGATGTTAAAAATAAAATACTAAGAACTAGATCAACAATGATTTTAAAATAAACTCCATCAGTAGAAGCCATTTCATACTCAAAATATCATCTAGTAAGGATAAGTCAAACGACATTATGCTTACCCTTCTCGGAACCTGAAGTACCTAAAACAATAATCGACAACATGGGGTGAGATAACAAAATCTCAGTGGGTCTCTATCTTATGGACTCTCTCGGCTTTACAATGTTCTATAAAATAAATCCTACTCAAGTCGTAAAAATACTAAGACCTTGAGTTAAGAACTCTCACACACATATGGAAACATGTATTGAGTTCACTAACTTGAAAGTATTACTAATACGGAAACCAAACGAAGGCGTCCCTTATCCTTGTCATCTCCTACGTCTAAGAGTCAGCACGAGTCATGGATCCTTGTAACTTATTTGGCATACGAAATGGATTCCGATTAAAGGGCTATTAACCTTACAATCATCACTACATGTGGGCCATAAACCACCACAAGTATCTACCCGTAGGCACCATTCGTACTATACGCGGGAATTAAACCTTCCAAGTACTGCATACGTACATTCTAGAGGAGTCACTGACTCATGAAACAGAATTCTTATGGAAAACGATTATGATTTCATGATTTCACTCAAATGGGAATGTATACAACATTCCTAAGGCCATAATGACTTTTCCACAATAAAACACACCCAACGGGTTCACACATGTTCCATATAGTGTTTACTCATCACTAGACCCTTACTCGACTAAGGTACTCACAATATACCAAACTTCCGAGCATCACAATCTAGATTTTAACAAATCCCTAGTCATACTACTAGGTCTCACAAGTGTAATGCATAAAGGTTTCCTCATTCACCCTAGCTTCTACACTTTTATATAATTAAGTTCCATGAAACCAAATAATCGAACCAAACCGATTAAATATCATAATTAATTAAATTCTACAATAAAAATAATAATCTCCCATTCCAAAAGATAGGTTATATTTTTAGCTTCGCATCGATATAAAGTACGCTCAAATCGGATACTCGGATAAAAAGTTATGAACTTTTAAAGAAAATAATTTTTCTAACATTTTTGTAACCGATTAACCAAACCATGTTAATCAGTTAACCAAGTTAAATTTCACATAAATTGTCATTTTTCACACGCGTTAACCGGTTAACCATTACGTGGTAACCGGTTAACCACGCATCAGAATCAGTTTCTGCATAAATTTTTCACTACAAAACCAGTGGAACTCCATTTCAACACATAGCAACATGTCATCAAACATCATATAACATAAACACACTCCTAATGTATACAAGCTCCTAACTTCATCAAGCTTGGGTTCAAGTATGAATTGATGGTTCTTAATCGTCTTAGGTTCAGAGATATTGGTGAACGGAGAAAGAGTTTGTTTAAAAGCAAAGGCCTTTCTTTTTTTTTTTCTTCTTTTCTGAAAGAGTAGCCTGTGAAGACGCCATTATTAAAGATAGAGAAATGGGTGTTTTAGGGTTTCGTGGAAAAAAGTGGAGACTATTGTGAGTAAGAAGAAGAAAGGGGTTTGCAAGAGATCAGAAAAGATTTTTTTAGGTTGCTGATGAGGTTATTTATAGGCGTGGGAGTGAGAAGGTGTGTAGTCTAGCCCTTAATAAAAATGTAGGGATGGTGGGACACGTGCACGCTGGATTGGACTTGCTAGATGTAGCAGTTATCATAAAAAGTCTTAGCGCTTTGTTTTAAGAAAAAGTCATGATGGGGAGATATGAAAATACGGATGATGGGACGTTTTGGGATTTGCCATTATGTTGTGACGTCATGTGCATGGTTGAAAAATCAGAACAGTTTTTTTTCAGACCGTGGGTTAGGTGCTTACAACCATACTTTTGTCTGACCAAAAAGTTGGCGTCGAAATGTTAATATCAAAAAATGATCTTTTCATCAAAATGATCGAAAATAACATTTTTTGGGGGAAATTTGTTATCTCCCAAATTTCGACGCTAACGTAGTTGGAACATTTGGCTTAGAAAAGAGTTTTTTATTATAAGCTAAAAGTGAGGTTTTTCGACCTTACTCAATGAAAGGTGTAGGTCGAAGGAACCCTCACCTACAAATTTTGTACTTAGTGGAATTCTAGATTTTGAGTTTTTTTTAAGTATTGATGGAATTCGACCATATATAGTTCGACTAGAAATGGCAGTTATTCAGATTGCGTGCTCTCAAGCCTTGGAGGGAAAATATGTAACCTTCAATTCAAAAACAAGGACAAATGGTGCAAGATGAAGTGTGATGGTATGCGGGTTGTAATAAATTGTGACTGGAGATCTGACAGTAGGTGTTGCAGTTTGTTGTTTAAAATTGTTGTTGGGATGAATAGTTGCCGGGTCATAATAGATTGTGACCGTTGAGACATCTTCATTAGAGTGTGTTGGTGTTGTAGGAGATTCCTTTGATAAAATGGGTGTTGATGTTGTAGAAGTAAATATTGCGGAACTTTGGTTTGTTGAAACAATGGATGGAGTGATTGCTGGAGTTGTGGATGAATCAGTGGGAGTGATAGTTGTTGCAGTTGCAGGAGGACCTGTCGTTGCTGAAGAAAGAATTGTTGATGTTGTAGGAGGATCTATTGCTGAAGAAATAGTTATTGATGTTGTAGGAGGATCTATCGTTGAAGAAAGAGTTGTTGATGTTGTAGGAACCATTGTGGTAATTTGTAAAATCCCATCTCTGACGAGGCCATCTATGCCAAGCCTTAGCTTCTCACAACCATTAATAGCAGGTTTGCATGATTCGCAGCAGGCCTCACAGCCCGGGAACACCTGGCATCTTAAGAGTTGAGCTTTGACTTCTGCCAGCGGTGTTCGAATCTGTGCAACATTATCAATCAGTGCAGATGGTTGGTCCTCTTCTATGGCATTAATCATGGGCCCCCCATGATTAGGTATAGGATTTATGTTAACATTCGGAGGAGGTGCGAAGTTGAGAGCTTTGGAATCGACCAAATCCTGAACCTTCATTTGCAAGGCTCTACACTTCTCAGTATTGTGGCCAGGTGCGTTGGAATGGAAGGAACACCTATCATTGGCATCATAATTCTTCGGGAGGTTGAGAGGATCTGGTGGAGCCAACGTCCTTAACTTAACTAGGTTGAGCTTCAGGAGTTGCGGCAGTAGAGTGGCATAAGGCATAGGGATAGGATCAATCACTCTATTTGATTGAGATGGCCTCTGTTGAAAGGGGCAATGTTGTTGGTTGTTGTTGTTATTGCTGTACGTTCTTTGTTGCGGAAAATGAGGTTGTTGCTGATAATGATGTTGTTGTTGTTGTTGTTGAGTAAAAAGTGGTTGTTGTGGAGCTGGAGTCGGGATAGTAATGGCTGCTACTGATCTGTGAGAGTATTGGGGTCTGCCCTTGCTTATATGAATAACATTTGTTTCACCCGCCCTTCGGGGTCCTGAAAAAGGTTTTCTGGGGTTGTTGGAGGAACTTGCACCGCTGTCAGAGATTTTGCCCATCTTCAAAAGACTCTCAATTCTCTCACCAGCTATAACCACATCAGCAAAACTGGTGGAGGAGAAAGTAGCAAGTCGGTCAATATAAGTTCCCTGCAAGGTGTTCATAAACATGTCGGCCATTTCCCGTTCAGACATGGGTGGCTGGACAGCAGCAGCAAGCTGTCTCCACCTCTGAGCATAATCCCGAAAGCATTCCCTTGAAGACTGAGACATGCCCATAAGAAGGGTTCTATTAGGAACCATGTCTAGGTTGTACTGGTACTGACGGATAAAGGCCTCGTCCAAGTCTTTCCAACATCTTATAGTGGCCCTGGTCAGATGAGAATACCATTCTCTTGATGCTCCAGTCAGGTTGTCCTCAAAATAGAACATCCATAACTTCTCATCCATGGTATAAGCTTTGAGTTTCCCCAAGAAAGACTGCAGATGAGTACGCGGGCAGGAGGTACCATTATATTTCTCAAACCATGGGGGTTTGAATTTGTGAGGGATCCTCACCCCATCTACCAGCCCCATATCCATCACATCAAAGCCTAGAGAGTTCTGGGATTCCAAAGACCTCAGCTTTTCAGCAATCTCATCCAGCCTTCGGTCATACACCTCATCCCCAACTCCGATAACCGTGAATTGTTCTTCTTGGGGATCCTCCTGCAAGACCCTGACTCCAGTAGTATTACCTTGAACATTCCTTACACCATTAGCATCTGGGTTCAAATGGGGCCCAAACTCTGGTGGGTCAATACGAGGCTGCCCGCGTTCATTATTGTTGGTTCCTCCTGTACCAGGGTGAGGCTCTTCAGGGGTCTGTCTTTCCACCAATTCCCTCAGCCTTTCTTGGCTCTGAGCTAAGCCGGTCATCACAGCCATAAACTGGGTCATTTGATTTCTCATCTCAACCCTTTCGTTTAACATTTGATTCCTTACTTCATTCAGGTCCTGCTGTACCTGATCCATCTGAATTCCTGGAAGGTTGTTACGTGTTGGGTACCGGTGTGCTCGGTTGACAGGGAACACTCTTCGACGAGCAATGTTTCCTGAAACCACAACAGAGTGAGAAACAAAAAAAAACAAACAAAAACCTACAAAACAAAGAAAAATGTTAGTATGCAATGCAATATGCTTATTTGTCTTCCAAGGTATCCGGTTTGGTTCTTGGTTTTGACCTTCCCAGACCTCGAGGAAATGCTGGATGATGTTGAGAGAAAGCCCATCAATAAACAAAATAAACTGATATATTACAAAAGGATGAAAATATATAGTTTATTTACAATACATGCCCAAGGTGGGTCAAAATACAACAAAAAGAAAAGTACATCAAAAGAAGGAGATACAAGAAAAAAAGATCAGACATCCAATCCAAAGTCATCCTCCCTGACTTCCTTCAGGAGGGCATCCGTCACTGGACCAGCTGGGTGCTTTGTAATAGTCCTAATGAGGAGGTTCCTGGTAGCAATGGCATTAGTTAGCTTCTTATGCCTGTCCTGATCCTTTGATCTCTTTAACCCTGCCCGGAGTTTCAATTCAGATATTTCCTTTTGAGCTGCCAACAAAGCTTCCTGCTGCTTCTTCTCATTGGCCTCCAGCAATTCAATCTTGGCCTGAGTCCTCTGGTCTTCTTGTGCACGGGTGTTGCACCCCAAACTTTGCCCTCACCTAGTCAAGGCATTATGTACCAAGGTGTCCCAAGAGGTTTACAAGGTTCACAAGGTGTCCCAAGAGGTTCACAAGGTTCACAATTAGTCAGAAAGTTTGACAATTCCCTCAAACAAGGCATCCTCCTAAGCAATACATCCTAAACTAGGGTTTTGAGTTTCATCAGGCTAAATGGATTTCCAAGGCTTCAAGTAAGCTTCATAGCATCCTATATGTCTTCAAGAATCCCTATATCAAGTTTCAAGGCTTTCCCAAAAGGTTTGCTCAATTAGATGATCATATATGCAAAAAACAGTCAAAGTAGTTAAAAAGTCAAACTGAGGTCAACTGTGGTC
This sequence comes from Lathyrus aphaca, assembly GCA_963966055.1. NCBI lineage: Eukaryota > Viridiplantae > Streptophyta > Magnoliopsida > Fabales > Fabaceae > Lathyrus > Lathyrus aphaca. The sequence goes on along the minus strand of OZ014520.1, from coordinate 152,080,469 downwards.
AAACCAAAGTCAAACTTCATGATTTTTTGCCAACATCAAGTTTATGAAGTAAAATTCATCATTTGATCAAGGGTTGATCATGATTCATCAAGGAGATTTCAGATCATCAAGAATCAGGAGTTTCTAAATTAGGGTTTTCACAGGAAAAGTCAACTAAATTTTGACCAGACATAACTTTCACATGCTTCATCAAAAATTTTCCATCCAAAGCTCATTTTGAAGGAAATTGAATTCTCTACAACTTTGTGTCTCACAAGCCAAGCCCAAAAATGCTTCATTTGGAAGGTATGAGCTAGGACATTATAGGTCATTTCAAAAGTCAACATCTTCCAAAGGGCAAAACTTGAAAATGGTGAAAGATATGGACATGATACCAAAGAGGTTTGTTAGAGGACTCTTTAAGCTTTCCAAAATGTCCAAGAACACCTCCATAGCCTTAAAATTGAGGGACTTGTGTCTTTGCAAAGTTGGGAAATTTTTGAAAGGTTTATTGAGCAAATGGGGTCTTAGAACCAATTCTTTCCACATGGGCTTGCATTTTTAAAACCCAATCACTACCATGACATCATGCACGAACCAAATATCATTTATTCAGATTTTTATTTATTTTATTTTATTTATTTTTATTTTATACATTAAAAATCATTTTAAATCAAAATAAAATATGAAAGTCTCAATATTTGATATGATTTTCATTCTAGAAATTCTTAAAAATCAATTAAAGATGATTGGAATCATGTAAAATCAGATTGACCTAATTTAGAAAGGTTTTATAAGATATTTTCAATATTTGAAGGAAGTGAATCTTCATGATCAAGTAATCTCCCCAAAGCCCATAAATCCAAAAACTTTTGACCTAATTCAACTCCATACATATACACAAACTGATCACAAGTACAAAGGGACGAATTTGCAGCCTCCAAGAGTAAGAACAAAGTTCCAATTTTCATACAAAAAAGTGACATTCGGTTTTGGATTTAGAGACACTTTCAAGGCAAAGTAAAGGTTACTTTAGCTTCCTTGAGACTCCCTGATCGTATCCCCATCATCACTTTCATCCATAGCATCATAAAATGCATAAATCGAATCTTGTTTTAGCTTGAATTTTAATTTTTAGATTCCAATTATTCATGCGATTATAATGAATTTTGACTCTGTTTTGTTGTTTGTGAAGACTTATAGATGGATTCTGGATGTTTAGATTGAAGTTTCATGGCCGAAAACGCAAAACACCATACTTAGGGTTTCAAGCTTCAAATTAGGGTTCTTCGATTCACATAATATAAATGATTTTGGATGACATAATTGAATTGTACAGGTCACAAGGAGTCCAATGGTGTTTTTAATTTGATGTGATTGTACTGGTTATGTGGTATTTGAAAATCGCAGGTTGTATTACGCAAGAAGATTCGCAGGAAAATTGGTAGGCTGGAGGTAGAAGATGAAGTCCAGTGGTGCCAAAAATCAAATTCAAAAACTGTTTTTAAAATATAATGTTTGTTTGCTGAATATATATTGAACGCGCCCCATGTGGCTCAGCTGGTTTGTGTGTTTGCTTGTGAATGTGATGGTCTTGGGTTCGATTCCCCCCAGGCCATTTTGTTTTGTTACATTTTTTTTATTTTCACAGGATTATAACAAAAGGATTGTTACCTATGATGTTAGCACCGAGACGCGCTTGGCCTAGTGGTGATGTTGTTGGTTCAGAGTGAGGAGAGCCTAGGGCCTGGGTTCGAATCCCAGCCCCAGGTATGTTCTTTTTCTCAATTTTTTTTCATTTATTTTGTTTTTGTTTATATTATATTCATTTAATCTAATTAATCTCTTAAAAAACAATTTCTAAAATAAAATGTTTATATTATTTTCTTATATTAAAAAACCTATATTTTAAAAATTCATAATTTATTTTTCTCAAAAAAATCATATCATTTATATGTATTTTATTATATTTATATTTATTATTAATATTGTATATATTTTGTAAATAAATTGATTATATTTAAATTAATAATTAAAAAAACCTAATTCTCATGATTATAACCCTAACCTTAATTATTCTAACCCTACCCCTAATTTTTCTTAACCTTGAAGTTTAACCTAATATTTTTATAAATTATAATTAATCATTAATCATTTGGTTAAATATGTGAATAATTCAATATTTATTTATTATTATTAAAACCTATTTTCTTAATTAAATCTAAAAAAAATCTTTTCTAATATTAATTTGTTTTGCTAATTTTTTATTTCTCTTATTTTTTTTTCTAACCTTCTATCTTAATTCTTATTATTATTGATTATTATTGCTTATTTATTATTATTTCTATTATTATATTTCTCGATTATATTGTATTTGTCCCGAAGTTTTGTAATAGTTTAGATTTATATTTTTTGCTTTATTTCTATTATTAATATATTTATTGTGTGGTTAGTAATTCTAGGGTATGAATAACATACTTGTAATTAAAATTAATTTAGAATAATTAACTTAAAAAAGATAAATATGTGAATACGAACACGCACACACGTAAGTCGATCGTTGATTGCCATCTTGCACTTTCTAGGGTTACCTCTCATGTTGCCTATTTCAAAAGGTCAAGTAGGGTGTCTTAAGCAAATTCCTTTCACAAATATCATCAAGTCCCTTCATCCTATAAGATCAAGTCCCTTTGAGGATGCCTACGATAAATGATTTTGTCCCTTCGAATAAAAGATGATAAGTCCCTACGAATTGCTAAAGACACCTTACAGTTGCCTATATTCAGATGTCCCTACACATGTCTCTTATACATCCAAGGTAATGACTACCTATTCCTTAATAATAGGGATAGTCTTACCCTTGAAAAGATATAGAGAACAGTAAAGATTTGATATAGGGTAGGTTTCTCTTAATTACTTGCTCACCTTTCAAAACACTCTTCACACCACACTTTTCAAACAAATTTTCAAAAACAAGTCTTTGTATACATCCATACGAGGATCATTACAAAGTACTTAGAAAGTTTCTAATCACACACTACACCTTTTTAAAACAATTCAAAGTGAGCTAAGTAACTAAGAGCCCATGGATAACCATGGATATAAAGGGTGTTAACACCTTCCCTTTGTATAACCTACCCCCCGAACTCAAAATCTTTTAAAGGTCTTTCCTGTTCTTTTATGTCCTTTCCTTTTGGATAAAATAAAAGTCGGTGGCGACTCTTGCTATCCGCAACATTTATAGAAAGTCAGTTCTCCCACCGTGTTACAGAACTGGCGACTCTGTTGGGGATTTACTAAGTAAAAGAGGGGTACCCTTAGGAATTAGATCACTTTAAATTGTTTGCTTTGTTTGCTTTACTTTACTTGTTGGGGCTCTTATGAGTGAAAGTTCCTAACCCGGATCTAGTTTACCTTAGGTAAATGGCAATAGACCAAGGAAACTGTACGACGTATACCGATATGGTTGATCTGGTGGCCATAGTTAGTGTGACTTCTTGGTTGGTGCTTATGTTCCTTAAGCAAGTTAAGGATAATATGAGGCTGCCATATGTTGTCAATACACTAACTAACTTTTAGAACCCTAGTCATCCCATCTTGGCCTTTAGAAAGTAGTGAGATAGCCGGCTTTGGTGAAGACTGAAGTTGGTTGATACTCGATACTACGCTCATTAAGATTCTAAACTTGGAGGGTTTTGGTTGGCAAGTAAGTTGCCTACTAAGCAACCACCCTTGTGAAGGATCAATGATATTGAGATCCCTTAGAACCTGGTTACTTTATAGGACAGGATGAACCAAATAAACTTCCGGGGAGGGTACTTACCTTTAAACCTCATGCAAGCCTTCAAACCTAGGACTATTGTGTGACTTGTTTGTGTGTGCCACATGTTTGTGATTGAGCATAACATCATAGCATCATCATGCATCATGAGCATAGCATTTTCACTAACCATTTCAAGGACCAAAGGATTTATCTTTGTTCTTTGTTACAGGTCATGGTTTCTGCTCGTAGGAATACTATCCGGATCAACTTTGTAGGAATACCTCCTAAGCTTAAGGAATTGGTCTCTCAAGTTTCTAAAAACTCCCAATTCATCAAGAGGCATGGTCACCTACTGGATCTAGTCACTTCAGGGTTCAATGAAGACATGATGAGTGTCATGTTTCAGTTCTGTGATCCTAAACATCATTGCTTCACATTCCCCGATTATCAGCTGGTTCATACAATGAAGGAGTTCTCTAAACTACTGGGTATACTTATCCTTGATCAGAGACTTTTCACAGGCTTAGAAAAAGAGCCTAAACCTGAAGTTATTGCTGCAGCCCTAGATCTGAAGAAATCAGACATTGTCCTAGAAACAAGAAGTGGAGTTAAGGGTATTCTTGCTAAGGTATTGATGGAGAAAGCTCAAGTGTTCCTGAAGGCTATGAGTTATGATGCTTTTGAGGAGATCTTAGCCCTATTGATCTATGGTTTAGTATTGTTCCCCAATCCAGACCAGCTCATAGATGTACACGCCATCAACATATTTCTGACTCATAATCTAGTGCCTACATTACTTGGAGACATCTTACACTCTCTTCATACCCGTACTACGAAGGCACGAGGAACTCTGATGTGTTGTATACCTCTATTGTCTAGGTGGTTTATTTCTCACCTTCCTCGATCAGTGATGAAGAATGAACAAGGGTTAAGGTGGTCTAAAAGGATCATGTCACTTTCTCATTCAGACATTCATTGGTGTTCTAGATCTATGGAGAATGTTACTATCATTGACCGTTGTGGGGAATTCCCTAATGTGCCACTTCTAGGCATAAGAGGGGGCATTACCTACAACCTTTCTTTAGCTCTATGTCAGTTTGGTTATGCTCGGAGTGAGGGTCCTCGTGACATGCTTGTTTAAGGTATTATGTTCGACTACGACAACAATCTTCAGGGTTACCGTCAAAGGTTCATACGAGCTTGGGGTAAAGTGAACAAGGTTGACAGCAAGACTCTGGAACCAAAGTACACTATTCCTATGGAACCTTATCTCAGATGGGTACGAGCACGTGCTCAGACTCTTATGATGCCATATCCTGCTATCCTGCCAGTTACCATGGAGCCTGTTGCTGAAGGAGATACTCCCTACATCATTCTTCATCCAGACATGCCCACTGACATGGAGGAGTTACAGAGGTCATGGATCCAGTTGAAGGAGCAAAGGGATACTTTTGAGGCTCATTTCAAAGCTAGTCAAGAAAGAATCCTAGAGCTGACAAGACAACTTCACGAGGAGCGGAATCTCAACTCATACCTCAACACAAAGAGGAAACGTCCATGGGAGACTTAAAACCCCATCTTTGTATTCATTTTATTTTATTGTAAGCCCAAGGGGAAAACAAGTTTATTGATTACTAATAAAAGTTTACTTTCTGGTTGTTTAAACAAATTTAAATCTTGCGGTTCTTGAAAACATTGCATATGCATTTACATGCCATATCATTGCATCACAGGTTTCTTATGAACAGGTATCTTATCTTCTCGTTGTTTATTTCAGCAGAAATGGCTCTTGAACAGACTGTCAGAGATCTCCAGGCTCAGAATGCACAATTCCAAGAGTTGATCCTGAACTTGTCCAAGGGACAAGATGAGCTGAAGACACTGCTGGCTAAGAAGAAGAAGAAGACTAGGAAATCAGGAGGCCTTATCAATCTGGGAAGAAGGTTCAGAGGTCCTATCAAGACTAAGGAACAGGTTGAGGATTCTGAGTCAGGGAATTCTGAGAAAGAGGGAGGTAGTCTCCATGATACTGTGGGAGATTCTAATTCTGAGGCAAACTATTATCATGATCCTGCTAGTGAGGTGAAGTACAAGATGCTGGTAGACAAAATGAATGCCATGGAATTGCAAAAATCTTCTGGGCTTGATTTTGAAGATCTGAGTTTGGTTTCTGGAGTGGTTATACCTATTGGCTTCAAGGTTCTTGTTTTTGTGGTGTATGATGGTGTCTCATGTCCTAAGCTGCACCTAAGATCCTATTTCTGGAGGATTCAACCACATATTGCTGATAAGAAATTGTGGATTCATTTCTTCCAAGAGAGCTTATCTGGGGCTCAATTGGAATGGTACTATCAACTGGAAAGTGTTAATATTCGTGATTATAATGATCTTGCTGAGGCCTTCTATAGGCAATACCAATATAATGCTGACTTAGCACCAACTCGCATGCAGCTCCAAAGCATGTCTATGGGTGATAAGGAGAGTTTCAAGGAGTATGCCCAGAAATGGAGAGACCTGGCTGGCAGGGTTCAACCTTCTCTGACTGACAGGGAGCTGGTGGATATTTTTATGAGTACGCTGAATGGTCCTTTTTACAGTCACCTCATTGGAAGCTCATCATCAGGTTTCACTGAGCTGATAATGACTGGAGAACGTGTGGAAAATGGTATAAGAAGTGGTAAGATATAGGTGGGTGCCTCTTCCTCAAGCACTGCTAAGAAGCCCCCTAGTGGAAAGAAGGAGTCTAATGTTGTGTATGGTCAGCATAGTCGTAACAGGAGTCACCAATCTGTGGGAGCAGTTCACATCTCCAATCCTACTCCTGCAACACCAGAGCCACAACAAAACAATCAACAGAAGCCTAGAAGACAGTTCACCAAGATCAACATGTCACTGGCCCAAGCCTTGCAACACATGTTGAAAGGGGAACTCATTACTTTGAGGGACCCTCCTCAGAATCCTAATACTTCCTCTCCTCGATACAATCCTAATGCAAGATGTGCATATCATTCTAATAGTCCGGGACATGACACCAACAACTGCTGGGTGTTGAAAAACAAGATTCAAGACATGATCGAAGCTGGGGAGATTGAATTTGACCCTCCTGGGACTCCAAATGTGATCACTGCTCCTATGCCCAACCATGAAAAGATTGTTAATGTTGTTGATGAGGTTTCCTATGTTTCCTCAGTAGCAGATGTGACTACTCCATTATCCATTATCAAGAAGAAGCTGATGTAGGTTGGGTTCTTTCCAGGTTGCAATGAAGACTGTTTTTAATGTGCCTACAAACCTGATAGTTGCTGGAAGTTGAAGGATGGTATTCAACGCCTTATGGACAATTACACTATATTGTTTGAGAGGACACCTTCTGTTGAAAGTATGTGTGAACATCTGACTCGAAGTACGAAGCTTGAAGATATAGCTACGGTTGATAAAGTGCCAGTGAAGATTACCTCCAAAGGCCCTATCAGGATCACTTCTAAAGGTCCTGTCAGGATTACTGCTGAAGGCCTTGTGAAGATTGTTGCTGAAGTTAGAGTGGCTCCCATGATCATCACCACTCCTGGCCCTGTTCCTTATACTTCTGATAAAGCTATACCCTGGAATTATGGTTCTAATGTTTACATCCATGGTGTCAAACAAGAACCTTTGACTAATGCACCTGTTACTGATACTAATCTTGATGTTGGTAATATTGCTGGATCTAGTAAGATCACCAGAAGTGGAAGAATCTTTTCTCCTCAGGCTACCTCCAAAAGTGCAGTTACTCCAACTACTACCTCCACTTCTAAGCCAATTACTGATGCTCGGGGCAAAGGTCCTGTAATTGAACCTGTGAAAGCTGAGGCAACAGCTGCTGAAAGTATTTCTAAACAGATGGAAGAAGTACTGAAAATTATTCGCAAGAGTGATTATGATATTGTTGACCAGTTGGGGCATACTCCCTCCAAAATCTCCATGTTATCTTTGTTGTTGTGTTCTGAGGCTCATGCTAAAGCCTTAATCAAGTTCTTGAAGACTGATCATGTGCCAAATGAGATCTCTGTGGACCAATTTGAGAATTGTGTGGCACATCTGACTTGTGATAATGGGCTGGGTTTTCTGATGCTGATCTGACTCCTGCCAAGAGAAATCATAACAGAGCTCTACATATTTCTATTGAATGTAAAGACACTACCTTGTCTCATGTACTGGTGGACAATGGTTTTTCATTAAATGTGCTCCCTAAAGAGGTTCTGGACAAGCTCAGTCCTGAAGATGTTGTGTTAAGACCAAGTGATGTGGTGGTAAGGGCCTTTGATGGTTCAAGAAGAGTGTACACGGAGAAGTAGACCTTCCAATCAAAGTAGGCTCTCAAGTCTTCAACTCTACTTTCTACGTGATGGATATTCGACCTGCATATTCTTGTCTGCTTGGACGCCCCTGGATCCATGGGGCAGGTGCTGTGACTTCCACCTTGCATCAAAAGTTGAAATATCCGGTGAAAAACAAAATTGTCACTATTTATGGTGAAGAAGAGTACATGGTGAGCCATGTGAATACTTTCAAATATGTAGAAATGGAGGGTGAAATGGTTGAAACTCCATGTCAAACATTTGAAGTTGTTCCTTGCTCTGCTTCTATTCCTCAGTTTGTCCCTGCTTCAGAAAGAGCTCCTATGGCTACTAACATACCTCCTGCAATGGCCTCTCTCAAAGATGCTAAGGCTGTGGTTGCAAAAGGTGGTTCTGCTATTTGGGGTCAGCTTCCCAACATCCCTTATAAGTCTGACAAGTTTGGTTTGGGTTTCACTGCAGAATCTCAGAAGGCTGTTCGTCGCGCTCGTGCTGTTCGTATCACTAATCAAGGGGTCATAAGAGATCAAATCAATGTTGTGGGTGACTGTCATGAAGACTACAACCTGGATGATTGGATCTTTCCTACCGTGGGTGATGGACTCAACAATTGGAAGACTGAAGACGTTATTCCTATCTCCTTTAGTCAGGAGTAAATACTATTACTGTGTTTTTATTTTAAGTTTGTAATTTCGAACAATTAAACTTTTAAGCCTTGTGTCTTGCCCGGGGCACAATGGTATGCTTGTTTCGGGATGTCATTTCATTTGCATACTTCATTCAATAAAATCAATGGACGTTTCGTTTTCGTAAATATTGTGCTCCTTTTCTTTCTTTTATTATTATTTCTATTTTATCAGCTATGTGTTCTTACACACACCCATATTACTAAAATGCAGATCCTCATCCACTCTGGATCCTGTTGATAACAGTTCTAATATTGCCAATTATAATCCGATCTATCAAGCTGAAGATGGAAAGGAGGAAGATTGTGAAGTACCTGTAGAGCTTGCTAGGTTATTACAACAAGAAGAGAAAAATATACAGCCACATGAAGAGCCAATCGAAGTTGTGAATCTGGGAACTGAAGAAAGCAGGCAGGAGGTCAAGATAGGGGCTGAATTAGAGGATGATATTAAGAACAGATTGATCCAGATGTTACGTGATTATGTGGAGATCTTTGCTTGGTCGTATGAAGATATGCCAGGGTTGGATACAGACATTGTGGTTCGCTGTTTACCGGTAAAAGAAGACTGTCGTCCAAAGAAGCAAAAGGTTCGTCGCATGCGTCCTGAAATGTCAGAAAAGATTAAAGCAGAGGTGATGAAACAATTTGATGCAGGATTCTTAGCTGTGACTTCTTATCCTCAATGGGTTGCAAACGTGGTACCAGTACCTAAGAAGGATGGTAAGGTACGCATGTGTGTGGATTACAGGGATTTGAATAAGGTCATCCCTAAAGATGACTTTCCACTTCCACATATTGATGTTTTGGTGGACAATACTGCTCAACATAGGGTATTCTCTTTCATGGATGGTTTCTCTGGTTACAATCAGATTAAGATGGCACCTGAATATATGGAGAAGACTACATTTGTTACACAGTGGGGCACTTTTTGTTATAAGGTGATGCCATTTGGTTTGAAGAATGTCGGGGCAACATATCAGCGTGCTATGGTGGCTTTGTTTCACGATATGATTCATCATGAGATAGAGGTATATGTGGATGATATGATAGCCAGGTCCCGGAATGAAGAACAACACCTTGATCATCTACATAAGCTGTTTGAGAGGTTGAAGAAATACAAGCTGAGATTGAATCCAAATAAGTGTACTTTTGGAGTTAGGTCTAGTAAACTCCTGGGTTTCATAGTCAGTGGAAAAGGTATTGAAGTGGATCCTGCAAAGGTAAAAGCTATACAAGAGATGCCGGCTCCTCGTACTGAAAAGGAAGTTAGAGGTTTCTTGGGACGACTGAATTACATTGCAAGATTTATTTCCCAGCTAACTGCTACCTGTGAGCCAATCTTCAAGTTGTTGAAGAAAGATCAGGTAATGGAGTGGAATGATGAGTGTCAGACAACCTTTGATGAAATCAAGAGATATCTCCTAGAACCTCCAATTTTGATGCCACCAGTTGATGGAAGACCCTTGATTATGTACTTAACAGTGTTAGACAATTCAATGGGGTGTGTGTTGGGGCAACATGACGAGTCTGGTCGAAAAGAGCAGGCAATATACTACCTTAGCAAAAAGTTTACCGACTGTGAAACAAGATACTCACTGCCCGAGAAAACTTGATGCGCTTTGGCATGGGTTGCTCGCCGACTAAGACAGTATATGTTGACTCATACTACCTTGTTGATTTCAAAGATGGATCCAATCAAGTACATATTCGAGAAACCTGCTCTCTCCGGACGAATATCAAGATGGCAAATGATTTTAATAGAATATGATATACAGTACACTACTCAGAAGGCCATTAAGGGTAGTGTGGTAGCTGATCATTTGGCTCATCATGCAGTGGATGATTATCAGTCAATGAGTTTTGAGTTCCCTGATGAAGACATTATGATTATTACCAAAGAACCTGGACAATATGACGGACCTGAACAAGGATCCCGATGGACTATGGTTTTTGATGGAGCTTCTAATGCACTTAGTAACGGTGTTGGTGTTGTGATCATTTCCCCTGAAGGTTGTCATACCCCAATTACTGCAAGACTTTGTTTCTATTGTACCAATAACATGGCTGAATATGAGGCATGTATCATGGGCATCAAAGCTGCCATTGAGATGAAGATTCAGTTCCTGGATGTATATGGAGATTCAGCCCTGGTAGTTAGTCAGATTAAAGGAGATTGGGATTATGCTGATAAGGTGCATGTACCTCCAGCTCCATTGAATGTGTTGATTTCTCCTTGGCCTTTTGCGATGTGGGGCATAAATATGATTGGTGAGATCAAGCCTACTGCTTCCAATGGGTATCGTTTCATCCTTGTTGTTATTGATTACTTTACAAAGTGGGTGGAAGCAGCCTCATTTGCATCTGTTACTAAGAATGTTGTGGCTCGATTCATTAAGAATAATCTCATATGTAGGTATGGAATCCCTGAAAGGATTATCACAAATAATGGCTCCAACCTGAACAACACCATGATCACTAATCTCTGCACGCAGTTCAAGATTAAGCATCACAATTCTTCTCCGTATCGTCCAAAGATGAATGGGGGCAATAGAAGCTGCCAATAAGAACATCAAGAAGATTCTACAGAAGATGACTGTTACATATAAGGATTGGCATGAGATGTTACCATTTGCTCTTCATGGTTATCGTACTACAATACGTACCTCAACAGGGGCAACCCCGTTCTCCTTAGTCTATGGTATGGAAGTAGTTCTACCCATTGAAGTTCAGATCCCCTCCTTAAGAATCATGAAGGATGCAGGCTTGGATGAAGATGAGTGGATTCAGACTCGACTTGACCAGATAAATTTGATTGATGAGAAAAGGTTGGCAGCTGTTTGTCATGGTCAGATGTACCAGAAACGGATGATCAAAGCTTTTAATAAGAAGGTTAAGCAAAAGGTATATCAGACTGGTGACTTGGTAATCAAGCGTATCATATTACCACAGGGTGATCCTAGGGGCAAGTAGACTCCTACATATGAAGGACCATTTGTAGTCAAGAGAGTATTCTCAGGAGGTGCCATGATGCTTACTACTATGGATGGTGAAGACTTCCCACAGCCTATAAACGCAAACATAGTTAAAAAATACTACGCATAAAAAGAGACACGCTAGGTTGACTGGCCTAGGCAAAAATAAGGGCATCCCGGAAAACCAAAAGGGTTTGGGCAAAAATTAGGGATATATATATATAAAAAATGTACACCCGACAAGTCGAAAACCTGAAAGGGCGGCTTGGGAAAAAAAGGGTATCCCGGTGGATTGAAAACCTGAAAAGGAAATCCAGGAAAAAGTTAGGGATTAAAGCGTATAACTATGTCTCGTTGGATCACTCATGTAACCCCAACCAGTTGTGCTATCTGAATCAAGTTCGAACAGATAAAGATCAATCCAATCATTTCCATCTTGACAGCAAAGGATGAGATACTTGAAGATAATGGCAATAGTAGAATTGAAACTCAATAGAATTATTTTTCACATAGTTGTTTTCCTTTGTTCTGTAAAACTTTTACGAAGAATTCCTCTTACTAGGATTTCTGTCTCCTTGTACAAATTTGCCTGTGTATAGGTTACTTTCTAAAATAAATAAAATCTCGTCTTTGAATCCAGATTTACTTTTACCCTGTTTACCTAAACGAAAACGTCCATTGGTTGTGTTTGAATGTATGCATGCTTTTGAATATGATTGATGTTTACCAGAAATGCATAAAATGCAGTAATAGTATTTACTAAGGACGAACGAAGGAAGGAATTCAACGAAACTTTGTCGGTACATCCCCATAGAGTAATCTTTATAGATACTTCGAGTGGCATCTCCCCTCGGATTTATGTCCATCTCTTTTATCCTCAGTCAGGATATTCAGGAACTTATTCCTTCAATAAGAAGTACGACGAATGAATACGGGAGGTTATAAGTACCATACTATCAAACAAGACGGGAACGAAGTCCTCAGCAACAAACCGGGATTTATTTTCCCTAGCCAGCAGTTGTTATACAAAGATATTCAGACGCTTCAGGTTACATGATTCATACATATATCATTTTCATCATATCATAGCATACGCATCCATAATACACTTGCTTAAGTACATCATGTTGTACATGCATACATGTTGCATAAACTAACCTTTTCTTTTCAGGATAGTTGCAGGCAGATAACCACTATCAACAATTCAAAACAGTTTAGAGACGATCTATACGAAGATCTAGTACTGATACTTAATTCAGAGATAATTGCTACGAAGATTCATTTCTGATAATCAATGCTCAAGTTGTCCTCGGAAGGGTACGTAAATGATCTATACGAAGATCTAGTGCTTAATCCAAGATATTTCCAGAGGAGATAATCGTTACGAAGATTTATTTCCGATGGTCAACTATCTTTGGGGATAGTGTGTAAATGATCTATACTAAGATCTAGCATTTAGTCCAAGAGATTATTTCAGAAGAAATTCAGGGATAATCGCCACGAAGATGTAATCCTGATATTACTTCTATCCCTGAGAGGGTATATAAATGGTCTATACGAAGATCTATTACCTAATCCGGGATATTTCCAGAAGAGATAATCGCTACGAAGATTTATTTCTAATGGTCTATGCAACAGTTTATCTTGGGATGGTACATAAAGAATCTATATGAAGATCTTGTACTTAGCCCAAGATATTACCAAAAGTAATTCAGAAAAGATCACCACGAAGATTTGATTCTGATGCTTAAAGTAAAGTATGTTCCTAAAAATAGTTCAGAGCCGATCTATATGAAGATCTAAAGTATTGACACCTAATGAAGAACATTCTTTTCCCCTAGAGATAATACAGAGACGATCTATACGAAGATCCAATGCTGGCATTCAACCCAAACCATGTTACAGAAATGATTCAAAGACGGCCTATACGAAGACCTAGTACTGATATCTAGTGACAACATAAAGATACTATCATTTTCTGATATTATGGATGGCATCTATAAGCCCATCTCCATTTCCTCGGAGTGGCATCTTTAAGCCCACTCCAGCATATGCAACCGATTAGCAGTGTTACTTTACGCACCGAAGAGTGCAAATTTTTAGGCTTTTGTGTTCAATCCCCTTCAACCTTCCAAGTCACGAATGGCACACTGGCCAATCTAACTCCTCAGGCTTCAGAAAATTGAACAGGGGCAACTGTTGCACGCCAAAATTTGCCCTCACCTAGTCAAGGCATTGTGTACCAAGGTGTCCCAAGAGGTTCACAAGGTTCACAAGGTGTCCCAAGAGGTTCACAAGGTTCACAATTAGTCAGAAAGTTTGACAATTCCCTCAGACAAGGCATCCTCCTAAGCAATACGTCTTAAACTAGGGTTTTGAGTTTCATCAGGATAAATGGATTTCCAAGGCTTCAAGTAAACTTCATAGCATCCTATATGTCTTCAAGAATCCCTATATCAAGTTTCAAGGCTTTCCCAAAAGGTTTGCTCAATCAGATGATCATATATGCAAAAAATAGTCAAAGCAGTTAAAAAGTCAAACTGAGGTCAACTGTGGTCAAACCAAAGTCAAACTTCATGATTTTTTGCCAACATCAATTTTATGAAGTAAAATTCATCATTTGATCAAGGGTTGATCATGATTCATCAAGGAGATTTCAGATCATCAAGAATCAGGAGTTTCTAAATTAGGGTTTTCACAGGAAAAGTCAACTAAACTTTGACCAGCCATAACTTTCACATGCTTCATCAATAATTTTCCATCCAAATATCATTTTAAAGGAAATTAAATTCTCTACAACTTTGTGTCTCACAAGCCAAGCCCAAAAATGCTTCATTTGGAAGGTATGAGCTAGGACATTATAGGTCATTTCAAAAGTCAACAAAAAGTCAACATCTTCCAAAGGGCAAAACTTGAAAATGGTGAAAGATATGGACATGATATCAAAGAGGTTTGTTAGAGGACTCTTTAAGCTTTCCAAAATGTCCAAGAACACCTCCATAGCCTTAAAATTGAGGGACTTGTGTCTTTGCAAAGTTGGGAAATTTTTGAGAGGTTTATTGAGCAAATGGGGTCTTAGAACCAATTCTTTCCACATGGGCTTGCATTTTTATGACCCAATCACTACCATGACATCATGCACGAACCAAATATCATTTATTCAGATTTTGATTTATTTTGATTTTATACCTTTAAAAACATTTTAAATCAAAATAAAATATGAAAGTCTCAATATTTGATATGATTTTCATTCTAGAAATTCTTAAAAATCAATTAAAGATGATCGGAATCATGTAAAATCAGATTGACCTAATTTAGAAAGGTTTTATAAGATATTTTCAATATTTGAAGGAAGTGAATCTTCATGATCAAGTAATCTCCACAAAGCCCATAAATCCAAAAACTTTTGACCTAATTCAACTCCATACATATACACAAACTGATCACAAGTACAAAAGGACGAATTTGCAGCCTCCAAGAGTAAGAACAAAGTTCCAATTTTCATACAAAAAAGTGACATTCGGTTTTGGATTTAGAGACACTTTCAAGGCAAAGTAAAGGTTGCTTTAGCTTCCTTGAGACTCCCTGATCGTATCCCCATCATCACTTTCGTCCATAGTATCATAAAATGCATAAACCGAATCTTGTTTTAGCTTGAATTTTAATTTTTCGATTCCAATTATTCATGCGATTATAATGAATTTTGACTCTGTTTTGTTGTTTGTGAAGACTTATAGATGGATTCTGGATGTTTAGATTGAAGTTTCATGGCCAAAAACGCAAAACACCATACTTAGGGTTTCAAGCTTCAAATTAGGGTTCTTCGATTCACATAATATAAATGATTTTGGATGACATAATTGAATTGTACAGGTCACAAGGAGTCCAATGGTGTTTTTAATTTGATGTGATTGTACTGGTTATGTGGTATTTGAAAATCGCAGGTTGTATTACGCAAGAAGATTCGTAGGAAAAAGCCAAGCAAATTTCGCAGGAAAATTGGCAGGCTGGAGGTAGAAGATGAAGTCCAGTGGCGCCAAAAATCAAATTCAAAAACTGTTTTTAAAATATAATGTTTGTTTGCTGAATATATATTGAACGCGCCCCATGTGGCTCAGCTGGTTTGTGTGTTTGCTTGTGAATGTGATGGTCCTGGGTTCGATTCCCCCCAGGCCATTTTGTTTTGTTACATTTTTTTGATTTTCACAGGATTATAACAAAAGGATTGTTACCCATGATGTTAGCACCAAGACGCGCTTGGCCTAGTGGTGATGTTGTTGGTCCAGATTGAGGTGAGCCTAGGGCCTGGGTTCGAATCCCAGCCCCAGGTATGTTCTTTTTCTCAATTTTTTTCATTTATTTTGTTTTTGTTTATATTATATTCATTTAATCTAATTAATCTCTTAAAAAACAATTTCTAAAATAAAATGTTTATATTATTTTCTTATATAAAAAAACCTATATTTTAAAAATTCATAATTTATTTTTCTCAAAAAAATCAAATCATTTATATGTATTTTATTTTATTTATATTTATTATTAATATTGTATATATTTTGTAAATAAATTGATTATATTTAAATTAATAATTAAAAAAACCTAATTCTCATGATTATAACCCTAACCCTAATTATTCTAACCCTAACCCTAATTTTTCTTAACCTTGAAGTTTAACCTAATATTTTTATAAATTATAATTAATCATTAATCATTTGGTTAAATATGTGAATAATTCAATATTTATTTATTATTATTAAAACCTATTTTCTTAATTAAATCTAAAAAAAATATTTTCTAATATTAATTTGTTTTGCTGATTTTTTATTTCTCTTATTTTTATTTTTTTCTAACCTTCTATCTTAATTCTTATTATTATTGATTATTATTGCTTATTTATTATTATTTCTATTATTATATTTCTCGATTATATTGTATTTGTCCCGAAGCTTTGTAATAGTTTAGATTTATAATTTTTGCTTTATTTCTATTATTAATATATTTATTGTGTGGTTAGTAATTCTAGGGTGTGAATAACATACTTGTAATTAAAATTAATTTAGAATAATTAACTTAAAAAAGATAAATATGTGAATACGAACACGCACACACGTAAGTCGATCGTTGATCACCATCTTGCACTTTCTAGGGTTACCTCTCATGTTGCCTATTTCAAAAGGTCAAGTAGGGTGTCTTAAGAAAAGTCCCTTCACAAATATCATCAAGTCCCTTCATCCTATAAGATCAAGTCCCTTCGAGGTTGCCTACGATAAATGATCTTGTCCCTTCGAATAAAAGATGATAAGTCCCTACGAATTGCTAAAGACACCTTACAGTTGCCTATATTCAGATGTCCCTACACATATCTCTTATACATCCAAGGTAATGACTACCAATTCCTTAATAATAGGGATAATCTTATCCTTGAAAAGATATAAAGAATAGTAAATATTTGATATAGGGTAGGTTTCTCTTAATTACTTGCACACCTTTCAAAACACTCTTCACACCACACTTTTCAAACAAATTTTCTAAAACAAGTCTTTGTATACATCCATACGAGGATCATTACAAAGTACTTAGAAAGTTTCTAATCACACACTACACCTTTTCAAAACAATTCAAAGTGAGCTAAGTAACTAAGAGCCCATGGATAACCATGGATATAAAGGGTGCTAACACCTTCCCTTTGTATAACCTACCCCCCGAACTCAAAATCTTTTAAAGGTCTTTCATGTTCTTTTATGTCTTTTCCTTTTGGATAAAATAAAAGTCGGTGGCAACTCTTGCTGTTGCACCCCAAAATTTGCCCTCACAATACAAGACTTTGTGTGCTAAGGAGGTTCACAAGGTTCACAAGATTCACAATGCTTTCAAGACCTTCCATGAGGTTCATGAAGTCTACAAGTCACTTCATTAAGGTTCACAAGGTTCACAAGATTCACAATGCTTTCAAGACCTTCCATGAGGTTCATGAAGTCTACAAGTCACTTCATGAAGGTTCACAAGGTTCACAAGATTCACAATGCTTACAAGACCTTTCATGAGGTTCATGAAGTTTACAAGATACTTTATGAGGTTCAAAAGGTTCACAAGGTTCACAATACCTCCCATGAGATTCACAAGACATTTTATGATGGTTCACAAGGTTCACAATTGGTCAGAAGAGTTGACAATTCCCTCAGACAGTGCATCTCCTAAGCAGTGCATCCAAAACTAGGGTTTTGACTTTAATCAGGCTAAATGAACTTCCAAGACTTCAAGTGAGCTTCATAGCATCTTATATGTGTGTAAGAACCCCCATGACAAATTTCAAGACTTTTCTCAAAGGTTTGCTCAGTCAGGTGATCAGATAAGTCAAAATCAGTCAAAGTAGTTAAAAAGTCAAACTGAGGTCAACTGTGGTCAAACCAAAGTCAAACTTCATGATTTTTTGCCAACATCAAGTATATGAGGTAAAATTCATCATTTGATCAAGGGTTGATCATGATTCATCAAGGAGATTTCAGATCATCCAGAATCAGGAGTTTCTAAATTAGGGTTTCCTTAGTAAAAGTCAACTGAACTTTGACCAGCCATAACTTTCACATACTTCATCACCATGTCTCCACTCAAAGCTCATTTTTAAGGAAATTGAATTCTCTACAACTTTGTGTCTCACAAGCCAAGCCCAAAAATGCTTCATTTGGAAGGTATGAGCTAAGACATTATAGGTCCTTTTGAAAGTCAACAAAAAGTCAACAACTTCAAAAGGGCATAACTTGAGATTGGTAAGTGATATGGACATGAAACCAGTGGGGTTGGTTAGAGGACTCTTCAAGCTTTCCAAAATGTCCAAGATAATCCTCATAGCATTAAAATTTAAGGATATGTGCCCTTGCAAAGTTGGGAAATTTTGGGTTGGTTTATGATGAAAATGGAGGTCTAAAACCAATTTCTTCCAAATGGGCTTGCCAAATAATGACCCAATCCACTTCAAAACATCTTGCACGAAATTAAATTAATTTATTCATAATTTTATTTATTTTGTTTTTATTTATTATGATTTTTATATTAAAAAGTCATTTTAAATTCAAATAAAATATAAAATAATGAAAATTAATTTTAATTTTGCTTCTAGAAAGTTTTAAATCACATTTAAACTTGATTGATACAAGAGTAATGAGGATCATACCAAAATAGCAAGAGTTTATGCAAGATATTTGATTTTTAAAAGGCCATCTTTTTGAATCTTTTTGGATCAAACTCTCCACACAAGTGATCAATCTTTTTGACCTAATACATTCTCCTATAAGTATTTAACACAAACCTAATGAGAGCCACAAATTTTGACAGCCTCAAGAGTAAGTTTCACTTTTCAAAATTCAAGCAAAAAACTCAAATTTGGTTTTGACATTCCAAGGCATTTGAAGGTAAACTAAGGACACAGCTATGATCCTTGGACATCATAGAATCGAAACCAATACTCATATGCATCCCAAACACTCCATATCATACTAACCGAATCACATTTGTTCTTGAATATAAATTTTTTCGATTACACTAATCCAATGCATTCTAACGAATTTTGTTTGTATAATTCTGTTTGTGATGTTGTATAGATTGTTTCTGGACAATTGAATCAAACTTTCATGGCTTGAATCGTAATCCACCATTGTTAGGGTTTTATGGCCGTTTTAGGGTTCTTCGATTCATCAACTATAAATGAATTTTAGAGACATGGTTGAGTTGTATAGACCTTGTAGAATGTAATGCACTAATCAATTTCACAAAATTTTGTTGTTTTGTCAATGTTTGAGTTTCGTAGGTATTGCTGCAATTTGATATTCGCAGGAAAATTGGTAGGGAAATTCGCAGGTAAATGCGAAGGTTATGAGGAAGAAGAAGAAGTTGACTGGCGCGAAAGTCAAATTCAAATAAAAAACTTATTTTATTATATTATGTTTCTGTTATGTTAATACAAATGACATGTGGATCAGTTGGTAATGAGGCGCAGGCATGAAGCAAAGGGCAGGGGTTCGAACCCTGGCTTTAGTTCCTTTTTGTTTCTTTTTCCAGGTATTAAGCTATTATAATATATTATGCATTATTGTGAAGATGTTAACAGATGCGCTCACCCAGCAGGATTGGTCATGTACTTGTGTGTGTGTTTGAGAGGTCCTGGGTTCGATCCTCCCCCAAGCCTTTTGCTTTTTCATTATTTTTCTGATTTTTCAAGTTTAAAGAACAAAACAAATTTGAGTTCATTCTTCTTGCACCAAGTGCAGCGTGGCCCAGTGGCAAGACTCTTCATTTTCCAGGTAAAGGACCTGGATTCAAATCCCAGGTCCTGTTTTTTTTGGTTTCTTATTTTCTTTTCTTTTGTTATGTTTTCCTTTTATTTCATAAATTAAATTAAAATAATTTTTTAAATTATAATATGTTTATACTATATTTTCTAAATTCTAAAAAAATATTATTTTCTTAATTCAAAAATTAGTTTTTTAGGTATTTAGATTTATAATATATATATATTCATTAAATTAATTTTGTAAATAAAATGAACCCTAATATTTGACAAACCCTAATTTATTTTTCTAAACAATTAAACCCTAATTTTCTTTTCTCCTTTTATATCATTATTTGTATTCATAATTTAATTAAAATATTTGATTTAATAAATTATTTATAAACTTAAAATTTTGTATATAAATATGTGTAGAAATTAAAATGTTTAATTTGTTTATGAAAATATTTTCTAATTGTTTATGATTAATTATATATGAAAATAATTTCTAAAAAATTTTGCAAACTTAATAATTTCTCATAATATGTTCATAATTTATTTAATTTGTTTATAATTTTGGAATTTTATAATTAATTAATATAATTGTTCTTATTTTTCTATTAACCATTAAAATTTTGTTTTGTTTATTATTATTACTAATCATGTTTATTACTAATCCATTTATTTTTATTTTTTTTAATTATGCTTATTATTATTATTTCACTAACCCCATCTATTTTTAATTATTATCACTAACCCAATTAAATTTTTTATTTTATTTATATTTATATTTTGCCTATTTATTTATTTTTTGCTATTAATTGCTTATTATTTATTATGTAATTGCTCCTGGATGTAATTTTCTTAAATATTTAAATTGTTTATTTTTATTTGCTATGGTTAGTAAAATAGGGAGTGTAAACATGTATTATATTTAAAAATTGAATTTAGATCGTTTAAATTAAAAGATAAATATAAAATTAAACACTCACACACGTAATTCGATCTTGGATCGCCATCTCACTTTCTAGGATTACCTCTCAATGTTGCCTATTCAAAAAGGTCAAGTGGGGTGTATAAAGCAAAGTTCCTTAAAAGAAAAGTCATCTAGTCCCTTCATAATCAAAGATCAAGTCCCTTAATGGTTGCCTTTCAATATGATCTTGTCCCTTTCGAATAATGATGACAGTCCCTCCAAAAAAATGCTTAATACACCCTACAGTTGCCTTCATTAAACAGATGTCCCTTTCATATGTCCCTTACATCCAAGGTAATGACTACCTATTCCTTAATAATAGGGATAATCTTACCATTTAAAGGATTCAAGAACAGGAAGACTTAAAACTTTAGGGTAGGTTCCTCATAGTTACTTGCTCACCATTCAAAAACTTTTCAAACACTTCACAAATTTCAAACAATTTTCAAACACAAGTTTTTTACGCATCCGTACATGGATCATTATCAAACTCTTATGAAAATTTTTATCCACACACTTCACATTTTCAAAAACAATTCAAAGTGAGCTAAGTAACTAAGAGCCCATGGATAACCATGGATGTAAAGGGTGCTAACACCTTCCCTTTACATAACCTACCCCCCGGACCCAAAAATCTTTTAAAAGGTCTTTCCTGTTCTTTTATGCCTTTCCTTTGGATAAAATAAAAGTCGGTGGCGACTCTTGCTATCCGCAACATAACTAAAGTCAGTTCTCCCACCGTGTTACAGAACTGGCGACTCTGCTGGGGACTTAATAAAAGAGGGGTACCCTTAGGAATTAGATCACTTTAAAATTGTTTGCCTTGTTTGCTTTATACTTACTTGTGGGGCTCTTATGTGTGAAAGATCCTAACCCAGATCTAGTGTACCTTCGGTAAATGGCAATAGACCAAGGAAACTGTACGACGTATATCGATATGGTTGATCTGGTGGCCATAGTTAGTGTGACTTCTTGGTTGGTGCTTATGTTCCTTAAGTCAAGTTGAGGATAATATGAGGCTACCATATGTTGTCAATGCACTAACTAACTTTTAGAACCCTAGTTATCCCATCTTGGCCTTTAGAAAGTAGTGAGATAACCGGCTTTGGTGCAGACTGAAGTTGGTTGACACTCGATACTACGCTCATTGAGATTCTAAACTTGGAGGGTTTTGGTTGGCAAGTAAGTTGCCTACTGAACAACCACCCTTGTGAAGGATCAATGATATTGAGATTCCTTAGAACCTGGTTACTTTTGTAGGACAGGATGAACCATCTAACTTCAGGGGAGGGTACTTACCTTAAACCTCATACAAGCCTTTAAACCTAGGGCAATAGTGTGACTTGTTTGTGTGTGCCACATGTTTGTGATTGAACATAACATCATGACATCATCATGCATCATAAGCATAGCATTTTCACTAACCATTTCAAGGACCAAAGGATTTATCTTTGTTCTTTGTTGCAGGTCATGGCTTCTGCTCGTAGAAACACCATCAGGATCAACTTTGTAGGGATACCTGCTAAGCTTAAAGAGTTGGTTTCTCAAGTGTCTGATCATTCCCAGTTCATCAAGAGACATGGTCACCTATTGGACCTAGTCACTTCAGGGTTCAATGAAGACATGATGAGTGTTCTGTTTCAGTTCTTTGACCCTAAGCACCATTGCTTTACATTCCCTGACTATCAGCTGGTTCCTACAATGGAAGAGTTCTCTAAACTTCTGGGTATACCTGTTCTTGATCAAAGACCCTTCACAGGTTTGGAGAAGGAGCTTAAACCAGAGGTTATTGCTGCAGCTCTACATCTGAAGAAGTCTGACATTGTTCTAGAAACGAGAAGTGGAGTTAAGGGTATTCTTGCTAAAGTATTAATGGATAAAGCTCAAGTGTTCTTGAAGGCTATGAGCTATGATGCTTTTGAGGAGATCTTAGCCTTGTTGATATATGGCTTAGTGTTGTTCCCCAATCCTGATCAGTTCATAGACGTTCATGCCATCAACATATTTCTGAGTCACAATCCAGTGCCTACCTTACTTGGAGACATCCTGCATTCTCTTCACACCCGTACTACAAGGGTAAGAGGAACTTTGATGTGATGCATACCTTTGCTTTCTAGGTAGTTTATTTCTCACCTTCCTCGCTCAGTAATGAAGAATGAGCAAGGGTTCAGATGGTCCAAGAGGATCATGTCACTTTCTCACTCAGATATCCATTGGTGCTCCAGATCTATGGAGAATGTCACTATCATTGACTGTTGTGGGGAGTTTCCTAATGTGCCACTTCTAGGCATAAGAGGAGGCATCACTTATAACCCCTCTCTAGCTTTACGACAGTTTGGTTACGCCCGGAGTGATAGTCCACATGACATGTTGATTCAGGGCATTATGTTTGACTACGATAACGATCTTCAAGGGTACCGTCAGAGATTCATACGAGCATGGGGAAAAGTAAACAGGGTTGACAGCAAGACACTGGAGCCTAAGTACACTATTCCTATGGAAGCTTATCTCAGATGGGTGCGATCTCGTGCTCAGACTCTCATGATGCCATATCCTGCCGTCCTACCAGTTACCATGGAACCTGTTGCTGAAGGAGACACAGCTTATACCATCCTTCACCCAGACATGCCTACTGATATGGAAGACTTGCAGAGATCATGGATCCAACTGAAAGAGCAAAGGGATACTTTCGAGGCTCATTACAAAGCAAGCCAAGAAAGAGTCTTAGAACTAACAAAGCAACTTCACGAGGAACGGAATCTCAACTCATACCTCAACACAAAGAGGAAACGTCCATGGGAGACTTAAAACCCCATCTTTTGTACTTATTTCATTTCATTTCTGTAAGCCCAAGAGGCAAAACAAAGTTATTACTAATAAAAGTTTACTTTCGTGTTTGTTTAAGCAAATTTAAATCCTTCGGTCCTTGAAAACATTGCATATGCATTCACATATCATTTCATTGCATCACAGGTTTATAATTGCGCACAGGTTTCTCATCTTCTCGCTGTTTATTTCAGCAATGGCTCTTGAACAAACAGTTAAGGATCTCCAGGCACAAAATGCACAGTTCCAAGAGCTGATCTTGAACCTGTCCAAGGGGCAGGATGAATTGAAGGCACTGCTGGCCAAGAAGACTAAGAAGACTAGAAGGTCAGTTGGTTTGATCAACATGGGAAGAAGGTTCAAAGGTTTTGCCAAGACCAAAGAACCAGTTGAAGACTATGAATCTGAGGAATCTGAAAAAGAGGGAGGCAGTCTCCACAACACTATGGGGGATTCTGATTCTGAGGCTAATTACTACCATGAGCCTAATGAAGATAAATTTAAGATGCTGGTGGATAGAATGGATGCTATGGAGTTGCAGAAGTCATCTGGGCTGGATTTTGAAGATTTGAGTCTGATATCTGGGGTAGTCATACCCATTGGTTTCAAGGTTCCTACATTTGTTGTTTATGATGGGGTCTCTTGTCCCAAGCTGCATCTGAGGTCTTATGTCAGAAGAATTCAACCTCACACTGCTGATAAGAAATTGTGGATCCACTTTTTTCAAGAGAGCTTATATGGAGCTCAGTTGGAGTGGTATTATCAATTGGAGAGTGTCAACATCAGGGACTGGAATGATCTTGCTAAAGCTTTCTATAAGCAGTATCAATACAATGCTGACTTAGCCCCCACTCGCATGCAGCTTCAGAGCATGTCTATGGGTGCCAAAGAAAGTTTTAAGGAGTATGCTCAGAAGTGGAGAGATTTAGCTGGAAGAGTTCAACCCCCTTTAACTGACAGGGAATTGGTTGATATGTTCATGTGTACGCTGAATGGTCCTTTTTACAGTCATCTCATTGGAAGCTCATCATCTGGCTTCACTGAGTTGATAATGACAGGAGAGCGAGTAGAAAATGGTATAAAGAATGGTAAGATCCAAGTGGGTACTTCCTCATCAGGTGCTGCAAAGAAGCCTCCCACTAGGAAGAAAGAATCCAATGTTGTTTATGGTCAGCCTGATCGTAACAGAAGGCATCAGTCTGTTAGTGCAGTTCATATTTCAAATCCAACTCCTGCAACAACAGAGCAGCCACAGGGCAACCAACAGAGGGCTAGAAGGCAGTTCACAAAGATCAACATGTCAATGGCTCAGGCATTACAACACTTGTTGAAAGCTGAACTTATTACTTTGAAAGAGGCTCCTCAGAATCCTAATGTTACCTCTCCCAGGTACAATCCCAATGCACGGTGTGCATATCATTCAAACTGTCAGGGACATGATACTAATAACTGCTGGATCTTGAAGAACAAAATTCAAGATATGATTGATGCTGGAGAAATTGAGTTTGACCCTCCGGGTACTCCAAATGTGATTACTGCTCCAATGCCAAATCACGAGAAGACTGTCAATGCCATTGATGAAGATCTACATATCTATTCAGTTGCGGAGTTGACTACACCATTGTCTGTTATCAAGAAGAAGTTAGTACAAGCTGGGTTCTTTCCAGGTTGTCGTGAAGATTATTTGTACTGTACCTATAAGCCGGATAGTTGCTGGAGATTGAGAGATGGAATTCAGCGTCTCATGGATAATTATATTATAGTGTTTGAGAGGACCCCATCGTCTGTAGAAAGTATGGTAGAGCATATTACTAGAGGTAAGAAGATTGAAGAGGTTGATATGGTTGACAAAGTGCCGGTGAGAATCACTTCAAAGGGACCTATTAAAATCACCCATCAGGGTCCAATCAAGATTACTGCTGAAGGTCCTGTGAAAGTTGTTGCTGAAGCCAGAGTGGCTCCTATGGTCATTACTACTCCGGGTCCTATTCCGTATACGTCCGACAAAGCTGTGCCTTGGCATTATGGATCTGATGTTTACATCCATGGTGTTAAGCAAGAGCCCTTAGCTGATGTGCCTGTTGATGTTGACAATATTGCTGGATCTAGTAAGATCACACGTAGTGGAAGAGTCTTCTCACCTCCAGTTACTTCCAAGAATGCAGTTACTCCTGCCGCTACCTCCACCACTGATGCTCGGGGCAAAGGCCCTGTTATTGAACCTGTATCTACTAATGTGCCAGCTGATGATGATCTCTCTAAGCAGATGGAAGAAGTATTGAAAATCATTCGCAAGAGTGATTATGACATTGTTGATCAATTGGGGCATACTCCCTCCAAGATTTCCATGATGTCTTTGTTGTTATGTTCTGAAGCTCATGCAAAAGCTTTGATCAAGTTTCTGAAGACTGCTCACGTACCCAATGCAATTTCTGTTGACCAGTTTGAGAATTGTGTTGCCCACCTGACCTATGATAATGGGTTAGGATTTTCTGATGCTGATTTGACCCCTGCCAAGAGGGATCATAACAGGGCTCTGCATATCTCAATTGAGTGCAGGGGCACTACCCTGTCACATGTATTGATAGACAATGGTTCCTCTCTAAATGTGTTGCCCAAGGAAGTCCTGAATAAGCTGAGTCCTGAAGATGCTGTGCTGAAGCCCAGTAGTATTGTGGTGAAGGCTTTTGATGGTTCTAGAAGAGTAGTGCACGGGGAAATTGATCTTCCAATCAAAGTTGGCTCTCAGGTTTTTACTGCTACATTTTTTGTGATGGATATTCGTCCTTCGTACTCTTGTTTGCTTGGTCGTCCCTGGATCCATGGGGCAGGTGCTATGACCTCTACATTGCATCAGAAGCTAAGATATCCGGTAGAAGGAAAGGTTGTTACTGTCTATGGAGAAGAAGAATACTTTGTCAGCCATGTGAATACCTTCAAGTATCTGGAAATGGAAGGTGAATACATTGAGACTCCGTGTCAGACATTTGAAGTGGTTCCTTGGATTGTTAATGATTATGTAGCTCCTCCTGTTGCGAAGAAAGTTCCCGTGGTCACCAGAAAACCTCCAACAATGGAAATGGCTTCCCTCAATGATGCTAGGGTTGTGGTGGATGAAGGTGGTTGTACTATTTGGGGTCAGCTTCCTGATATTCCGTACAAGTTTGACAAATTTGGTTTGGGTTTCACTGCAGAGTCCCAGAAGGCCGTTCGTCGTGCTCGTGCTGTTCGTATCACCAATCAAGGGGTTATGAAAGATCAAATCAATGTTGTGGGAGACTATGATGAAGACTACAATCTGGATGCTTGGATTTTTCCTATTGTGGGTGCTAGACTCAATAATTGGAAAGCTGAAGATGTTATCCCTATCTCCTTTAGTCAGGAGTAAATACTATTACTATGTTGCTTTTTAAGTTTGTAATTTCTTGAACAATTGAACTCTTAAGCCTTGTGCCTTACCCGGGGCACAATGGTGTGCTTGTTACGTGCTGTCATTTCATTTGCATACTTCATTCAATAAAATCTGTGGACGTTTCGTTTTCGTAAATATTGTGTTCCTTGTCTTTCTTTTCTTTTATTTTTGTTTTATCAGCTATGTGTTCTTACACACACCCACATCACTAAAATGCAGATCCTCATCCACTCTGGATCCTGTTGATAACAGTTCTACTATTGCCAATTATAATTTCGAGAATCCGATCTATCAAACTGAAGACGGAAATGAGGACGATTGTGAAGTACCTGTAGAGCTTGCTAGGTTGTTACAACAAGAAGAGAAAGCTATACAACCACATGAAGAGCCAGTCGAAGTTATGAATCTGGGAACTGAAAAAACAGGAAAGAGGTCAAGATAGGGGCTGATTTAGAGGACAGTGTCAAGAGCAGGTTGATTCAGATGTTACGTGACTATGTGGAGATCTTTGCTTGGTCTTATGAAGATATGCCAGGGTTGGATACAGACATTGTGGTTCACCGTTTACCAGTAAAAGAAGATTGTCGTCCAAAGAAGCAGAAAGTTCGTCGTATGCGTCCTGAGATGTCAGAAAAGATCAAAGCAGAGGTAATGAAACAATTCAATGCAGGGTTCTTAGCAGTGACTTCTTATCCTCAGTGGGTTGCAAATGTGGTATCGGTTCCCAAGAAAGATGGTAAGGTACGTATGTGTGTAGACTACAGGGATTTGAACAAGGCCAGCCCCAAAGATGACTTTCCACTTCCCCATATTGATGTTCTGGTAGACAACACTGCTCAACATAAGGTATTCTCTTTTATGGATGGTTTCTCTGGTTACAATCAAATCAAGATGGCACCTGAAGATATGGAGAAGACAACATTTGTTACACAGTGGGGCACCTTTTGCTATAAGGTGATGCCATTTGGTTTGAAGAATGCAGGGGCAACATATCAGCGTGCTATGGTGGCTTTGTTTCATGATATGATTCATCATGAGATAGAGGTATATGTGGATGATATGATAGCCAGGTCTCAGAATGAAGAGCAACATCTTGATCATTTGCATAAATTGTTTGAGAGGTTGAAGAAATACAAGTTGAGATTGAACCCAAACAAGTGTACTTTTGGAGTTAGGTATGGTAAGCTCCTGGGTTTCATAGTCAATGGAAAAGGTATTGAAGTGGATCCTGCAAAAGTGAAAGCTATACGAGAGATGCCAGCTCCCCGTACTGAGAAGGAGGTTAGAGGTTTCTTGGGACGATTGAATTACATTGCAAGATTTATTTCCCAATTAACTGCCATTTGTGAGCCAATCTTCAAGTTGTTGAAGAAAGATCAGGTGATGGAATGGAATGATGAGTGCCAGACTGCCTTTGATGAAATTAAGAGATATCTGCTAGAACCACCAATTTTGATGCCACCAGTTGATGGAAGACCCTTGATTATGTACTTAACTGTGTTAGACAATTCAATGGGGTGTGTGTTGGGGCAACATGACGAGTCTGGTCGAAAAGAGCAGGCAATATACTACCTTAGCAAAAAGTTTACCGACTGTGAAACAAGATATTCATTGCTCGAGAAAACTTGCTGCGCTTTGGCATGGGCTGCTCGCCGACTAAGACAGTATATGTTGACCCATACTACCTTGTTGATTTCAAAGATGGATCCAATCAAGTACATATTTGAGAAACCTGCTCTCTCCGGAAGAATTGCAAGATGGCAAATGATCTTGACAGAATATGACATACAGTATACTACTCAGAAGGCCATTAAGGGAAGTATTGTGGCTGATCATTTGGCTCATCAAGCAGTGGATGATTACCAGTCAATGAGTTTTGAGTTCCCTGATGAAGACATTATGATCATTACCAAAGAACCTGGACAATATGATGGACCTGAGCAAGGATCCCGATGGACTATGGTTTTTGATGGTGCCTCTAATGCACTTGGTAATGGTGTTGGTATTGTGATTAGTTCCCCTGAAGGTTGTCATACCCCGATTACTGCCAGACTTTGTTTCTATTGTACCAATAACATGGCTGAGTATGAGGCATGTATCCTGGGTATTAAAGCTGCTATTGATATGAAGATTTAGTTCCTTGACGTATATGGAGATTCAGCCCTGGTAGTAAGTCAGATTAAAGGAGATTGGGATACCAAGCATGATAATCTCATTCCTTATAGAGAGTATGTTTTGTCTTTAATCCCACATTTCAAAGAGATTACCTTTGGACATATTCCACGAAGAGAGAATCAGTTGGCAGATGCTTTGGCCACCATGGCATCTATGTTTGAGATCAGTTGGGATGATGAAGCTCCCAAGATTACTATTGATAGATTTGAGAAGCCTGCATACTGCAATGAGATTGACACAGAAGGGGCAGAGGAGAAGCCTTGGTTCTACGAAGTAAAAAGATATCTTGAAGCTCAGGAGTTCCCTGAAGGGGCATCTGTCAAAGATAGGAAATTTCTGAGAAGGTTTTCTGCTAAGTTCTTTTTGAGTAATGGAATTTTGTACAAGCGCAATCATGACTCAACTATGCTTCGTTGTGTGGATAAGAAGGAAGCAACTGAGATTATGGAAGATATGCATGATGGGATCTTTGGCACTCATTCTAGTGGTCACACTATGGCAAAGAAGATTTTGAGAGCAGGTTACTATTGGTCTACCATGGAAGCTGATTGTTATCAACACTCTAGAACATGTCACAAGTGTCAAATTTATGCTGATAAAGTCCATGTTCCTCCATCACCATTGAATGTGTTGACTGCTCCTTGGCCCTTTGCCATGTGGGGCATTGATATGATTGGTGAAATCAAACCTACTGCTTCTAATGGGCATCGTTTCATCCTGGTCGCTATTGATTACTTCACAAAATGGGTAGAGGCAGCTTCATTTGCATCTGTTACTAAGAATGTTGTGGCTCGATTCATTAAGAATAATCTCATATGTAGGTATGGCATCCCCGAAAGGATTATTACTGACAATGGCTCTAATCTGAACAACACTATGATTACTGATCTCTGCACGCAGTTCAAGATTAAGCATCACAACTCTTCTCCGTATCGTCCAAAGATGAATGGGGCAGTTGAAGCTGCTAATAAGAACATTAAGAAGATTGTACAGAAGATGACTGTTACTTATAAGGATTGGCATGAGATGTTGCCATTTGCTCTTCATGGTTATCGTACCACAATACGTACGTCAACAGGGGAAACCCCCATTCTCCTTGGTCTATGGTATGGAAGCAGTTCTGCCCATTGAAGTTCAGATTCCCTCCTTAAGAATTATGAAGGATGCAGGCTTGGATGAAGATGAGTGGATTCAGACTCGACTTGACCAGATAAATTTGATTGATGAGAAGAGGTTAGAAGCAGTTTGTCATGGCCAGATGTACCAGAAACGAATGATCAAAGCCTTTAACAAAAAGGTTAAGCCAAAGGTATATCAGGCTGGTGACTTGGTAATCAAGCGTATCATA
The DNA here is from genome assembly GCA_963966055.1 of Lathyrus aphaca. NCBI lineage: Eukaryota > Viridiplantae > Streptophyta > Magnoliopsida > Fabales > Fabaceae > Lathyrus > Lathyrus aphaca. Next base: position 152,049,730 of record OZ014520.1, on the reverse strand, counting down.
TTACCACAGGGTGATCCTAGGGGCAAGTGGACTCCAACATATGAAGGACCATTTGTAGTCAAGACAGTGTTCTCGGGAGGTGCTATGATACTCACTACAATGGATGGTGAAGATTTCCCACAGCCTGTAAACGCAGACATAGTTAAAAAATACTACGCATAAAAAGAGACCCGCTAGGTTGACAGGCCAAGGCAAAAATAAGGGCATCCCGGCAAACCAAAAGGGTTTAGGTAAAAATTAGGGATATATATAAAAAGATGTAAACCCGGCAAGTCGAAAACCGGAAAAGGCGGCTTGGGCAAAAAAGGGTATCCCGGTGGATTGAAAACCTGAAAGGGCAATCCAGGCAAAAGTTAGGGATTAAAGCGTATGACTATGTCTCGTTTGGATCACCCATGAAACTGCAACCAGTTGTGATACTTATTCAAGCTCGAACAGTTAAAACTCAATCCAATCATTTCCGTCTCAACAGCAGAAGATGAGATACTTGAAGATAATGGCAATAGTAGAATTGAAACTCAATAGGATTATTTCCCACATAGCTGATTTTCTTTGTTTTATAAAACTTTATGACAAAATCCTCTTACTAGGGTTTATGTCTCCTTGTACAAACTCACCCATGTATGGGTCACTCTTTGATATAAATAAATTCCATCTTTTGAATCCAGATTTAATTTTACCCTATTTACATAAGCGAAACGTCCATTGGTTGTGATTGAATGTATGTATGCTTTTGAATATGATTGATGTTTACAAGAAATGCATGTATGCTTAATATGATTGATGTTTACCAGAAATGCATGGAAATGCAGTAATAGTATTTACTAAGGACGGACGAGGGAAGGATTTCAACGAAGCTTCGCCGGTTCATCTTTACAAAACAGCTACAAACCCTCAGTAGGACGAATCCATCTTCATAAAGTCACATCTCCCCTGGAATTTGTATCCATCTCTTTTATCCTCATACAGATATTCAGGAATTTACTTTCCAATAGGAGTACGACAAACGAAGACGGGAGGTTATATATACCTTACTATCCCCAGCAGACGGGAGGTTATATATACCTTACTATCCCCAGAAGACGGGAGGTTATATCTATCCTACTATCAAACGAAGACGGGAGGTTATATCTGCCCTACTATCAAACGAAGACGGGAGGTTATATCTGCCCTACTATCAAACGAAGACGAAGGTTATGTATACCTTACTATCCCCAGCATACGGGAGGTTATGTATACCTTACTATCCCCAGCAGACGGGAGGTTATATATACCTTGCCATCCCCAGCATATGGAAGGTTATGTATAATATATTATCAAACAAGACGGGAACGAGTTCCTCATATTCTTCAACAACGAATCGGGATTTATTTTCCCTGGCCAGCAGTTGTTATACAAAGATATCCAGACGCTTCCGGCAATATCATATCATACATACATCATTTACATCATACCATAACATACATATCCATAGATACATAGTACATTACCTAAGTGCATCATATCATACATGCATACATAATACATAAACTAATACTATCATACAAAATGCTACCTTGTTTTCAGGTTAATTATCCAGCAAACAGACTTATGATTATCAGGATTGTTGTATCCTCCTGAAAGTTATCATCCCTCAGGATTGCTTTATCCTCCTGAAAACTTCTAGTACATCAGGACTGCTTTATCCTCCTGAAAGCATTATACATCAGGACTGTTTTATCCTCCTGAAAACTTATTATCTCTCAGGACTGCTTCATCCTCCTGACAGCTTCTTATACCTCAGGATTGCTTTATCCTCCTGAAATCATATTATTACCTCAGGACTGCTTCATCCTCCTGACAGCTTCTTATACCTCAGGATTGCTTTATCCTTCTGAAATCATACCTCGGGGCTGCTTTATCCTCCTGACAGCTATCATCATTACCTCAGGATTGCTTCATCCTCCTGAAAGCATATTATCAATCTCTCAAGACTGCTTCATCCTCTTGAAAACATATTACTACATCAGGACTGCTTTATCCTCCTGAAAGCTATCATTATATCTTGGACTGATTTATCCTCCAAGAAATGTATCTGAAGAACTTTTTTTCCAAGTGGCATCTTTAAACCCACTCAAGCATATTCAACTAGCCATTTGTATCACTCTATGCACTGGTGAGTGCAAATTTTTGGGCTTTTGTGTTCAATCCCCTTCAACCTTCCAGGTCACGACTGGCAAACATACCAATCTAATCCCTCAGGTTTCATAAAATTGAACAGGGGCAGCTGTTGCACCCCAAAATTTGCCCTCACAATACAAGACTTTGTGTGCTAAGGAGGTTCACAAGGTTCACAAGATTCACAATGCTTTCAAGACCTTCCATGAGGTTCATGAAGTCTACAAGTCACTTCATGAAGGTTCACAAGATTCACAATGCTTTCAAGACCTTCCATGAGGTTCATGAAGTCTACAAGTCACTTCATGAAGGTTCACAAGGTTCACAAGATTCACAATCTTACAAGACCTTTCATGAGGTTCATGAAGTTTACAAGATACTTTATGAGGTTCACAAGGTTCACAAGGTTCACAATACCTCCCATGATATTCACAAGACATTTTATGATGGTTCACAAGGTTCACAATTGGTCAGAAGAGTTGACAATTCCCTCAGACAGTGCATCTCCTAAGCAGTGCATCCAAAACTAGGGTTTTGACTTTAATCAGGCTAAATGAACTTCCAAGACTTCAAGTGAGCTTCATAGCATCTTATATGTGTGTAAGAACCCCCATGACAAATTTCAAGACTTTTCTCAAAGGTTTGCTCAGTCAGGTGATCAGATAAGTCAAAATCAGTCAAAGCAGTTAAAAAGTCAAACTGAGGTCAACTGTGGTCAAACCAAAGTCAAACTTCATGATTTTTTGCCAAAATCAAGTATATGAGGTAAAATTCATCATTTGATCAAGGGTTGATCATGATTCATCAAGGAGATTTCAGATCATCAAGAATCAGGAGTTTCTAAATTAGGGTTTCCTTAGTAAAAGTCAACTAAACTTTGACCAGCCATAACTTTCACATAATTCATCACCAAGTCTCCACTCAAAGCTCATTTTGAAGGAAATTGAATTCTCTACAACTTTGTGTCTCACAAGCCAAGCCCAAAAATGCTTCATTTGGAAGTTATGAGCTAAGACATTATAGGTCCTTTTGAAAGTCAACAAAAAGTCAACAACTTCAAAAGGGCATAACTTGAGATTGGTAAGTGATATGGACATGAAACCAGTGGGGTTGGTTAGAGGACTCTTCAAGCTTTCCAAAATGTCCAAGATCATCCTCATAGCATTAAAATTTAAGGATATGTGCCCTTGCAAAGTTGGGAAATTTTGGGTTGGTTTATGATGAAAATGGAGGTCTAAAACCAATTTCTTCCAAATGGGCTTGCCAAATAATGACCCAATCCACTTCAAAACATCTTGCACGAAATTAAATTAATTTATTCATAATTTTATTTATTTTGTTTTTATTTATTATGATTTTTATATTAAAAAGTCATTTTAAATTCAAATAAAATATAAAATAATGAAAATTAATTTTAATTTTGCTTCTAGAAAGTTTTAAATCACATTTAAACTTGATTGATACAAGAGTAATGAGGATCATACCAAAATAGCAAGAGTTTATGCAAGATATTTGATTTTTAAAAGGCCATCTTTTTGAATCTTTTTGGATCAAACTCTCCACACAAGTGATCAATCTTTTTGACCTAATACATTCTCCTATAAGTATTTAACACAAACCTAATGAGAGCCACGAATTTTGACAGCCTCAAGAGTAAGTTTCACTTTTCAAAATTCAAGCAAAAAACTCAAATTCGGTTTTGACATTCCAAGGCATTTGAAGGTAAACTAAGGACACAGCTATGATCCTTGGACATCATAGAATCGAAACCAATACTCATATGCATCCCAAACACTCCATATCATACTAACCAAATCACATTTGTTCTTGAATATAAATTTTTCGATTACACTAATCCAATGCATTCTAACGAATTTTGTTTGTATAATTCTGTTTGTGATGTTGTATAGATTGTTTCTGGACAATTGAATCAAAGTTTCATGGCTTGAATCGTAATCCACCATAGTTAGGGTTTTATGGCCGTTTTAGGGTTCTTCGATTCATCAACTATAAATGAATTTTAGAGACATGGTTGAGTTGTATAGACCTTGTAGAATGTAATGCACTAATCAATTTCACAAAATTTTGCTGTTTTGTCAATGTTTGAGTTTCGTAGGTATTGCTGCAATTTGATATTCGCAGGAAAATTGGTAGGGAAATTCGCAGGTAAATGCGAAGGTTATCAGGAAGAAGAAGAAGTTGACTGGCGCGAAAGTCAAATTCAAATAAAAAACTTATTTTATTATATTATGTTTCTGTTATGTTATTACAAATGACATGTGGATCAGTTGGTAATGAGGCGCAGGCATGAAGCAAAGGGCAGGGGTTCGAACCTGGATTTAGTTCCTTTTTGTTTCTTTTTCCAGGTATTAAGCTATTATAATATATTATGCATTATTGTGAAGATGTTAACAGATGCGCTCACCCAGCAGGATTGGTCATGTACTTGTGTGTGTGTTTGAGAGGTCCTGGGTTCGATCCTCCCCCAGGCCTTTTGCTTTTTCATTATTTTTCTGATTTTTCAGGTTTAAAGAACAAAACAAATTTGAGTTCATTCTTCTTGCACCAAGTGCAGCGTGGCCCAGTGGCAAGACTCTTCATTTTCCAGGTAAAGGACCTGGGTTCAAATCCCAGGTCCTGTTTTTTTTGGTTTCTTATTTTCTTTTCTTTTGTTATGTTTTCCTTTTATTTCATAAATTAAATTAAAATGATTTTTTAAATTATAATTATTATCACTAACCCAATTAAATTGTTTATTTTATTTATATTTATATTTTGCCTATTTATTTATTTTTTGCTATTAATTGCTTATTATTTATTATGTAATTGCTCCTGGATGTAATTTTCTTAAATATTTAAATTGTTTATTTTTATTTTCTATGGTTAGTAAAATAGGGAGTGTAAACATGTATTATATTTAAAAATTGAATTTAGATCGTTTAAATTAAAAGATAAATATAAAATTAAACACTCACACACGTAATTCGATCTTGGATCGCCATCTCACTTTCTAGGGTTACCTCTCAATGTTGCCTATTCAAAAAGGTCAAGTGGGGTGTATAAAGCAAAGTTCCTTAAAAGAAAAGTCATCTAGTCCCTTCATAATCAAAGATCAAGTCCCTTAATGGTTGCCTTTCAATATGATCTTGTCCCTTTCGAATAATGATGACAGTCCCTCCAAAAAAATGCTTAATACACCCTACAGTTGCCTTCATTAAACAAATGTCCCTTTCATATGTCTCTTACATCCAAGGTAATGACTACCTATTCCTTAATAATAGGGATAGTCTTACCATTTAAAGGATTCAAGAACAGGAAGACTTAAAACTTTAGGGTAGGTTCCTCATAGTTACTTGCTCACCATTCAAAAACTTTTCAAACACTTCACAAATTTCAAACAATTTTCAAACACAAGTTTTTTACGCATCCGTACATGGATCATTATCAAACTCTTATGAAAATTTTTATCCACACACTTCACATTTTCAAAAACAATTCAAAGTGAGCTAAGTAACTAAGAGCCCATGGATAACCATGGATGTAAAGGGTGCTAACACCTTCCCTTTACATAACCTACCCCCCGGACCCAAAAATATTTTAAAAGGTCTTTCCTGTTCTTTTATGCCTTTCCTTTGGATAAAATAAAAGTCAGTGGCGACTCTTGCTATCCGCAACATAACTAAAGTCAGTTCTCCCACTGTGTTACACTTGCTATCCGCAATATTTATAGAAAGTCAGTTCTCCCACCGTGTTACAACGGGCTTCGGTGATCCTGATCCACCTAGCCTGGCTTTCCTCCAGATACTACTCTGCCCTAGCCTTTTGAATCTTTGCCTCCTTGCAGGCATTCTTCAGTATCTGCTCCCCGGCTCTTGCCTTCCGGATGTAGTCATCTGTCCTTTCAATCTTGGTCAGATGCTCAGTCTTGAGTCTTTCCAATCTCTCAATGTCCAGACGACTGTCATTTCTCTCCCAGAGAGTCTTCTTCAGGGCTTCAGCTAGCTGATCATTCCTCCCTTTCAGCTTTTCAAATTCTTCCAAGCTGACAGTTGCTGCAGGCTGTACTGTAGAGGGTCCAGGTGTGTCTTCCAAGGTGAAAGGCATCGTGGAGATCTGAGCTCTAGCACGGGACCAGTCATAGTACTGGGCTGAAGCAATTTTGTTGCACCTTCCAAGGATGGCTATCCCTTTGGTCTGAATGTTATCCCAGGCCCAGGCAGCTTGTCTAACAACAGCAGAGTTAGGTTGAACTTCACAGTAGAGAGTCTCAGCCAAATCTTGTCCTCTGAGAGGATGAACCAAAGCATACCCCAACTGCCTTTTAAACAGTAAAGGGTTGTAGTTGATGCAACCTTTTACTCCTATCAGAGGCACATTAGGATACTGCCCACAGCTGGTAACAATATCCTTGCCTTTGGTGCTTTGGGTGCACCACCTGATGTCATCTAATGTCAAGGCAATGAACCTCTTGGCCCAATTCTTCTGCTTATGGGGGTTCAAGAAGGCATCTGACTTAGGCAAGTGTCTGAGCAGCCAAGAATAGAACAGAGGAGCACAGCATCTGACCAGCTTCCCTCTTTGCTTTTCATTTCTCTGGTGGAGGGAGTAGTAGAAGTCCCCCAGCAATGTAGGGACAGGGTTCCTCAGCAAGAACAAGTGGATGGCACTCTTACTCACAAACTTGGGCTCATCTGCAAACAAAATAACCCCATATATACTGAGGGATAAAAGTGCACAGACCGCCTTCCATTCTTTTACTGCAGCCTTCTGAGTGGCTTGGGAAATCAGGAAGTCTAGGTGGAGGCCTGGGATTCCAGCCTTTGTTGTCATGTTTTTCTCAATGAGGGCAGGCTCTAAATGCAATGCCCTAGTTATTTCTTCACTTCTGGGAGCAGTCATCTCAGGGTTGAAAGGAATTCCTTTTCTGATAGGAACTCCAACCAGCAAGGAAAACTCCTCTAGCAGTGGTCCCATCTGAAAATCAGGAAAGGTGAAGCATCTAAGAGGAGGGTCATAAAATTATAAGCATGTGTGGATCATGCTCCTCTGAGATGAATCAAGATCCATGACCATGTCCAAAGTTCCCCCATAGTGCTCTCTGAATAGTGGGATGTGGTCAGGTGTAATAAGGGACTAGACCTGCCTGATACCAGTCAATATGGGCTCAAAGAAATGGTAAGATATGTTGCTCTTCCTTGGAGTAGCCATGAGTGATGAAGAAGCTGAAAATAAGCTGATGAAGATCATAGGCTGAGAAGCTGGAGGTGAGTCTCTGACAGACTGATGCAGATGTTGGAGAAGAACTACTGAAGCAGATGCTGAAGAAGATAACTGAAGCAGAGGTCTAAGCAGTAGAAGGGGTCAAAACCAAACCAAATATGAAATGATGGATACCCTGAAAAACAAATAAGCAAATGTTAAATGATGCAATGATGATGTATGCAAATGATATGCAAGGGTTTGTGATCAAGAGCTGGATCTGATTATTTGCCTTGGTATAAGTCCATGTATGTTCAAAAGTTTGGATGGAGGCTCAGAAATCCAGTAACCGGGGTGGGGGGACTCAAATAAAGAGTCACAAATCCGGGGTAATCACAAGAACTGTCCAAAATGGGGTATTCTTAGATAATACAGTAACAGGGTATGATGTGGTCAGGGGTTCCTGCGAAACTTGTAAACAACCCAACCCCCTCACATGTAGTGTTCTAGAACAAGGATCTTCAGACTTGGATCAGTTATGAGAAGTGTAAACACTTCTATCCCGGAGGTACAGTGTTTACAATAACCATAAAAGATCCTCCTCTAATTCACCCCAGATTCTGAAGGTCATAATAAAGGTCATCCAGAATTAGCAGGCTTCCCAGATAGCCCTAGCACTACAGGAAATTTGTAGCACAGAGTTCTCAAGAAGAAACCCACATCTGAACCGTGTTTCATATTCCCGCACCAGACCAAAATGGAATGGGAAAGAATATGAACCACTCTAGCCTAGGTGTCACTCAGGTCCCAGGTATAGGACCTTAATCTCTCAGTGAAACCCCACCCACCAAAGAAAACCAGATCCAGCAATGACAATGACAATATGATTTATATATAAAAAAACTGTAAAGAAAGCAGTAAATAAAGTTGTACATAAAGCAATAAACAAAGCAAATAAAAGCACAAGTAGCACGTAACACCCCCGTAAACACAAATCAAACAAGCGCTAGGAGGAACCCACAAAAAGAACCAGAAGCCCTGGTTGCAGTATAAGGGTCCCCAGCAGAGTCGCCAAGCTGTCGCTCCCACCAAATGACACCGGGTCAGATAGGGTACAGACGCGAACGATCGTCGAAAGGAGAACATGAAGATGAACTGAAAAGAGTCGTCAGCTAGGCATTTTTATCCCGAAGGAAAGGTAATGCTGCATAAACCTAAGAAAAAGATGGATAAGACGGTTGCGAACCAGAGAAACTGAGAAAGGGGGTTGGTTACAATCTGGGAAGGTATTAGCACCCAGATTGTCCGTCGTACTCGACGGGATCCACGCTTGAAAGTTTGTGCTTAAAGGGGTAGTGTCAGTGCTATCTGTGTGCAAAAGCCGGAAAAGAATGTACAGGTGTCAGTGCAAAAGGTATGTGAAATGAAATGCTCAATAATGAGGCTTAAAGAATAATGCGGGAAGAAAGGGGGAATATACAGAGACTTTTGTTCGATAACAGTTAAGTTATGCCTACGTATCCTCTCGTGCAATGAGGAAGTCAGAACACCGTAGTTCGACTCAAAGAGACTGAAAGATAAATTGACTGATGAACTACTTGCTTGTCTATGCTCAATTGTATGACCCGTCTGGCTCAGGTGCAAACTGTCTTGCATTAGACGGAAGAAGCAAGTTCTCGTTTGTGAGTGAAGATGATTAGAAAATAATCCCGAAGGAGACAATTATTGTTTGTTTTTTGGTGCTTTCAATCTTTTATTGCTTTTTGTGTTTGTCATAAGATAATGAGCTTAAGCCTAAACCAAGGGTTAGTAAACTCATCACATCCTCCCTCTGATTAGGGGTAGTGAGAATACCTTAAGTATGAAGTAAGCACCTCACACTTAATCACCATGATGTAGGATTAAGATCATTAACCTACTTGTGATTAATTAGATGTTTTTGGTATTTTTTTTTAGTGTTAAATAATGAGTTTAAGCCATAATCAAGGATTTAATGGACCCATTACACCATCCTAATAAAAGGATAATAGATGAGAGCATTTAAGTTGTGGAAGATACCTCAACTTAATCCATGATTAGGGATTAACCTCATGACAAAACAAACCTTTATTAAAGTGGATTTTAGTTAATGGTAAGATTAAGAAATGGATTTTATGGTTTGTAAGACAACTTGAGGGGGACTTGTCCATTAACACTAGGGTTAGTCCTTCTTAACCAATTAAGGAAGAATTAGAACCCTAATGCAAGGCCCAAGTTACAAGCTAATGTCTTAGTGATTATTAAGATGGATTGATTAAGAGATTTAAACACATTAAGGGTTTAACACTTAGGATTAAAGTTATACGCTCCATCCTAATAGAAAGATGCAAGCATAACCTTAATCACAAAGCCTAAAAACCTTAAAGGTTTAGTCTCTGATTATGGGATGAGAAAAGAGACACAAAAGAAGACACAAAGGTAAAACTAATGGGGGACTAATCAAAACCCTAATTGTTATCATGCTTGGGTGTTCCTAGGGTTTATGAGGCTTGCAAGAGATCTTCAAGAAGAGTCACCAAGGAAGAAGCAGATGGAAGGAAGAGAAGCAGAAGTAACAAGCTAACTTACTTCACTTAAGAAGAAAAGTTACTTGAAGAAAGAAAGTGAAGGAGGAACATGAATGAGCAATCTCACTCTAAAACAAAAGAAAAATGCAGCAATGAATGCATAAGAGAGATGAGAAGGGAATGTGATAAGTGAAGGCAAATTCACTTCTCAAAGCACTTACCACCTGAAAAGGTAGTATAAAGAAATGAAATGAAATGAGAATGAAGCAAATGTAAAGATGTAAACCAAAACCAGAAGCATAAACATGATGTAAATGATTCTAAGAGATGATGCAAATGTATGTCAAGTGCAATGGATGATCAAACAAAGGATGGGAATGCAAATGAAGCATAAAGAAAGCATGAAAGTTCATGAATGTTCATGGAATGTAATGAATGCATAATATGGCAAATAGATGAAGAAATGATCAAGCATGATTCTAATGTGTCCTATGATGTCTTATATGTCATGTGGATGCATAAAATGTCATGGCAAGTTCTTGAATGAATGCATATGCAAGATGTATGCAAATGAAGATGAAAAATTAGGGTTTTCATACAACATGAGATGAAAAAGTCAAAAACAGAAGCAAATCATAAGATAAAAAATTGAAAATGGACTTAAAGGAACCCTAACCCCACATGATATCATACCCAAAGGAGAAGACCTAACTCTTAACCTAATGAAAGTTATGATTTTTCTAAGTTATCTAGGGTTTTAAGGTTCCTAAAGGGAAAAAATGCAAATCAAATCAAAAATGCAGAAGAAATTTGTGACAAAATTGTGATAGAAACTACATGTCAAATGAAGATCAATGCAAAAAGAACCATTGTCATACCATTCTTGGTTAGGCAGAAAAGAATTCTTGAAGTTAGGGTTCTAAAATGTGAATTTTATGAACCCTAAATTCAAAAAAATTATAAAAGATGGTTCAAAACCAAAAAGAAATTTGTATGGATGGTATGACAATGTCTCTAAATGTTTAAAGATGCAATATGAATTTTTTTGGGATTTTTAGAAACCTAAATGATATTTTAATTAATTAATTCTCATTAATTAATTAAAATAAACATTTAAATGTTTTAAAAATGATTTTTTTATGCAAAAAATAAAAAAAAATATTTTTGGGTTGAGAAAATTATTTGAAGTGAAAATGCAGAATGAAATTATTTTTGGAATTTTCTAACTATTTTTAATAAAATGTACAAAACAAATAAGAAAAAATTGAAATAAAAAATGAAATAAACAGAAGTAAACGCAGTGAAGGGATGAGATTGAATCTGGGGGTTTCCTGGGTTGACTGCGCGCCAGATCTTATGCCCAGTATTCAAATTTCATTAATCCTAATTAATTAATTATTAAACCCTAATTAAAAACTAATGAAATGATCTCAGCCACACAATACGCGCGGGAGATGAAAATCTAATGGTCCACATTTAAACCAAAGCCCTAACCCTAATTATCAAACTAATCACTTTCAGGTCACCGGAGAAGAGCTTCGGTCGTCTTCTCCGGTGACACCCTCACCTGAAAATCTCCAACTCTCTCCCTAGGTTATTTTTGGAGCTCTAAAGCTCCAGATTAACTCCTCTCACCTCCCTGAATCCAAATCCACCTTCAAAACAAATTTCTTATGGCTCAATCCTAAGATTCGAAGAGAAACATAAAAATGGCAAAAATTTCAGAGATTCAGTACATACTCATTTCTACACCATTTTCGAAAATTCAAAGCTCAGAGTGATCAGTGAAGCATGCTTTTTCTTATTGTAACATAAAATAGGAGTTCTGGAAAAATGAATTCAGATGACTACCTGAGATGGAGCTTTCCAAACTTGAGCTTTCTGGCCACTTCCTTTGTGCAAAATGACTCCCTTTGACCTCCTGAGGCTAATGGAATGCTTCAAAGGCTTTGAGAATAGCTGGTTTGTGAGTTTACACTTCAACTGGATGAGAATCGTGTTTTGTGTATGGTGTGTTCTTGGTTGTTTTTGTGGTTGCTTTGTGATCAGTGAGTGATTTTGAGATGAATGGTGGAATTGGTTTTGAGTTTGAGTAAGTGAGCTGAGAGTTTCGAAGGAAAATGCAAGAGGGAGAGATTTTGGAAACTTGATCAATCTTAGGTTTCAGCTTGCAATGTTGTGTGTTATGATCTGCCTTTGGTCCACATATCAAGTTGTGATAGGTCAGAGAAGTGGTTGTGGCCTACGGTGATTGGTATGGGGCTTCTTGCAAAAAGTTACCAACTTGTGTACTTGAGGTATGGGCAATGGTGTAGCTGGCTCATTGGCTTGTCCATGTGCAGCTGAGTTCAAGGATGTCCACAAAATCAATCTTGAGGCAATTCAGTAAGTGGGAGCAAAGTTATGGGACCTTTTGCAATTATGTGAAGTTTTGGCCCCTTTGAGAATTCTTGATGTTCAAGGCATGAAATCTTGCAATTCTTTGGGAAATTCTGATCTAAAGGCAATGCACTATGATGTTATGATACATAGAAGTGTGTTTGAAGTCACAAAATGCATTGGCAAGTGGTTTTGCAAAGAATCCCTTTTGGTGCATTCTTGAAAATGATGGGATTTTTGCCAACTTTGACAAGCCATATCTTGAGTTCCAAAATGAATTAGATCTTGTTCTTGTACTTTTTGAAAAGGGAATGATCCAATCTACAACTTTCATGACCAACAATTTTTCATTTGATGCATTTTTGGTTGAGAAAGAGGAGGTTGAAAAACTTTCCCAAAATGGAAAGTTTACATTACAAGTCATTTCCATTTTTGGCAACTTTTGGTTTAGCTCACTTTTCTTCAATTTTGTGAACTTCTAAGCACTTCAATGATCAAATAAAGATCATATAACTTCAATTTGATGAAAAATCCACTTTGGGTCCATTGATGGGGGTCTCAAATGCCTTGATTTTGCTCTAACTTGCTCAAGAAGTTACCCAATGAACAGATGACTTACACAATGAATTTCTTCATCAAACTTGGTACACATGATCCTTATAACATTTTGAGACCCTTAGAAACAAGAATGACCAAAAAATTTGGAGTTATGGCCTCTAAAACCAAAACCCTAATTTTAGGTCATCTGTGTAGTTAAACCCTGGCTCTGCTTCCATGCTTTGCAAGTTCTTGTGATTTTCTGACTTCCTTGATCTTTGAGGGATATAAAATGATGATTTAACATATGTGGACCCTCTTGGGATGATTGAAGACCTTTGGAGTGGCTCAGATGGATCCTTGGATTGCTTAGATCACAAACCCTAGATGCAGATGAACTTGAACTAATGCAGTGAAGCCAAAATGCAATATGATATGATATGTTTGAACTAATGTAAATATGAAAGATCACAATCCATGGTGTGAACTTAGTGAGGGAAAATTTGGGGTTTTTACAGCAGCAGAAAACAACTTAGCAGCCCTTGTCGAACGAATAATGGCTCGAAGTGGGATAAATATAGGTTTTGCTAGGCCAAAATTCACTTCACCAATAATGGATTATATACTTCAGTCAGAATTACTTCCCAGGACAAAGATTCCAAAGTTTTCCAAGTTCTCAGGAGATACGACTGAGTCTACGATCGAACATGCGGTGCGATATTTAATAGAGGTTGGTGAAATTGCTAATGATGAAAGTTTGAGGGTTAAATATTTCCCTAGTTCTCTTACCAATAATGCTTTTACTTGGTTTACTATATTACCACTTGGTTAGATTCGTAATTGGACTCAGTTGGAGTGTTTATTCCATGAACAATTTTATATGGGTCAAACCAAGATCAGTCTGAAGGAATTGGCTAGTGTTAAATGAAATTTTAATGAGTCAATTGATGATTACTTGAACAGATTTCGATTTCTTAAGGCCATGTGTTTTACTTAAGTACCTGAGCTTGAACTAAAGAAATGGTCGTTGGTGACCTGGACTATTCTATTAGGAATAAGTTGGATACCCAGTACTTGAGAGACATGGCCCAATTAACATATAGAGTTCGACATATTGAACGTCTGAAGGACGAAAAAGCCAGGGTGAACAAACATAAGAAAATAGCGTACGTTGAATATCAGGATAGGGTCGAAAATGTCTATGACGAAACCCTACCTCTCGATGATAACGAGATAGACCTAGCTGAACTCAAGTAGGGTCCTCCTTATTCTTGCAAACTTTTAGTCCCTTCAAATGGAAAGAATCCTGTCGAAACTGAAAAGAATGACAGATTTCCAAAGAGAACATATACTTTAGACGTCACTAAATGTGACGAAATTTTTTATTTGTTAGTAAAGGATGGTTAAATACTTTTTCCCCCGGGCGTTAAAGTACCACCCTTAGATCAAAGAAAGAAAATAGGTTTTTGTAAATACCATAATTATTTGGGTCATAAGACTTTTCAATGTTTTCTTTTTAGGGATTTGGTGCAGAATGCGATTCAAGAAGGGAGACTTGAGTTTGAGGATAAGACCAAAGCACAAATGAAGATAGACACTGATCCTATTCAAGTTGTTGAGGCGAATTATTTTCAGCGCTCTAAAGTAAATTGGGTCGAAGTTGCAGAACGATTTGTCGATGACACCAGCAACCTTGATTCACTTGAAACAAAGGGAAATCTTGTGGTGATTGAAGTCACTAAAGATTTCACCAATGATGTTATGCTGGTCAAGGGTTCTGAAGATCTGAGCAGCGAGCAACTGGAACACCTAGTGTGCATGGGAGCTGAGGGTTTCCTTAGGACATCACCTGATTTCGAAAGATTTAATGTAGGAGTTACCATCTTCCCACATGAGGAGGTTGAAAAATCGAATCTCCAACTGGTTACCAAAGAGACTGCTGATAGTTTCATTAATATGGATGAGGCTGCTGATATCTTTGGCTTGAACTTCTCCAAAATAGAATTGGGGGATGGAGTCAACATCAACATGGTCGAAGTAAGAAATGACCAAGTAATGAAGATGGATGACTCCACACCTCAGAAGGACTACTACAAAAAGGCTTATCCTAAAGAGGATGAGACAATTGTTGACTTCTTACACAGGTGCCAAAGTAAGAAGTCAGAGGTGATGCTTTGTCCAAGATGTAGTTCAATCTTCGATAGAGAATCCGCTGAAAGCCTTCAACAAGTGAAGAAGGTCAATGGAGGGCAGAAGCTAAAGACTGCTCAAAATCCAGACCGCTTCGACCCTATGCGAGCCAATCCTCATCAACAAGATGGTAAGCCCTAACCCCTCAAGTCAGTACAACCCATGTTCAAACCAAATGGAAAAGTCCCAAAGGACAAGTGGGTCAAGCCTGACGAGTCAGGAAAAAAGGGAATCCAAAAATGGAAAAACTTTGATTTCGAAAGGGGCCCCTCAATGGGATATAGGAAGGAGTTCAGGACATCTAATAAGGCTGCATATGTGTCTGAAAACTATAAGGGAAAGCACCCTATGTCCAGGTCACAATGGCGCAGGGAACAACGCAGAAGGAAGGCTCAGAGAGAAGCCTCCACAAATGATCTTGCTGAATCAAGTACAAATATGCTTGGTGAGGGTGGAAAGAATCATAAGGCGAAAACAATGAACAAGGTGCCTGTGGGGAGTAGGTTATGTAAAGGGAAGGTGTTAGCACCCTTTACATCCATGGTTATCCATGGGCTCTTAGTTACTTAGCTCACTTTAAAATGTTTTTGAGAAGTTTAGTGTGTGATTAGAAACTTTCTTAAGTACTTTATAATGATTCATGTACGGATATATATATAAAGCCTTTGTTTTGAAAATTGCTTGAAAAATGTGAAGTGTTTTTGAAATGTTTTGAAAAGGTGAGCAAGTACATAAGAGGAACCTACCCTAAGTTAAGTCTTTTCTGTTCTTAAATATCCTTTAAATGGTAAGACTATCCCTATTATTAAGGAATATGTAGTCATTACCTTGGATGTATGAGGGACAAATGAAGGGACAACTGTAATTAGGCAATTGTAAGGTGTATTTAGCAATTCGAAGGGACTTATCATCTTTATTCGAAAGGGACAAGATCATTTACGAAAGGCAACCATGACGGGACTTGATCTTATAATTCTTTAAAGGGACAAGATGATGTTAATGAGAGAAGGGACTTTGCTTTATACACCTTACTTGACCTTTTTTGTTTAGGCAACATGAGAGGTAACCCTTAAGAAGTGAGATGACGATCAAAGATCGACTTACGTGTGTGCGTGTACAAATTCAAATATTTATCTTATAATTAGTGATCTAAATTAATTTTAAAGCAAACATGTTATCACTCCCTATTTTACTAACCATAGCAATATATTTATGAATAAACAATAAGAGCTACAACTATTACATGGCTTTTACAGTTACATTTAAATAATTATTATATAATAAAATGATAAGTATAAACAATAAAAAGGGTTAGTGATAATTATAAGAAGAAAAGGTTAGTAATAATATACAAAAAATATATATAATTTAATTAAGTAGATTTAGATTTAAATAAACTACTTTAAATAATTTTTGAGATGAAAATAAGATGATATGAATAATAATAATAAGCCATATAATAATTATTTACAAAGAAAATATTATTAATTATTTAAATTAGATATTAGATAAGTTTAATTAATTTTAATATTTAAAGATTAGGGTTAGGAATTTTAAAGAAAATAGAATTAGGGTTTATAATTTAAATTACAATATTAATTTATCTATTTACAAAATTAAATATATAATAATAATATATACATATTTTAATTAAAAAAACTAAGATTAAAATTTTTAGAAAATAAGTTAGAGATCCCTTTAAGAAAAATATGAAGTTAATATATATATATATATATATATATATATATATATATATATATATATATATATATATATATATATATATATATATATATATATTTACATATGATTATTTAAATATATTTTCTTATAATAATGAGAAATTGAATGAAAAAACAAAACTTACCTGAGGTTGGGATTCGAACCCAAGCTCTAGCAATGACACTTAGCTGTTTCTTCAAAACACTTTGATATAGCCTGCAAAATAGAATCCGAATTATGAATTTTTTTATGAAAATTTAAAGTATTGTTCTTACTCTTGGAAGCAGCCAAAATTCTCCCTTTGTGTTGTGATCTCTTCATGTATATATAGTGAGTGAAATTAGATCAAAAAATCATATCCTACTTTGGACTTTTGGATCACTTGAGATTGAAAAAGATATGCTTTCAAATATTGAAAAAAATTGATATCTTGTTACTATTTTTGGTTGATATGATCTTATATGATTTCAATCATCTCTAAATGGCCTTTAAGAATTTCTAGAACAAAGAACAAATCAAATATTGAGAAAAAAAATTGATATCTTCTTACCATTTTTGATTGATATGATCTTATATGATTTCAATCATCTCTAAATGGCCTTTAAGAATTTCTAGAACAAAGATCAAATCAAATATTGAGAAAAAAAATTGATATCTTCTTACCATTTTTGATTGATATGATCTTATATGATTTCAATCATCTCTAAATGACCTTTAAGTATTTCTAGAACAAAGATCAAATCAAATATTGAGAAAAAAAATTGATATCTTCTTACCATTTTTGATTGATATGATCTTATATGATTTCAATCATCTCTAAATGATCATTAAGACCTTCTAGAACCAAAATCAAATCAAATATTCACACTTTTATATTTTATTTTGATTTAAAATGATTTTTAATGTAAAAAATCATAATAAATAAAATAAAATGAATAAAAATATGAATAAATAATTTTTAATTCGTGCATGATGTCATGGAAGTGTTTGGGTCATAAAAAAGCAAGCCCATTTGGTGAATTATGGTTTTAAGACCCCATTTGCTTCATAAACCTCTCAAAAATTTCCCAACTTTGCAAGGGCACAAATCCCTCAATTTTAATGCTATGAAGTTGTTCTTGGACATTTTGGAAAGATTAAAGAGTCCTCTAACCAACCTCTTTGGTCTCATGTCCATATATTTTACCATTCTCAAGTTATGCTCTTTGGAAGTTGTTGACTTTTTGTTGACTTTTGGAATGACCTATAATGTCTTAGCTCATACCTTCCAAATGAAGCATTTTTGGGCTTGGCTTGTGAGACACAAAGTTGTAGAGAATTAAATTTCCTTAAAAATGAGCTTTGGATGGAAAATTTTTGATGAAGCATGTGAAAGTTATGGCTGGTCAAAGTTCAGTTGACTTTTCCTGTGAAAACCCTAATTTAGAAACTCCTGATTCTTGATGATCAGAAATCTCCTTGATGAATCATGATCAACCCTTGATCAAATGATGAATTTTACTTCATATACTTGATGTTGGCAAAAAATCATGAAGTTTGACTTTGGTTTGACCACAGTTGACCTCAGTTTGACTTTTTAACTGCTTTGACTGATTTTGACCTATCTGATCATCTGACTGAGCAAACCTTTGGGAAAAGTCTTGAAACTTGTCATGGGGATTATTAAACACTTATAAGATGTTATGAAGCTCACTTGAAGTCTTGGAAGTCCATTTAGCCTGATTAAAGTCAAAACCCTAGTTTAGGATGCATTGCTTAGGAGGATGCATTGTCTGAGGGGAATGTCAAATCTTCTGACTAATTGTGAACTTTGTGAACCTTGTGAACCTCTTAGTATACAATGGCTTGTCTTGTGAGGGCAAATTTTGGGGTGCAACAATGAACGTCCCTCATCCTTATCCCCAACAGAGCAGCCGTCCCCTGCCAGGCGATCGTCCTTCACCGTTGGATGACCGTCCCTCATCATTTATTTTCTTCAACCCGATGATTGTCCCCATCATTTACCTTCAATCCCCAGAGGGTCTTGTTACTTTCCCCAGCAGTCGTCCCCTGCTTGACGATCGTCCTCCGTCGCCCGCACTTTGTAATCATACTTTATTTCCTTTTACAATCTATATCCCTTTTCTTCTTCAACCAATGAGTGCAAATTTTGGACTGTCTTTGATATTCAACCACAAGTTATCTTGTTTTCCTGTTAAACCGTTGCTTACATCCTACACAGCTAACTCATGCTTGAATAGGGGCAGCTGTAAACACCCCAAATTTGCCCTCACTCATTCACACCATGGCTTGTGATCTTTTCATTTTGCATAGATTCAATCATAGCATCCCACATTGCATTTTTGCTTCACTGCATTGGTTCAAAGTCATCTGCATCTAGGGTTTGTGATCTAAGCCATCCCTGAGCCATCTGAGCCACTCCAAAGGTCTTCAATCATCTCAAGAGGGTCCATGTATGTTCAAGCATCATATTATATCCTCACAAGGTCAAGGAAGTCAAAGAATCACAAGAACTGAGAAAAGCATGGAAGTAGAGCCAGGTTTAACTGCACAGATGACCTAGAATTAGGGTTTTGGTTTCAGAGGCCATAACTCCAAATTTTTTGGTCATTCTTGTTTATATTGGTCTCTATATGATATGAGGATCATGCATATCAATTTTCATGAAGAAATTCAATGGGGAAGGCATCTGATCAAGAGGTGACTTCTTGAGCAAGTCAGTGCAAAATCAGGGCATCTGAGGCCCCCAATGACCCAACCAAAGAGGTTTCTCCATCATTTTGAATGTGTATGATCTTTATTTGAACATAGAAGATGTTAGAAGTTCACAAAATTGAAGAATTTCAAGCCATTTGCAAAGTTGCCTTTTTGGGAAAGTGACTTATAATGTAAACTTGCCATTTTGGGAAAGTTTTTCAACCTCCTCTTTTTGATTCAAAAATGCTTCAAATGAGAAAACTTTGGTCATGAAAGTTGTAGATTGGATCATTCCCTTTTCAAAAAGTACAAGAACTCATCCTAATTCATTTTAGATCAAAAGTTATGGCTTGGCAAAGTTGGCAAAAATCACATAATTTCATGTTTTACACCAAGGAGGCATTTTGCAAAATGGTATGACAAGGCATTCTAAAGGCTTCAAATGTGCACAAACACTTCACAACATGCTCATGTGACCTCTAAAGATCAGAATTGGCCCAAGAATTATGCATTTTGGTGCCTTGAACTTCAAGAATTTCCAAAAGGGCCAAAGTTGGACAAATTTGCAAAATCACCCATAAGCTTCAATCCACTTGCTGCATTGCCTCAAGACTAATTCTATGGACATCCTTAATCCATGTTGAGCCAGGACAAGCCAAGAGCCAGCTGCAAAACCAGCCCATACCTCAAGTACACAACTTTTGACATTTTGGCAACTTGCCCATACCAATCACCATAGGCCACCAACAACTCTCTGACCTATCCAAACATGATACATGGACCAAAAGCAACTCAACACAATACACAACACAAGCTGAATCCTCTCATAACTCAGCATTCTCCAAAATCCCTCTTTATGCATTTTTCTTCGAATCTCAATACACAAGCCTCAAACCTCAAAACAAACTTCACAGAATCACTCAACATGATCCTCTGATCATTTCCCAACCATCAATTTGCCCTGAAAAGCCCACAAACAGAAATACGATTTTTCACTCCCCTTGGTCAGAACTTCATCAATCTCATAAACCAGCCATAAGGAATTCCAAACAAGCATTGCAAACTTCTCAGGAGGTTCATTAAAGGCATCTTGGGCCAAAGAAGCAGCCAAAAAGCTCCAGGGTTGAAAGCTTCACCTCAGGTAACCTTAAGAAAAAATTTTCCAGAAGCTTAATTTTAGGTTATAAACTTGTTCCTCATGTTGCCCTGATCATGTTGATGCTTTTATTTTTGAAAATGATTGAGTTTTGAGAATGTTATGTTGTTCTAAAACTTTGCCCGTGAAGTGCGTTTTGATTTGATTCTATTGATTCATGGAAAATAAATGATTTTTGGGGTGGGGTTTAGATTCAGTGAGGTTTAAGGGTTGATTCTGGAGATTTTGATGAAGTTTTGATGCGTATTGAGTGAGATAGAAAAATGATTGGCCGGAGAAGATGATCGGAACACTGTTCCGGTCATCTGAAAGTCATTAGGGCTCAGGATTAGGGCTAATGACATAATTAAGTGAGTTTGAATTCCAGCCGTTCGTTTGCGCGCCAAGTCAATTCCCGCCCCCTTGAGTTTGAATCTGGGCCTTCAGATCATTTGACTTTCTCATTTTCCTTTTAAATTCCTTTTTATTTCATTTCATTTGCATTTTATTTCTACGAATTTTTAAAAATAGCAAAACATATTAAAAAATTCTGAAATTTTTTGTCAAACCTTTTATTAATTTTCAGAACCCAAAAATATTTTTATTTTTATTTTTTGCATTAAAAATTATTTTTAAATCATTTAAATGTTTATTTTTAATTAGTTAATGGAAATTAATTAATTAAAAATGCATTTAGGTATTTAAAAATCACAAAAAAATTCACATTGCATTTTAAAACATTTAGAAACATTATCAAACTCTCAAAACAAATTTCTTCTTGGTTATTGACCTATTTTGACAATTTTCATTGGAATTAAAGTTGTTTAAAGGCAATATTTTGATCCTAACTTGAAAAAATTCATTTTGCCTAACCATGAAGAGTTTGATGATGGTTCTTCTTGCATTGCATCTTTCATATCATGTAGTTTCTAGGGTAAAATTGGCTTGAATTTATCTTTCATTTTCGATTTGTTTTTCATTTTTCATTGTGAGGTATCTTGAAACCCTAGTTGACTTGAGAAATTCATAACTCCCATTAGGTTAAGAGTTAGGTCCTCTCCTTTGGGCAGTGAACTTGTGTAGGGTTAGGGTTCCTTTAATCCCATTTTCAATTTTTATATCATGTCATGTGCTTCTGATTTTGAGTTTTTGCATTGCCTATTGTATGTAAACCCTAATTCTTGCTTTTCTTTGCATTCATCTCTCATTTGCTTGCATACATGAACTTGCCATGGTATTTTATGCATCCTCATGACATATAAAACATCTTAGGACATATTAGAATCATGTTTGATCATTGCATCCTTCATTTTCAATGTTGTGCATTCATACCATTTCATAAACTTTCATGAACTTCCATGGTTCAAAGCATGCTTCATTTTCATCCTCATCCTTGTATGATCATCCACAACTCTTAACATGTGTTTGCTTTGTCTCTTAGCATCATTAACACCATGAATATGCTTCTGGTTTTGGTTTTCATCATTGCATTCATTTCATGTTCACTTCATTTCATTTTCTTTTGCTAACTTTTCAGGTGGTAAGTACTTGAGAAGTGAATTTGCCTTCACTTCTCATAATCTTTTCTCATCTCTTTTGTGCATCATTTCTGCATTTTACTTGTGTATTAGAGTGAGCTTTCTCATTCATGTCTCCTCCTCACTTTCTTTCTTCAAGCAACTTGTCTTCTTAAGTGAAGCAAGTTGTCTTGTTTCTCTTTTGCTTCTGCCTCCTTTCATCTGCTTCTTTCCTGGTGGATTTCCTCTTGAAGATCTTTTGCAAGCCTCATAAACCCTAGGAATACCCAAGCATGATAACAATTAGGGTTTGTTTAGTCCCCCCATTAGATTTACCTTTGTGTCATCTCTTTGTGTCTTCTCTTCTCATCTCATGATCAAGGACTAAACCTTAAAGGTTTTAAGGCTTTGTGATTAAGCTTATGCCTGCATCCTTCTATTAAGATGGAGTGTATAACTTTAATCCTAAGTGTTAAACCCTTAATGTGTTTAAATCCTTTAATCAAATCATCTAATAATCACTAAGACATCAAGCTTTTAACTTGGGCCTTGTATTAGGGTTCTAATTCTTCCTTAATTGGTTAAGAAGGACTAACCCTAGTGTTAATGGACAAGTCCCCCTCAAGTTGTCTTCAAACCATAAAATTCATTTCTTAATCTTACCATTAACTAAAATCCATTTAATAAAGGTTTTGTTTTGTCATGAAGTTAATCCCTAATCATGGATTAAGTTAAGGAGCCTTCCTCAGCTTAAATGTTCTCATCTATTATCCTTCTATTAGGATGGTGTAATGAGTCCATTAAATCCTTGATTATGGCTTAAACTCATTACCTAACACTAAACAAAAACTCCAAAAACATCTAAACAAATGCAAGTAGGTTAATGATCTTAATCCTACATCATGGTGATTAAGTGTGAGGTGCTTACTTCATACTTAAGGTATTCTCATTACCCCTAATCAGAGGGAAGATGTGATGAGTTTACTAACCCTTGATTTAGTCTTATGACAAACTTCAAAAATCAATAAAAGATTGAAAACATCAAAAACAGACAATAATCGTCTCCTCCGGGATTCTTTTCTCATCTCATTCACTCACAAACGAGAACTCGCTTCTTCTGTCTAATGCAAGACAGTTTACACCTGAGCCAGACAGGTCATACACTTGAGCATAGACAAGTAAGCAGTTCATCACTCAATTTACATTTCAGTCTCTTTGAGTCGAACTACGGTGTTCTGACTTCCTCATTGCACGAGAGGATACGTAGGCATAACTTAACAGTTATCGAACAAAAGTCTCTGTATATCCCCCCTCCTTCTAGCATTATTCTTTTAGCCTCATAGTCTTGAGCTTCACATTCTTTCTTTACACTGACACTCCATATACTTTACTTCACATTTCTTTTACACTGACACTCGCATTCTTTCCAGCTTTGATACACAGATTGCACTGACACTACCCCTTTAAAACAAAAATCTTTTAAGCGTGGATCCCGTCGAGTACGACGGACAATCTGGGTGCTAATACCTTCCCAGGTTGTAACTAACCCCCTTTCTCAGTTTCTCTGGTTCGCAACCGTCTTATCCATATCTTTTCAGGTTTATGCAGCATTACCTTTCCTTCGGGATAAAAATGCCTAGCTGGCGACTCTATTCTTCTCCTTCTCTTTCGCCGACCGTTCGCGTCTGTACCCCTTCTGACCAGAGGTGTCATTTGGTGGGAGCGACAACTTGGCGACTCTGCTGGGGATCCTTATATTGTAACCAGGGATTCTGGTTCTTTTTGTGGGTTCCTCCTAGCGCTTGTTTGATTTGTGTTTACTGGGGTGTTATGTGCTAATTGTGTGTTTATGTGTATTGCTTTATTATTTGCCTTATGTACAGTTTTGTTTATTTGCTTTCTTTACAGTCTTACATATCATACTGTCATACTGTCATTGCTGGATCTGGATTGCTGTCTTGGTGGGTGGGGGTTTCATTGAGAGTTTAAGGTCTTATACCTGGGACCTGAGTGACACCTAGGCTAGAGTGGTTCATGTTCTTTCCCATCCCATTTCAGCCTGGTGCGGGAATATGAAACACGGTTCAGATGTGGGTTTCTTCTTGAGAACTCTGTGCTACAGATTTCCTGTAGTGCTAGGGCTATCTGGGAAGCCTGCTAAGTCTGGATGACCTTTTATTATGACCTTCAGAAGCTGAGGTGAATTAGGGGAGGATCTTTTATGGTTATTATAAACACTGTACCTCCGGGTTAGAAGTGTTTACACTTCTTATAATTGATCTGAGTCGGAGGATCCTTATTTTAGAACACCACCTGTGAGGGGGTTGGGCTGTTTACAGGTATGCAGGAACCCTTGGCCACATCATACCCTGTTACTATTTGGTTTAAGAGTACCTCATTTTGGACAGTTCTTGTGATTAACCCTGGACATGTGACTCTTTATTTGAGCACCCCCACCTTGGTTACTGGATTTATGAACCTCCATCTGGACCTTCTTTGAACATACATGGGCCTTATATCAAGACAGATACCAGATCCAGCTTGATCACAAACCCTTGCATATCATTTGCATACATCATCATTGCATCATTTAACATTTGTTTATTTGTTTTTCAGGGTATCCACATTATATCTGGTTTGGTTTTGACCCCTTTCTTCTGCATAAACCTCTGCTTCATCAGTCATCTGCTTCATCATCACCAGCATCAACTTGCCAGTGGGTCATTGCTAGCATCAGACTTTGATCTTCATCAGCACTTATATTCATCTTCTTCAGCAGCATTCATGACTACTCCCAGGAAGAGCAACATATCCTACCACTTCTTTGAGCTTATGCTGACTGGCATCAGGCAAGTTCAGTCACTTATCACCCCTGACCACATCCCATTGTTTAGAGAACACTATGGAGGTATCCTGGATATGGTTATGGACCTTGACCCTTCTCAGAGGAGCATGATCCACACATGCCTGCAGTTTTATGACCCTCCTTTGAGATGTTTCACCTTCACAGACTTTTAGCTAGGGCCTTTGCTGGAAGAGTTTTCCTCATTGATTGGAGTACCTATCAGAGGTGGAATCCCTTTCAACCCAGAGATGCCTGCTCCCAGCAATGGAGAATTGGCAAGAGCACTGTACCTGGAGCCTGCTTTGATTGAGCAGAGTATGACAACAAAAGCTGGGATTCCTGGTTTGCACTTGGACTTATTGATTTCTCAGGCCATCCTGAAGGCTTCATTGGGAGAATGGAGGGCAGTTTGTGCACTGTTGGCCCTCAGCATATATGGGGTTATACTGTTTGCAGATGAGCCCAAATTTGTCAGCAAGAATGCCATCCATCTGTTTCTTCTGAAGAACCCAGTACCCACACTACTAGGAGATTTTTATTACTCCATTCATCAGAGGAATGAGAAACAAAGGGGGAAGTTGGTAAGATGTTGTGCTCCTTTGTTTCACACATGGCTGCTCAGACATCTACCTAAAACAGATGCCTTTTTGAATCCTCACCAACAGAAGAATTGGGCTAAGAGGCTCATTGCTTTGACTTCAGATGATATTAGATGGTGCACCCAGAGCACCAAAGGCAAAGACATTATCACCAGCTGTGGGCAATACCCAAATGTGCCTCTAATAGGAGTAAAGGGTTGCATCAACTACAATCCTTTGCTGTTTAAGAGACAACTGGGCTATGCTTTGGTTCACCCTCCCAGAGTGCAAGATTTAGCTGAGACCCTATATTGTGAAGTGAAACCTAATCTAGTTGCTGTCAGAAAAGCATCTTGGGCTTGGGACAACATCCAGACAAAAGGGATGGCTATTCTAGGGAGGTGTAATAATGTTGCTTCAGCTCAGTACTATGATTGGTCCCGTACCAGAGCTCATATTACTGGAATGCCTTTCACCATTGAGGATATACCTGGACCATCTACAGCTCAGCCAGCAGCAACTGTCAGCCTGGAAGAATTTGAGAAGCTGAAGGAAAGGAATGAAAACCTGTCTCAAGCTTTGAAGAAGACTCTTTGGGAAAGGAGTGATGGTCGTCTGGACATTGAGAGGTTGGAGAAGCTTAGGGTGGAACATCTTGCCAAAATTGAGAAGACAGAGGACTACATCAAGAAAGCAAGGGATGGGGAGCAAATATTGAAGAATGCTTGTAAAGAAGCCAAGTTTCAGCAGGCTAGGACTGAGCTTTATCTGCAAGAGAGTCAGGCTAGGTGGGTCAGAATCACTGAAACCCGTACACAAGAAGACCAGAAAACTCAAGCCAAGATTGAACAGTTGGAGGCCAATGAGAAGAAGCAGCAGGAAGCATTGTTGGCAGCCCAGAAGGAGGTTTCAGAGTTGAAGCTTAGAGCTGGATTGAAGAGGTCAAAAGACCAGGACAAGCACAAGAAATTGACCACTGCCATTGCCACCAGGAATCTCCTCATTAGGACCATTACAGAGCACCCAGCTAGTCCAGTGACTGAGGCACTCCTGAAGGAGGTCAAGGAGGATGAGTTTGGATTGGATGTTTGACTTCTTTGCTTGTTGTTCATTTCCATTTGATGTACTTTTCTCTTTCTTTTGTATTTTGACCCTCCAAGGGATGTTTGACTTCTTTGCTTTTCATCTGCTTCTTTCCTGGTGGCTTTCCTCTTGAAGATCTTTTGCAAGCCTCATAAACCCTAGGAATACCCAAGCATGATAACAATTAGGGTTTGTTTAGTCCCCCCATTAGTTTTACCTTTGTGTCATCTCTTTGTGTCTTATCTTCTCATCTCATGATCAAGGACTAAACCTTAAAGGTTTTAAGGCTTTGTGATTAAGCTTATGCATGCATCCTTCTATTAGGATGGAGTGTATAACTTTAATCCTAAGTGTTAAACCCTTAATGTGTTTAAATCCTTTAATCAAATCATCTAATAATCACTAAGACATCAAGCTTGTAACTTGGGCCTTGCATTAGGGTTCTAATTCTTCCTTAATTGGTTAAGAAGGACTAACCCTAGTGTTAATGGACAAGTCCCCCTCAAGTTGTCTTCAACCCATAAAATTCATTTCTTAATCTTACCATGAACTAAAATCCATTTAATAAAGGTTTTGTTTTGTCACGAAGTTAATCCCTAATCATGGATTAAGTTAAGGAGCCTTCCTCAGCTTAAATGTTCTCATCTATTATCCTTCTATTAGGATGGTGTAATGAGTCCATTAAATCATTGATTATGGCTTAAACTCATTACCTAACACTAAACAAAAACTCCAAAAACATCTAAACAAATGAAAGTAGGTTAATGATCTTAATCCTACATCACGGTGATTAAGTGTGAGGTGCTTACTTCATACTTAAGGTATTCTCATTACCCCTAATCAGAGGGAAGATGTGATGAGTTTACTAACCCTTGATTTAGGCTTAAGCTCATTTTCTTATGACAAACTTCAAAAATCAATAAAAGATTGAAAACATCAAAAACAAACAATAATCGTCTCCTCCGGGATTCTTTTCTCATCTCATTCACTCACAAATGAGAACTCGCTTCTTCCGTCTAATGCAAGACAATTTGCACCTGATCCAGACAGGTCATACACTTAAGCATAGACAAGTAAGCAGTTCATCAATCAATTTACATTTCAGTCTCTTTGAGTCGAACTACGGTGTTCTGACTTCCTCATTGCACGAGAGGATACGTAGGCATAACTTAACAGTTATCAAACAAAAGTCTCTGTATATCCCCCCTCCTTCTAGCATTATTCTTTTAGCCTCATAGTCTTGAGCTTCACATTCTTTCTTTACACTGACACTCCATATACTTTACTTCACATTTATTTTACACTGACACTTGCATTCTTTCCAGCTTTGATACACAGATTGCACTGACACTACCCCTTTAAAACACAAATCTTTTAAGCGTGGATCCCGTCGAGTACGACGGACAATCTGGGTGCTAATACCTTCCCAGGTTGTAACCAACCCCCTTTCTCAGTTTCTCTGGTTCGCAATCGTCTTATCCATATCTTTCCAGGTTTATGCAGCATTACCTTTCCTTCGGGATAAAAATGCCTAGCTGGCGACTCTATTATTTTCCTTCTCTTTCGTCGACCGTTCGCGTCTGTACCCCTTCTGACCAGAGGTGTCATTTGGTGGGAGAGACAATAGTGAATGTGGTTTGAGTAATTCCTAGAGAATACAATCGAATTACTGAAGTAGAAAATCTGGACGCCAATACTGAGGCAGAGATGGCAGCACATCAACTAGTGTGCTACTATGTAAAGAATAATGGGTGCGTCGAAGAGAAAAATGCTTTCTTTGAGAGACCCACTGAGGCCATGAGGGGGCATCTGAAGCCCCTATAATTCACTAGAAAAGTGGAAAATGTGGTTGTCAACAAAATCCTGGTTGATTGTGTCGCAGCAGTGAATTCAATGCCACATTTCTTGCTAGCCAAAATTGGCAAGTTCGACACAGACCTTAAGCCTCATAAAATGTTCTTGTCGAATTATGAGGGCAAGATTAGGGCAACACTAGGAGTCCTACAAGTTGATCTGACTGTCGGAATGGTCACCAGGCCCACTCTGTTTATGGTTGTTGAAAGTAAGGCCAACTATAATCTTCTACTAGGAAGAGAGTAGATACATGGCATTGGTGTAGTAACATCTTTGATACATCAAAGGGTTACCATTTGGAGGCCAGATGGTATCTTGGAGAATATTGAAGTTGACCAAGGTTACTTTTAGGGGCCAGTTAATCACGTTGAAGGCGTGGAGTTAGACAAGAACTTGGCGCATATTGGCCCATGCACACCAGAAGAATTTGATTTGACTCCAGATGATCATGAAATATGCTCACTAAACCTCATCTTGTTGAAGGTTTTCGTTGGGATATGGAGGTTATAGAAGAGGGTAATTTCCCACCCTACTTTAGGGTCCCTGAGATTCACCCCACATGATGGGGAAGTGAGGGCAGTAATAATGACTGGCTTCGACGCACTAAGAAGCATTTTGGCCTACGTGGTTGAAACCAGAATACAAGCGGCCTTAGAGGCTGCAGGAAATTATATGGATGTTAAGGCCATTACATAGTTTACTTTAGAAATTCCTATGAAGTATTTCGACCTAGAGCCTCCTGATAAGGCTCAAGAAGATTTAGACCAAAGGCTTGATGCAATATATGATAATGAGCCTTTGGGATTTGAAAAGGACCCTTTGTTAAGAAATATCAAAATGCTGGCTCAGGATCCTTTAGAAGAAATTGACCTAGGTGAAGGGGAAATGAAGAGGCCTACCTATGTTAGTGCCAATCTCAACCCAGAGTTTAAGGTCGAAGTGGTCCAATTGCTGAAGTAATTCAAGGATTGCTTTGCTTGGGACTATGATGAAATGTCTGGTTTGAACAGAGTCTAACATAAGCTACCAATCAAGCCTGGGAAAAAACCAGTCAAACAAAATCCAAGACGGTTCGCCCCAGCAATCCTCACCAAAATTAAAGAGGAAATTGAAAGGTTGCTTCGATGCAAGTTCATTCGTACAGCTAGGTATGTAGAATGGTTAGCAAATATTGTACAAGTTATTAAAAAGATGGCTCTCTAAGGGTGTGCATAGATTTTAGAGATCTGAATTCAGCAACCCCTAAAAATGAGTATTCAATGCCTATGGAAGAGATGTTAATCGACTTTGCTGCATGACATGAGTATCTAAGTATGCTAGATGGATACTCTGGATATAACCAAATATTCATTGTTGAGAATGATGTCCCTAAAACTTCTTTTCGATGCCCAGGGGTCTTAGGAACCTATGAATGGGTAGTCATGCCTTTTGGCTTGAAAACTGCAAGGGAAACTTACCAAAGAACAATGAATTCAATTTTTAATGATTTCAGAGATAAGTTTATCCAAATGTAAAGTTTATTTCACGGATAGATCATCTTAATCATCTTCGACATTCTTTTTAAAGAATGAGAAAACGTGGTCTTAAAATGAATCCTCTTAAGTGTACTCTTTGTGTACAGGTAGGGGACTTTTTGGGATTTGTGGTCCACAAGAAAGGGATCAAAATCAATCAAAATAAGACCAAAGCTATCATGGAAGTGAAAGCGCCATCGACCAAGAAGGAGTTGCAATCACTATTAGGAAAAATAAAATTCTTGAGGAGGTTCATATCAAACCTAAGTGGCAAGATGCAAGCCTTCTCACCTTTGCTATGAATGGGCAAAGAAGGATTTAAATGGGGGCAAGCTCAACAAGAAGCTTTTGACAAGATCAAGGAATACTTGAGTTGTCCTCCAATTCTTTCCCCACCTTATAGGAAGAAAAGTATGAGATTATACATTGTTGCTTCAGATAAAACTTTAGGGAGTATGTTAGCCCAAGTGGATGATGATGGCGTCGAAAGAGCCATTTATTACCTTAGTATGCAGAAACTAGGTATAGCATAATAGAGAAACTATGCCTATGCTTGTATTATTCTTGTACCAAATTAAAGCAATATATAAAACCAGTTAATGTATATGTTTCTTCTTGTTTTGATGTTATAAAATATATGTTGTCCAAACCCACTTTGCATAGTCGAATTGGAAAATGGGCACTAGCATTAACTGAATATTCATTAACTTATAAACCCTTAAAAGTTGTTAAAGGGCAAGTGGTTGCAGACTTCATAGTTGACCACTCTATAAATTAAAGTCCTTTAAATTATCTGGAGATTGAGTCCTGGAAGTTATACTTCGGTGGGTCTAGTCATAAATTTGGGACTGGAATAGGGATGTTTGTCATTTCTCCTAATAAAATTCCAACAACACTTAAGTATAAAATTGAGGGTCGTTGTTCTAACAAAGAAGCTGAGTATGAGGCTTTAATAGCTGGGCTTGAAGTATTGTTGGAATTGGGGGCAACTCATGTTGAAATAATGGGAGATTCAGAGTTGGTAATAAAACAAGTCACCAAAGAATACAAATGCATAAAAGAAAAGATAATTATGTATTTTGTAGTGCTAAATAGACTGCTGAAAAAGTTTGAAGCAACCAACTTTTGACACATTCCTAGACTAGAAAATCAAGTTGCAAATGACTTGGATCAAATTGCATCAGGGTATAAAATTTCAAAAGAAAAATTACAAAATGCAATTGAGGCCAGGGGAAAAAGTTGTGTCATTAGGGTTAGCCCCATCAAATTTAGAAGAGACTAAGCTTGGATATGCTAATGAAGACAATTTTGTAATATTGATAGTCGATAGCATAAGTAACAAGGATTGGAGAAAGGCCAGAGTGGACTACCTAGAGAATCCAACCACTTCAACAGAAAGGAAGATCAGATACCAAGCTTTAAGTTATGTTTTCTTAGGGAATGAATTATTTAAAAAGACTCCTGAAGGAGTATTGCTTAAATTCCTTAGTGAGGCAGAGGCATATTTAGCTCTCTCAACTGTCCATAGTGAGGAAAGTGGAGCACACCAAGTAGGTCATAAAATGAAGTGGTTGTTATTTCGACAGGGTATGTATTAGCCCACTATGTTGAAAGACTGCATTGAATTTGCTAAAGGATGTCAAGAATGTCAAGTGCATACTGGAATTCAACATGTTCCTGCAAGTGAATTACACTCCATAGTGAAACCTTGGCCCTTTAGAGGATGGGTTTTGGACCTGGGTGGAGAAATTCGACAAGCATCTTCAAAGAAACATAAATACATTTTGGTAGGGATTGACTATTTTTTATAATGGGTCGAGGCTATTCCATTTCCAAATGTTGATAAAGAAGATGTGATTGAGTTTATTCATAAGCATATCATCTACAGATATGGGATCCCAGAAACAATTACAACTGACCAAGGATATGTGTTTACTGGTCGAAAAATGCAAGAGTTCGCCAAAGAAATGGGCTTTAAACATTTGACATATACGCATTACTATGCCCAGGATAATGGCCAGGTCGAAACAGCAAATAAAATAGTCATTGGTTTGATTAAGAAACATGTGGGTAAGAAGCCAAGAAATTGGCATAAGACATTGGACCAAATCATTTGGGCGTGTCGAACGTCACCCAAAGAAGCAACCGGTACTACTCTGTTTCGACTTACTTATGGGTATGATGCAGTATTGCCTGTTGAAATCTACCTTCAGTCCACACGAATTCAAAGGCATCATGACATTCCATCTGAGGTTTATTGGAATATGATCCTAGACGAATTGGTGGATTTGGATGAAGAAGGACTTCGTGCTTTAGAATTACTAAAAAGGCAGAAGAGAAAGGTAGAAAAATCATATAACAAGAAGGTTAAGTTAAAGGCTTTTTCAATTAGAGAATTAGTATGGAAGGTAATCTTGCCCATGGATCTTAAAAGCAGATCTTTAGGGAAATGGTCACCCAAATGGGAGGGTCCCTTTCAGGTTGCTAAGATATTTAGTAACAATGCTTATGAGATACATGAGATTGAATTTTATGCAAGGATCTTGAAAATAAATGGGAAATATTTAAAGATATATAAGCCAATGCTTCAAGAGATTCAAATAAAAACATAAAATTTTCATTAAACATTAAGAGTCAAATCAGGCTCAAAAGGGGCCATGGATGGCCTACAAATGTAGAAATCCAAAAACATGGTTCAATAACCAGGAAAAAACTACACTACTAATAATCTTTCCAGTCAATGGAGTTAAGAAAGGTGATGTAGTCTTCATCAGCTTCATCGTCTGGATCTGGTCCTTTTGGAGCTTCCTTATTGGGAATTTGTGACTTGACCTCCTTCGATTTGGAGCAAGTAGTTATCCAGTGGAAGTTCCAGAAGAGGCATCACCCTGGTTTGCTTGCTTGACTGGTTGAGCATAGTCCACTTTCTTAGAAGAACTGCTCATGTTTGGTGTTTTATGGAGAAGATGGACGCAGTTGAGAAGTATTTATAGAGGAAATTCACATACGTTGATTGGCCAGTAAAAAGGTAGCTAAAAAGCACGTGAATTCTTCCTTCGGAATAGAACCCTAAAGGTATGTTGCAGGTATAGCCTTTAAATGGTAATTTGTGCCATACAATTACACAGGGCATTAAAAGCTCTAACGTTACCACAGTAACCAAGATCAAGGCAACATTGCTTTTGACCCAAGGTTAAAGTTGAATTTTCGGCTAAAAGATTGTTCGACACTCTTCTAAAATTTTGCTTATGCGGAGATA
The DNA here is from genome assembly GCA_963966055.1 of Lathyrus aphaca. Classification (NCBI taxonomy): domain Eukaryota; kingdom Viridiplantae; phylum Streptophyta; class Magnoliopsida; order Fabales; family Fabaceae; genus Lathyrus; species Lathyrus aphaca. The sequence goes on along the minus strand of OZ014520.1, from coordinate 152,016,518 downwards.
TTTAAAAATGCAAGTCGAAGAACAATAATTGGCTTGAAACATGAAGTAAAAAGACTAAAATGGCGCCCAAATTTTCATTGCATGAAAGGCCTTGTTAGGTCCAAGAAATTAATACATAGAGAAAATAAGAGGTTTAAATATTACAACAAAAGCCATTTGAATCAGAAGGGGAGCCTCTCTTGCAGCTGAATAAAGTTGACCTTTTGAGTTTGGAGGCGATTTTTACACAGAGCCTTGTCAAGCTTGACTGTTGCAAGCACATTGTCAAGGTGTTCAGCAGCATCAATAAGGTATATGGTGCACTTTAGTTCCTTCTCCAGTTCGATGTTGGTGGACTTGCTCAAATCAAGATTGCGTTTTTCAACTTCTGATATTTTGCTTTGGAGCTCTGCAATCTCCTTATTCCATAATTCAATGGCTAGTGTGTTAGCAGTTTTCTCTCTTTCATCTTTTGTCCTTGTAACACCCAAAATTTTCCCTCTTAATTTATTACCAACCTCAAGTGGTTTATGCTTCGACATTTTGCATGAGAATTCGAGCATTGCATAGTATAAAAATTAAAAATAAATAAATAATAGTAAATCATGAGCATTTGCATGTGCATGAGGCATGTGGTTGGGCAAGGCTTGAGGATATTCGGGGCTCAAGAGAAGAAAAGACACTACAAAAATAATACGAATCAATTCCATGAGAAGGCCTTCCAAGAAAACAAAGAATTGGGTTTTTTAGTCCGTTAACCGGTTAACGGTGGCGGATTTTGGGAAAACATCATTTAAAAAGTGGTTGGTTTCACCTTTCCCTCCATTTTCCTTCCACATTTCCTTTCATTCCTTCCCCTCTTATTTTTTCACTTCAATTCTACTCCTTTTCCCTTGGATGCTTCTACCATGTTCTACAACCTTCTAGAGTATTCCAAGGAATATTCCCTCTCCAACCCTAACCCTAACTAACTAAACCTAACCCCATTCCCAAACCTAGCTCCAAGCCTAGCCTCTATATAATCATTAATCACTTCAATGCAAAAGGTTCCCAATTTTTCACTCTCTCATAATTTCACAATTCTCACTTCTAGAATCACTTTTATCTCTCACTTTTCTTCCATTTCCCTTTTCACCAAAGCTTTTTTCAAAGAAGCTCTTCAAGTTTCACATTGAAACTTGAAGATCTTAAAGCTTAGCCTCCAACCTCCGTTGATTTGGGCATTGTAGAAGAAAAAGCTACTATTTTTTGTGAGATTTCGACTTATCAGAAGTGCAAGAAGTCTCAAGCATCAAGAACGCATTTATTTTGCGTATTTGCGGATTCTTCGGATTTCTCTTCGATCAAGCTCCAATTCTTGCAACATCTACTAAAGCACTCCTCCGCTTTGTAGGTTGGTGATCTAAATTACTTTGCCTTTAAGTTATTCTCTTCATCTCGTCATTTTGGCATTCTTTAAGCGTTTTTCGTATTACTTGTGGTTGATTACGTTTTTGTTACAACTTGCTTGTGATTTATGGATTTTAATGGATTAGAAGCTAGGTTGTAGCTTGTTATAGGTTCTACCATGTGTTAATAAGCCATATTTGAGTAGAAATTCGTGTTAACATGATTATATGTGTGTTGGGGATGTTTAGAAGTAAGTTTGTGGCTAAAAACACATATTTCAAAGCAAATTTTCACTTTTTGTTCAGTGTTAACCGGTTAACGCTTTGGGTTAACCGGTTAACACATGCGTTTTTGGCCAAATTTTTGTTGTCTAGGGTCCGTTAACCATTTCCGTTAACTGGTTAACACTGTAAGAATTTGCATTTTCAGCTTATTTGCTTGCTTGTTCTTGCTTCCTTGTACCTTTAACTTCCATGAATGTTTAGGTATTGATTTTAGGGAATTTTTTAGGTTAGTTTCAGTGGTTGATCCCATCGTTTCGAGTCGATTCGACACGTTTCCGTTCATTTCGCATATTGTGCATTTATGTTTTCATTTGTGCATAAAGTGTTTAGTGCTTAATTGTTGTCATGTTCAATACATCATTTAGCATGTAAATAATCATGTTGCATTCTGTTTTTGCATCCCTTGCATGTTTCGCTAACTAATGTGCATTACATTGCTTGTATGTTGCATGTTGGATGTTATTTTTCGCATGTGCATGTCGTAGCATTTCATTACATGTTCGCTTGCTCATAATTTGCATTAATATGATTATGATTTTCTTTGCATCAAGATACATGTCATGCTTGTTGATCCATGTTGATGCATGTTCATGTTCATGTTCATGTGCCATATTTTGCATACTTGTTGCATAATAAACCATGTGGTGCATTCTTGCATAATCCCTCAAAAATAATCATGACATTCAATTATGTGCTTGATCTATATTCATATTTGCATATTCATGATAATTGAGCATTTCATGTTGAGTTTGTGCATAAGAAATGAAAAAGGATCAAATATGCATTTTACATTTTATAATTATCTTTGCATATAGGAGCTGTAAAATGTATGATGCATGTTATGATGTTCATGCTGTTTGTGGTCTTTTACACCTATTTTTGCATGTTGTATGCTTGTTGTGAAAGTTGCTTGTGATTTGCCTTGTGTTTTCATAGTTGTTTGTGTATTAGGGGTTGTAGTAGGTGCTAAATTTTGTTTAGTTTTTTTTGTAGTTCTTTTAGAATTAAGATAGCGTTTAGATTGAGTCCTAGAGTTATTAGGATTAAATTGGTGTGAGTTTGCTTTATTATTTCTAATAAAATACAACACTAATCTTTGTTTTGTAGGGAGGGGAAGGTATGTCTCCTTACCCTTTATTCTTTTATTTCTTATGCATTTTCTTTATGCATTTAATTTGATTTTTACCTCTATACTTGTGATTGGTAGGATTTCCCCTTTGGCTAGGACCAACTTATCTTCCTTAGGAAGTAAGTTGTGTCCTTTTTCTTCTTTCTTTTCCTTTTGTTCCATTAGGATTAGAAAGCCTCACTAACCATATGATATCTTTTGAATAAGTAACTTAGGGTTGTGTCTTAGTCCCCCTTAGTTTTGTCCTTTCTCCATTTGAGTCTTCTTCTCTCATCTTCAAGCAAAAATACAAAAGACACTTAATAAAGGATGGAAGTAGTCTCTTGTGTATAGCCTTATTCCATGGGGCACTCATATTCATTCCATCTTGGAATAGTGTGAGTTTGTCTAGCATGATGTACAAGTTTGATCATGAGACTATCTTCATAAAGAAAGCATAAAATACATTTCTTCAAAAGCTATAAAAACATGTAGTAAGTTCAACAGGCTAGTGAACTTAGACCTTAATCCTTGGAAACAAGTCTTTGATAAATTCTCCTTACTCGGTGTGCTTGTTCTATTATTCCATCTTGGAATGTAGTAGCAAGTACACATTCCATGGAAAAAAGTTTGAATTCACTTCCTTGTGCCAAATTCATAGAAACTCTTAAAAAACAAACAACAAACAATAAGTGACTTTCCTGCTGGGGAATTCTCTTCTCACCTCATTCACTCTAAACGCGAACTTGTAACGACTTGTCTCGCATGCAAGATGGTAAACGCACTCGTTCAAGGAGAGCCTGAAACACCTGAGCATAGACATAAGCAGTTCCAGCGGATAAAAAAACACAAACAAACTTCCCGCCTGGTTAGGCGAACTACGTCGACTCTGATCCACATTTCCTGATGAGGTACGTATGCAGCAGGGTGGGGCCCGTTCGAGCATATTCTTTATTTTCCGTACATTTCTCCCCTTTTCTTTTCTTTCTCTTTTTCAGTTCCCTTTCTCATTTCCAGTTAGCGGTTTTATTCAGCAGCAATTTCATTCTTATTTCTCACCCTTTGAAACAGACAAACAAGCGTGGATCCCGTCGGGTACGGCGGACGATCTGGGGTGCTAATACCTTCCCAGGTCGTAACCGACTTCCGGACCCAGGTCTTTGGTTCGCAAGGCCTCGTCTTTTCCTTCTTCGTTAGGTTTGTGCAGCATTACCTTTCCCATTCCTTCGGGATAAAAATGTCTGGCTAGCGGCTCTACCTTTTCCGTGCCACTTTCACGTTTGTACTAGGATGAAAATCCCGGGAGCGACAGCTGGCGACTCTGCTGGGGATCGAACCCAGAATCTATGGTTTCCCCTTTGAAAGTCAATGCTAGCGCTTGTCTGTTTTTGTTTCTTTGGGTGTTTATCTGTTTGTTGTTGTGTGCTTTAGTTTAGTTTTACTATTTTCATTTACAGTTTTACTTTACAGCTTTACTTTACAGCGTTTATTTACTGCTTTCTGTATTCATCATGCATCATTATTATTGTCTGGCTGTGCTGGTTTCATTTTTTATGTGGGATGGTTTCGCTCCCACCAAATGACACCTGGCCAAGAGGGGTACAGACGCGAACGGTCGGTGAAGGGAGAGAACACAAGGGTGAACTGAAAAGAGTCGCCAGCTAGGCATTTTTATCCCAAAGGAAAGGTAATGCTGCATAAACCTGAGGAAAGATATGGCTAAGACGGTTGCGAACCAGAGAAACTGAGAAAGGGGTTGGTTACAACCTGGGAAGGTATTAGCACCCAGATTGTCCGTCGTACTCGACGGGATCCACGCTTGATAGATTTGTGTTTAAAGGGGTAGTGTTATTGCTATTTTGTGTGCAAAAGCTGGAAAAGAATGCAAGTGTCAGTGCAAAAAGAAATGTGAAGTGAAATAAGGGAATGTCAGTGAAGAAAGAATGTGAAGCTCAAGATTATGAGACTTAAAGAAAAAAGCTGGAAGAGGGGGAATATACAGAGACTTTTGTTTGATAATTATTAAGTTATGCCTACGTATCCTCTCGTGCAATGAGGAAGTCAGAACGCCGTAGTTCGACTCAAAGAGACTGAAAGTTAAATTGACTGGTGAACTGCTTACTTGTCTATGCTCAAGTGTATGACCTGTCTGGCTCAGGTGAAAACTGTCTTGCATTAGACAGAAGAAGCGAGTTCTCGTTTGTGAGTGAATGAGGTGAGAAAAGAATCCCGGAGGAGACGATTATTGTTTGTTTTCAGTGATTTCAATCTTTTATTGCTTTTTGTGGTTTGTCATAAGTTAATGAGCTTAAGCCTAAGCCAAGGGTTAGTAAACTCATCACATCCTCCCTCTGATTAGGGGTAATGAGAATACCTCAAGCATGAAGTAAACACCTCACACTTAATCACCATGATGTAGGATTAAGATCATTAACCTACTTGTAATTATTTAGATGTTTTTGGAGTCTTTGTTTAGTGTTAAGTAATGAATTTAAGCCATAATCAAAGATTTAATGGACCCATTACACCATCCTAATAGAAGGATAATAGATGAGAACATTTAAGCTGAGGAAGGCTCCTCAACTTAATCCATGATCAGGGATTAACCTCATGACAAAAAAAAGCCTTTATTTAAATGGATATTAGTTAATGATAAGATTAAGAAGTGGATTTTATGGTTTGTAAGACAACTTGAGGGGGACTTGTCCATTAACACTAGGGTTAGTCCTTCTTAACCAATTAAGGAAGAATTAGAACCCTAATGCAAGGCCCAAGTTACAAGCTTGATGTCTTAGTGATTATTATGTGAATTAATTAAAGGATTTAAACGCATTAAGGATTTAACACTTAGGATTAATGTTATACACTCCATCCTAATAGAAGGATACAGGCATAACCCTAATCACAAAGCCTTGAAACCTTTAAGGTTTAGTACTTGATTAAGAGATGAGAAAAGAAGACTCAAAGATGACACAAAGGTAAAACTAATGGGGGACTAATCAAACCCTAATTGTGATCATGCTTGGGTGTTCCTAGGGTTTATGAAGCTTGCAAGGAGATCTTCAAGGAAAAGCCACCAAGGAAGAAGCGGGAAGGAAGGAAAAGAAACAGCAAGAAGCAAGACAACTTACTTCACTTAAGAAGATAAGTTGCTTGAAGAAAGAAAGAGGAGAGGAGCATGAATGAGCAAGCCCACTCTAATTCATAAGTAATATGCAGCAATGAATGCACAAAAGAGATGAGAAGAGATTATGGAAAGTGAAGGAAAATTCACTTCCCAAACACTTGCCACCTGAAAAGTTAGCAAAAGGAAATGAAATGAAATGAAAATGAGATGAAATGCAAAGATGGAAGCTAAAGTCATAAGCATATTCATGTTGCAAATTATGCTATGAGATGGTACAAATGGATGTCAAGAGATGAGGATGATCATACAAGTAATGAAGATGCAAATGGGACATGAAAGTGAGCATGAATGTTCATGAAAACTTATGAAATGCAATGGATGCATAACATGGTAAATGGATGATGCAATGATCAAAGATGATTTCAATATGTCCTAAGATGTCTTATATGTCATGTGGAATCACAAAATGTCATGGCAAGTTATGTATGCAAGCTTATGAAGGATGACTGCAAATGAAGGCAAAGATTAAGGTTTATGTACAAGATGCAATGCAAAACTCAAAATTAGAAGCAAATGACAAGATAAAAAATTGAAAATGGGATCAAAGGTACCCTAAACCCATACAAGTTCATTGCCCAAAGGGGAAGGTCAAAAGCTAAACCTAGAAGGACTTATGATTTTTCTAAGTTTCTAAGGTTTTAAGGATGATCCTAAAGGAAAAAATGCCAAACAAATGGAAAATGAAAGATAAAAATGAAACAAAAATGTTTTTGGATGCTTGAAAGTATGCTTAACATAATGCAAAAAGAACCATTCACAAACTCAACTTGGATCAAAAGTTATGAATTTTTGAAGTTAGGGTTAAAAATATTCAAATTAAAGAACCCTAATTCAAATGAAAATTGTCAAAGTATGATCAAAACCAAAAAGAAATTTGCTTTGTGAGTTTGTAAATGTTTGTAAATGTTTTAAAATGCTCTCTGAATATTTTTGGGATTTTTAAATACCTAAATGTATTTTTAATTAATTAATTTCCATTAACTAATTAAAAATAAACATTTAAATGATTTAAAAATAATTTTTAATGCAAAAAATAAAAATAAAAATATTTTTGGGTTCTGAAAATTCATAAAAGATTTAATAAAAATTTTCAGAATTTTTTGATGTTTTTTACTATTTTTAATAAAATGTACAAATTAAATGACAAGAAAATGAAATAAAATCAATTTAAATGGAAAAGTAAACAGATCTAATGATCCAGATTTGAAGTTGGGAGAAAAAGGTTGACTGGCGCGCGTTTTAAGGGCTGGGATTTGTCCTGAGCTAATTAACTTAATTAATTGATTTAATGACGGATTAGGGCTTAATCAAGCAATCTGGAACGTCCATACGCGCGGCAAACACAAGATCCAAAGGTCACTATTTAAACTCAGCCTAATTACAGGATTAGGACATAACTATTTTCAGGTGACCGGAACAATGTTCCGGTCATCTTCTCCGGCGAACACAAACCCTAACTTCTCCCCTAGGCCTCTAATCTCCAAATTTCTTGCCCATAAATGATCCTCTAACATTCCTAAACCTAAATCCCCAATCAAAACTCATTTATTTCGCATCATGAACAAGATTCGATCAAAACGTGAAACGGGCAAAAATTTCAGAGCTTGCATACATGGTGATTTCTCAACCATTTCCAATAATAATCATATCCCCATGATCAGGGGAACACAAAGAACCATACAAGAACTTAAAAACAAGCTTCTGGGAAAAAAGTTCATGAGCTATACCTGAGGTTGAACCTTTTGGTTCTGGGCTTTCTGGATTTTCCTTTGCTGCAAGTCCACCTCTCTGAACCTCCTGATGATGAAATGAAGCTTAGAAAACCTTGGGAGTGGCTGGCTTTGAAGTTTCAGCTCTGGTGTAGCAGGTTTTGAGGTTTTGGTATGTGGTGTTTCAGGATGTTTTGGTGGTTGATTATTATTCCTTGGATGATATATGACTCATTGGTGAAGAGAAAATGGAAGTTTGATGGCTATGGAAGAAGTTTCGAAGAGGTGAAGCCTTTGACAGTTTTTGTGAAATCTGATTGTGTGTATGTTCTTAGCTCATGTGAAGCTTATTTTATGATCCATAAACCAATCCTAAACTATTGGAAAGAGTCAGAGGAATTGACATGTACTGTGGGAATGGCATGGGGCAATTGGCCAAAAAGTCAATGGTTGGTGTACCTCAAGTATGGGCTGTGACAGAAGCTATCCTAGGGCTGCTCTGAGTTCTGCTGGCTTTAAGGATGACCATGGGATGCTTTGGAATGATCAGAAGTGGATGAATGGTGAGATGTCACATGTTTTGCCTTTTTCACAATTTGTTGCATTTTGAAGTTTTGGTCATGGACATATGACATTCCTTGGGCAATTTGCAGAAAAGTGGACCATATAATGTTGTTATGATACTTTGAGATTGATTAGAAATCAAACAAACCCCTAAGAATCATTCTTGCAAGATTTTCCTCTTTGTGACTTTTATGATAAATGGCTTATGATACTTGGGATCCAAGGCATGAAAGTGAGAGATTCCTTGGGAAAATCTGAATTATAGGTCATGTACTATGTTTGTGTAATGGTTAGAAGTCACTTTGAGGCTTTAAATTGGTTTGACATGAGTTTTTGCAAGTTTCCCTCTTTGGTACATAAGTGAAATTTTGTGATTTTTCCCAACTTTGCAAGGCCATAACTTGAGTTCTATGATGAATTAGATCAAGTTCTTGTACTTTTTGAAAAGGGAATGATCCAATATACAACTTTCATGACCAAGAATTTTTCATTTGAAGCATTTTTGAATCAAAAAGAGGAGGTTGAAAAACTTTCCCAAAATGGCAAGTTTGCATTACAAGTCACTTTCCCAAAATGGCAACTTTGCAAATGGCTTGAAATTCTTCAATTTTGTGAACTTATAACTTCTTCTAAGATCAAATAAAGATCATATACACCCAAAATGATGGAGAAGACCCTTTGGTTGGGTGATGGGGGGCCTCAGATGCCCTGATTTTGCACTGACTTGCTCAAGAAGTCATTTATTGATCAGATGCCTTCCCCATTGAATTTCTTCATGAAAATTGGTATGAATGATCCTTATATCATATAGAGACCAATAGAAATAAGAATTACCAAAAAACTTGGATTTATGGCCTCTGAAACCAAAACCCTTATTTTAGGTCATCTGTGCAGTTAAGCTTGGCTCTGCTTCCATGCCTTTCTTAGTTCTTGTGATTTTCTGACTTTCTTGATCTTGGGAGGATATAATATGATGCTTGAACATACATGGACCCCCTTGAGATGATTGAAGACTCTTGGAGTGGCTCAGATGGCTCAGGGATGGCTCAGATCACAAACCCTAGATGCAGATGACTTTGAACCAATGCAGTGAAGCAAAAATGCAATGTGAGATGATATGTTTGAACTTATGCATATGAAAGAATCACAAGCCATGGTGAAATGAGTGAGGGAAAATTTGGGGTGTTTACAGCTGCCCCTATTCAAGCATGAGTTAGCTGTGTAGGATGTAAGCGACAGCTTAACAGGCAAACAAGATAACTTGTGGTTGAATACCAAAGACAGTCCAAAATTTGCGCTCACTGGTTATGAAGAAGAAAAGGGATATAGATTGTAAAAGGAAAGTAAAGTATGATTATAAAGTGCGGGCGACGGAGGACGGCCATCGAGCAAAGGACGATTGCTGGGGATGAAGTAATAACGGGGACGGCCGACATGCTGGGGAAATAAGGGGATTATGATGGGGACGACCATCAAATACAGTAACAAGGTTCTCTGGATTAAGAGTAAAGGCAATGATGGGGACAGCCATCAGATTGAAGAAATAAAATGATGAGGGACGGTCATCAAAGGTGAAGGACGATCACCTAGCAGGGGACGGCTGCTATGTTGGGGATAAGGATGAGGGACGATCACATGGCAGGGTACGGTTGCCGAAAGTATCATGACATAGGACGAACGTCAGATAGAAAGAGTCGACGATGGGGACGACCATCGGATAAGCATGATGAAGGACGATCATCAAGAGGTGAAGGACGATCACCTGGCAGGGTACGGCTGCTCTCGGGGTTTATCATGACATAGGACGAATGTCAGATAACAAAATCAACGATGGGGACGACCATCGGATAAAATGATGAAGGACGATCATAAAAAGGTGAAGGGCGATCACCTAGCAGTGTACGGCTGCTAAAAATATCACGACATAGGACGAACGTCGGATAGGGAAGGGTTCCAATAATGGAGACTCCGTTGGGGATGATGAAGGACGATCATCAAAAGGTGAAGGACGATCACCTGGCAAGGTACGGCTGCCGGAAGTATCATGACATAGGACGAATGTCAGATAGAAAGGAAATAATTTATTGGGATTTGCTGGGGGGCTCTTCTGGGGAAGGGTAGACACAGACGAGTGTCTAAATTCAAGAAAAGGTATAAGTGTTTGACATTGTGTATAAATTAAGGATGCGGACGAGCATCCCTAAGACTATGATACGGACGAGTATCGGTAGAAAAAAACGCTGACGCATGTTCTGAGATGATGGTACGAACGAGTGTTGCACCCCAAAATTTTCCCTCCACAAGACAATACATTGTGTTCCAAGAGGCTCACAAGGTTCACAAGGTTCACAAGACATCTCATGAGGTTCACAAGGTTCACAATTGGTTAACAAGTTTGACAATTCCCTCAGACAATGCATCCTCTTAAGCAAGGCATCCTAAACTAGGGTTTTGACTTTCATCATGCTAAATGGACTTCCAAGACTTAAAGTTAGCTTCATAGCATCCTATATGTGTTTAAGAATCCCCATGTCAAGTTTCAAGACTTTCCCAAAAGGTTTGCTCAGTCAAATGATTAGATATGCTAAAATCAGTCAAAGTAGTTAAAAAGTCAAACTAAGGTCAACTGTGGTCAAACCAAAGTCAAACTTCATGATTTTTTGCCAGCATCAATTATATGAAGTAAAATTCATCATTTTATCAAGGGTTGATCATGATTCATCAAGGAGATTTCAGATCATCAAGAATCAGGAGTTTCTAAATTAGGGTTTTCACAGGAAAAGTCAACTAAACTTTGACCAGCCATAACTTTCACATGCTTCATCAAAAAATTTCCATCCAAAGCTCATTTTGAAGGAAATTGAATTCTCTACAACTTTATGTCTCACAAGCCAAGCCCAAAAATGCTTCATTTGGAAGGTATGAGCTAAGACATTATAGGTCCTTTTAAAAGTCAACAAAAAGTCAACAACTTCCAAAGAGCATAACTTGAGAATGGTAAAAGATATGGACATGAGACCAAAGAGGTTGGTTAGAGGACTCTTTAAGCTTTCCAAAATGTCCAATAACACCTTCATAGCATTAAAATTGAGGGATTTTTGCCCTTGCAGAGTTGGGAAATTTTTGAGAGGTTTATGAAGCAAATGGGGTCTTAAAACCATAATTCACCAAATGAGCTTGCTTTTTTATGATCCAAACACTTCCATGACATCATGCACGAATTAAAAATTATTTATTCATATTTTTATTCATTTTATTTTATTTATTATGATTTTTTACATTAAAAATCATTTTAAATCAAAATAAAATATAAAAATGTGAATATTTGATTTGATTTTGGTTCTAGAAGGTCTTAATGGTTATTTAGAAGTGATTGAAACTATACAAATTCAGATCATACAAAAATAGCAATGATATATCCAAATTTTCAATATTTTAAAGGCATATCTTTTTCAATCTCTTACTATCCAAAAGTCCAAAATATGATGTGGTTTTTTAACCTAATTTTGTTTTACTACATATAGAGAACTCATACAAACACAAAAGAGAGATTAGCCTCCAAGAGCAAGAACCAAATGTCAAGAAATTCAGAAAAAAAGCTATCCCCATCATCATCATTATCAAGTTCATACAAAAATGCATGAACTGAATTGAAATTTGGAAGCTTTCTTTAGTTTTTTTTAATTTCATTTATTCTTGATATTTTAATCAATTTTGTTTATCTAACGTTGTTTGTCTCATGTTATAGAAGCTTTCTGGGTTGATTATTCGAAGCTTCATGACCAAAACCGAATCCTACCATAGTTAGGGTTTCAAGCTCAAATTTGGGGTTTTTACAAATTTCGCAGGAAATTTCAGAGGTCAAGAGGTTTATTCATGAGGACTGCGTATAGCCTAGTGGCTAAGGTTGGAAACTGGAAGGTCAAGGGCGTGAGTTCAATTCCCACTCAAAACATTTTGGGCAAAAACCTGCTTTTCTTTCATATTTTCCTTTAATTTCTCTAATTAACACATTTTCTAATTGATTTATCCTTTTAACCATGATTAACCTCAAAAATTTTCTCTAAAGTAAATATTTTCCTATTTTCACTCGTTTTTATGTTATTCTTTATCCGCCTTATCATATAATCTATGTTTTCCATGTTTAGTAACATAGGCACGCATGACCCAATGGTAAAGGTTCTCCAGAGGTTGGAATTAAAAGGGCTTGGGTTCAAACCCTGGACATAACATTTTGGCAAAGAAACATGGGTTCTTCATCATTTTCTTTATTTTCCTTAATTTATCTTTTAAACATGGTTAACCTATTGTTTTTAATTAACTTTTTTTAACAACTCTTTTTTTTATTAAATTTAGGTTAGTATTTTTTTATTAGTATTATTACTTTTATATTTAGGTTTATTAAAACCTCAAACTTTTTTTTTAATAAAAACCTTAATCAACCTTTAAATATTTTTTAATTTAATTAATTCTCATAATTCATTTTTCTTAGATTTATTTAATTATTAGGCTATTTTAATATAAAATGTTTATATATTTTCTTTTGTAAAACTCAACCTTGGAAAATTTTGTTTTACTAACATGTTTTTTTCATTTTTATTATATAATAGGTATTTGTTACACTTATTCATATGCAGGCCCACAACCTAGTGGCAAGGAACTGAGGTTTGGAGCATTTTGATGAAGAAACATGGGTGTCCCAGTGGCAAAGAACTCAATGAAGCAAAAAAGGCAAACCCCCAATATTTTGGGTATCTCTAACTTTACTTTTCCCTTTTTCATCAAATTATGTATTTTCTTTGAATTTCCTTATTATTATTATTAAACTAATTTCTAAAAGATAAAACATAATCCTTTTTTATTTTATTTTTAAAACTTACATTTTTATTATAAACCTTAATTTTTTTTCATAAACCTTAATTTGTTCCCTAAACCCTAATTTTATTAACCCTAATTTTTATTAACTTTAATATTTAACTTAATTAAATAATTAATCATTTTTTATTATAAGTAATTATTATTTGTTTATTATTATAATTGTTATAATTTTCTTCTAAAAATTTTCTAAATCATTTATTTAACTTAAAAAATAATATTTTCTCTTAGATTGTTATTTTTCTTTATATTTTTGCTAACCCTTTTATTATTATTATTATTTCATTATTACTAACCATTTAAATTATTGCTTATTTATTATTATTATTATTTATCATTGCTTATATTTCTCGATTATATTGTACCTATCCCAAAGCTTTGTAATAGTTTAGGTTCATATTTTTGCTTTATTTTTATTGTAAATATATTAACTGTGTGGTTAGTAACTATAGGGTGTGCATAACATGTTTGTGATTAAAATTAATTTAGAAAATTAATTAAATATGATAAATACTTGAACATGAACACTCACACACGTAAGTCGATCTTTGATCGCCATCCTACACTTTCTAAGGTTACCTCTCATGTTGCCTATTTTTAAGGTCAAGTAAGGTGTCTTAAGCAAAGTCCCTTCATAAAATATCATCAAGTCCCTTCAAATTATAAGATCAAGTCCCTTCGAGGTTGCCTACGATAAATGATCTTGTCCCTTCGAATAAAAGATGATAAGTCCCTACGAATTGCTAAAGACACCTTGTAGTTGCCTAAATTCAGATATCCATATACATGTCCCTTATCACATCCAAGGTAATGACTATCTATTCCTTAATAATAGGGATAGTCTTACCATTGAGAGAACATATAAGAACAGTAAAGACTTATTATAGGGTAGGTTCCTCTTAAGTACTTGCTCACTTTTTCAAAATACTTCATTACATTTCACATTTCAAACAAATTTTCAAAACAAAGTCTTTATATACATCCATGCGAGGATCATTATAAAGTACTTAGAAAATTTTTATCACACACTACACCTTTCTAAAAACAGTTTAAAGTGAGCTAAGTAACTAAGAGCCCATGGATAACCATGGATATAAAGGGTGCTAACACCTTCCCTTTGTATAACCTACCCCCGAACTCAAAATCTTTTTAAGGTCTTTCCTGTTCTTTTATGCCCTTTCCTTTTGGATAAAATAAAAGTCGGTGGCGACTCTTGCTATCCGCAACATTTAACTAAAGTCATTTCTCCCACCGTGTTACAGAACTGGCGACTCTGCTGGGGATTTAATAAAAGAGGGGTACCCTTAGGAATTAGATCACTTTAAAATTGTTTGCCTTGTTTGCTTTATACTTATCTGTTGGGTGCTTTTATGTGTGAAAGATCCTAACCCGGATCTAGTGTACCTTAGGTAAATGGCAATAGACCAAGGAAACTGTACGGCGTATACCGATATGGTTGATCTGGTGGCCATAGTTAGTGTGACTTCTTGGTTGGTGCTTATGTTCCTTAAGTAAAGTTGAGGATAATATGAGGCTGCCATATGTTGTCAATACACTAACTGACTTTTTGAACCCTAGTCATCCCATCTTGGCCTTTAGAAAGTAGTGAGATAACCGGCTTCGGTGAAGACTGAAGTTGGTTGATACTCGATGCTACACTCATTGAGATTTTAAACTTGGAGGGTTTTGGTTGGCAAGTAAGTTGCCTACTGAACAACCACCCTTGTGAAGGATCAGTGATATTGAGATCCCTTAGAACCTGGTTACTTTATAGGACAGGATGAACCAACTAAAATTCAAGGGAGGGTACTTACCTTTAAACCTCATGCAAGCCTTCAAACCTAGGGCTATTGTGTGACTTGTTTGTGTGTGCCACATGTTTGTGATTAAGCATAACATCATAGCATCATCATGCATCATAAGCATAACATTTTCACTAACCATTTCAAGGACCAAAGGATTTATCTTTATTCTTTGTTGCAGGTCATGGCTTCTGCTCGTAGGAACACTATCCGGATCAACTTTGTAGGAATGCCTTCTAAGCTTAAAGAATTGGTCTCTCAAGTTTCTGAAAACTCCCAGTTCATCAAGAGGCATGGTCACCTACTGGATTTAGTCACTTCAGGGTTCAATGAAGAGATGATGAGTGTTCTGTTTCAGTTCTTTGATCCTAAACATCATTGCTTCACATTCCCTGGCTATCAGCTGGTTCCTACAGTGGAAGAGTTCTCCAAGCTTCTGGGTATACCTATTCTTGATCAGAAACCCTTCACACGTTTGGAAAAAGAGCCTAAACCTGAAGTCATTGCTGCAGCCCTATATTTGAAGAAATCAGACATTGTCCTAGAAACGAGGAGTGGAGTTAAGGGTATTCTTGCTAAGGTATTGATGGAGAAAGCTCAAGTGTTCCTGAAGGCTATGAGTTATGATGCTTTTGAGGAGATCGTACACGCCATCAACATATTTCTGACTCATAATCCAGTGCCTACATAACTTGGAGATATCTTACACTCTCTTCATACTCGTACTACGAAGGCACGAGGAACTTTAATGTGTTGCATACCCCTATTGTCTAGGTGGTTTATTTCTCACCTTCCTCGATCAGTGATGAAGAATGAACAAGGGTTAAAGTTGTCTAAAAGGACCATGTCACTTTCTCATTCAGACATTCATTGGTGTTCTAGATCTATGGAGAATGTTACTATCATTGACCGTTGTGGGGAATTCCCCAATGTGCCACTCCTTGGCATAAGAGGGGGCATTACCTACAATCCTTCTTTAGCTCTACGTCAGTTTGGTTATGCTCGGAGCAATGGTCCTCATGACATGCTTATTCAAGGAATTGTGTTCAACTACGACAACGATCTGCAAGGTTACCGTCAAAGGTTCATACGAGCATGGGGTAAAGTGAACAAGGTTGACAGCAAGACTCTGGAACCAAAGTACTCCATTCCTATGGAACCTTACCTCAGATGGGTGCGATCTCGTGCTCAGACTCTTATGATGCCATATCCTGCCATCCTACCAGTTACTATAGAGCCCGTTGCTGAAGGAGATACTTCATATATCATTCTTCATCCAGACATGCCCACTGACATGGAGGAGTTACAGAGGTCCTAGATCCAGTTGAAGGAGCAAAGGGATACTTTTGAGACTCATTACAAAGCAAGTCAAGAAAGAATCCTGGAGTTAACAAAACAACTTCACGAGGAGCGGAATCTCAACTCATACCTCAACACAAAGAGGAAACGTCCATGGGAGACTTAAAACCCCATTTTTTGAATTCATTTCATTTTTATTGTAATCCCAAGGGGCAAACAAGTTTATTGATTACTAATAAAAGTTTACTTTTTGGTTGTTTAAACAAAATTAAATCCTGCGGTCCTTGAAAACATTGCATATGCATTTACATACCATATCATTGCATCACAGGTTTCTTATAAACAGGTATCTTATCTTCTCGCTGTTTTGAAGCAAGAATGGATCTCGAACAATCTGTCAAAGATCTTCAAGCTCAAAATGCTCAGTTTCAAGAAGTGATCATGAATTTGTCCAAGGGGCAAGAAGAGTTAAAGGCACTTCTCTCTGAAAATCCTGAAGACAACAAGGATGATCATCTGAAACAACTACATGCTGAGATGACAGAAATGAGGATCCAGATGAATGACCAGGTGGCTCTTATTCAAAATTTAGCTCAGGGGCAAGAAGAGTTAAGAACCTTTGTCCTTAAATTTCAAAGTAATGGAGCCAAGAATCTAATCGTTAGTCAACCTCCGTTAAAATAAGCTGACTTGGTTGAAAGGAAGAGGAGGATAAAAGAAGGTAAGAGACAGGTTGCCACTGATTGTTCTTTAGTTGAAGAAAAAAGACCTGATAAGGTTAATCCACCTCAACACAAGGAATGTAGAAGGCGGTTTATCAAATTCAGCACTCCAATGTCACAAGTTCTGCAATGCTTGTTGGAGATGAAGCTAATTTCTTTGAAAAGTCCTCCTCAAAATCCTAATACTTCCTCTACTCACTATAATCCCAAGGCAAGGTGTGAGTATCACTCCGACAGTCCTGGACATGATACTAATAACTGTTGGGTATTGAAGAATAAGATTCAAGACCTAATTGACGAAGGAATACTCGAGGTTACGCCAGAAGGCCAGGTTGAGTTCTTCTATCGTCCATCAAGCATCAAAGTTTCCAGATAACTGGAGTGACGAGTTTATGGGAAGAGGCTTTGAGAACATTTGAATTTTCATTTGTAATTTCTTTTGTTCGCCTAAACACTTACTATTATGTTAAACTTTTGTTTTCATTAATACATTGCATATGTTTGTCTTGAATTAATCCATTCGTTTCACTATATTTTGAACTATGCTTCATATTTCTATTTTGTGATATTTAACTCCTGATAAAGCTATAAGCCTGTAGAGGGAGGATGACGAAAACAATACCATAATATTAGGCAATATGCTTTTGAACAGACTATGCTGACGATGTACAGGCATTGTTTCAATTCCTAAACAGTGGAGATATAAGGAAGTTAATCCCTAGTCAACCCTTTTGAGCCTATGAAGTATGAATTTTTATTCTCGCACAAATTAAAACCCTTATTCATAACCCGGGGTAGGGTAGTTACTCGGTTAACTCAAATATGCCAATTATCTGTGTTGTACACGACTAATGATGGTTCTCTGTAATCATTAAACCTGACAGCCAATATCTAGCAAAAGAAAATCTCACTAAGTCAAAACCTATGAAGGAGACTTAGTAAAAAAATTAAGACATCCCGCTGACTGTAACCTTGAAATAAACAGTTCAGGCAAAAAGAAGGGATAACAAAGTCAAAAGAAAAAAGAGGTCACTATGAATCCTCAACAAAGAAAGATGACTGAATATTCAAATAAATTTTGGGTTTCTGAACCATCACAAATGTCAGTGTTACAATTCCAAACTCATTTGAGCCTCAATGCATAAGTTAACTGAGCATAAGACTGAAGAACATCATGGAGATTGGGTTGGGTACAAATAAAATTTGAGCCTTTATCCTTTGTTTCTTAAACCGTGAACCAGGCCACGTTACAACCCTTTAAAAGTCCTAACTGAAGCATGGTTAGTTCGAAAGCGTACTACTACAAAAAGGTATCCTGACTCCTTTAGGGCTTATTATAAAACTTGAGTTAATATCACAGTTTTCACAAAAATTGTTTTTCTAAAATAACTCTTTTTCAAAACTTCAAGACAGACATAAGCATTGCATTTTTTAATATATTTGTTTGCATATACCTGAATGTTTGATAAACAGAGAAACTTACAGGATGAATGTTCAATAAACCTAAGTCCTTCCGATAAACAAAGTTGATTCCTGGATCAAAGTCCATGTATACAAAGGGGCATAGTCATTATCTCCCAATCAAGGGGGCAGGCCATGATACTTCCTAACTCATTTGGGGCAATCAGGACAGGATTCAATTATGTTTAAGTAGCCAGGGGCAGATCTCCTCATCTACCTGAATTACCAATGGTAACATTACAGAGTTTATAATGCCAGGGGCATAGTCACTGTTTCCCAATCAAGGGGCATACCAACTTACTGTTCAATTCATTTGGGGCAATCAGGTCCAGATTCAACAATGCTTAATAGCCAGGGGCAGCTCTCCTCATATATTTGAATTTCATGATGACAGGGGCATATTATTGTGGGGCATTCTGCTTATTTCTCTTGAGGTAACTACATTCAGATACTTCCATTATGGGACAATTCATCCTCAACCAAGGGGCAATGCTTTCTTTTCAAATCTAATACTCGGAGCGTATATGGTCCATCACAATTTGAAGACACGTTCCTCTCATTGTATTACCTTGATATTGGATTCTCAGCAGAAGCCATTGTGGAAATTAATTGTCTACGCCAGTAGTATCAGATGGTGTCAGTATCATGTCTTCAGATCCAGCTATGAGGATTTCTGGGAAGGTATTCAGGAAAGTTAAGAATCTCAGGAGCTCTAAATCCAACTGGTTATACACTCTCAAACTTGAAACGATTTTGTTTTCGAGTTCAGCTTTACTTTTCCCTCTTTATTCAGGATTACTTTTCCTCTTTTACTAAAGCGAAAAACGTCTATTGGTTGTGTTTGAATGTATGTATGCTTTTGAATATGATTGATGTTTACCAGAAATGCATAAAATGCTTGAATATGATTGATGTTTACCAGAAATGCATAAAATGGAGTAATAATATTTACTAAGGACGAACGAGGGTAGTAGTTCAACGAAGCTTCGCCGGTTCATCCCCACAAGATAACTACAAATCCCCAGCAAGGGCAAATCTATCTTGATAGATACTCCAAGTTACATCTCCCCTTGAATTTATGTCCATCTCTTTTATCCTCAGTCGGGATACTCAGGAACTTATTCCTTCAATAGAAGTACGACGAACGAAGACGGGAATTTATAAATACAATAATATCAAACAAGACGGGAATGAGTTTCTCATATTCTTCAGCAAAGAATCAGGATTTATTTTCCCTAGCCAGTAGTTATTATACAAAGATATCCAGACGCTTCAGGCTGCATGATTCATACATACATCATTTATATCATACCGTAACATATCCATAAATGCATAATACATTTACTTAGGTGCATCATACTATGCATGCATACATATTGCATAAACTAACATTCTCCTTGCAGGATAGTTATATGCAGATAAAACAGTATCAACAATTCACAACAGGTCAGAAATGATCCATACATTACTCAAGATGTCCTCGGAGAGTAGGCAAACGATATGTACAAAGATCCATTCCCTAATCCAGGATACTTCCAGAAGATTTCATCTATCTGGTCTTGAATAGCAGGCAAACGGTCTATACAAAGATCCATTCCCTGGTTCAAGATATTTTTCAGAAGAACTAATCCTGACGTTCTTTTGGCCCTTGAATAGTAGGCAAACGGTCTATACAAAGATCCATTCCCTGGTTCAAGATATTTTTCAGAAGAACTAATCCTGACGTTCTTTTGGCCCTTGAATAGCAGGCAAACAGTCTATACAAAGATCCATTCCCTGGTTCAAGATATTTTTCAGAAGAACTAATCTTGACGTTCTTTTGGCCCTTGAATAGCAGGAAAACGGTCTATACAAAGATCCATTCCCTGGTTCAAGATATTTTTCAGAAGAACTAATCCTAACGTTCTTTTGGCCCTTGAATAGCAGGCAAACGGTCTATACAAAGATCCATTCCCTGGTTCAAGATATTTTTCAGAAGAACTAATCCTGACGTTCTTTTGGCCCTTGAATAGCAGGCAAACGGTCTGTACAAAGATCCATTCCCTGGTTCAAGATATTTTCAGAAGATTTAATCTATTTGCTTGAATAGTAGGCAAACGTTCTGTACAAAGATCCATTCCCTAGTTCAAGATATTTTTCAGAAGAACTAATCCTGACGTTCTTTTGACCTTGGAGAGTAGGCAAACGGTCTGTAAGAAGATCCATTCCCTAATCCAAGATATTTCCAGAGGAGATAATCCTCACGAAGATTTATTTCTACTGGTCTATTCAACAATTCAAACTATGTTGCATAAACGATTCAGAGACGGCCTATACAAAGACCTAGTACTGATATCCAGTATCAACATAAAGACATCATCACATCCTGATATTTTAGATGGCATCTATAAGCCCATTTCCAGTTCTTCCAAGTGGCATCTTCAAGCCCACTCCAGCATATACAACTAATCATCAGTGTTACTTTACGCACCGACGAGTGCAAATTTTTGGGCTTTTGTATTCAATCCCCTTCAACCTTCCAGGTCACGAATGGCACATATACCAATCTAACCCCTCAGGTTTCAGAAAATTGAACAGGGGCAGCTGTTGCACCCCAAAATTTGCCCTCCACAAGACAATACATTGTGTCCCAAGAGGCTCACAAGGTTCACAAGGTTCACAAGACATCTCATGAGGTTCACAAGGTTCACAATTGGTTAACAAGTTTGACAATTTCCTCAGACAATGCATCCTCCTAAGCAAGGCATCCTAAACTAGGGTTTTGAATTTCATCATGCTAAATGGACTTCCAAGACTTAAAGTGAGCTTCATAGCATCCTATATGTGTTTAAGAATCCCCATGTCAAGTTTCAAGACTTTCCCAAAAGGTTTGCTCAGTCAAATGATCAGATAGGCTAAAATCAGTCAAAGTAGTTAAAAAGTGAAACTAAGGTCAACTGTGGTCAAACCAAAGTCAAACTTCATGATTTTTTGCCAACATCAATTATATGAAGTAAAATTCATCATTTGATCAAGGGTTGATCATGATTCATCAAGGAGATTTCAGATCATCAAGAATCAGGAGTTTCTAAATTAGGGTTTTCACAGGAAAAGTCAACTGAAATTTGACCAGCCATAACTTTCACATGCTTCATCAAAAAATTTACATCCAAAGCTCATTTTGAAGGAAATTGAATTCTCTACAACTTTGTGTCTCACAAGCCAAGCCCAAAAATGCTTCATTTGGAAGGTATGAGCTAAGACATTATAGGTCTTTTTAAAAGTCAACAAAAAGTCAACAACTTCCAAAGAGCATAACTTGAGAATGGTAAAAGATATGGACATGAGACCAAATAGGTTGGTTAAAGGACTCTTTAAGCTTTCCAAAATGTCCAATAACACCTTCATAGCATTAAAATTGAGGGATTTTTGCCCTTGCAAAGTTGGGAAATTTTTGAGAGGTTTATGAAGCAAATGGGGTCTTAAAACCATAATTCACCAAATGAGCTTGCTTTTTTATGATCCAAACACTTCCATGACATCATGCACGAATTAAAAATTATTTATTCATATTTTTATTCATTTTATTTTATTTATTATGATTTTTTACATTAAAAATCATTTTAAATCAAAATAAAATATAAAAATGTGAATATTTGATTTGATTTTGGTTCTAGAAGGTCTTAATGGTTATTTAGAAGTGATTGAAACTATACAAATTCAGATCATACAAAAATAGCAATGATATATCCAAATTTTTAATATTTTAAAGGCATATCTTTTTCAATCTCTAACTATCCAAAAGTCCAAAATATGATGTGGTTTTTTAACCTAATTTTGTTCTACTACATATAGAGAACTCATACAAACACAAAAGAGAGATTAGCCTCCAAGAGCAAGAACCAAATGTCAAGAAATTCAGAAAAAAAGCTATCCCCATCATCATCATTATCAAGTTCATACAAAAATCCATGAACTGAATTGAAATTTGGAAGCTTTCTTTAGTTTTTTTTAATTTCATTTATTCTTGATATTTTAATCAATTTTGTTTATCTAACGTTGTTTGTCTCATGTTATAGAAGCTTTCTGGTTTGATTATTCGAAGCTTCATGACCAAAACCGAATCCTACCATAGTTAGGGTTTCAAGCTCAAATTTGGGGTTTTTACAAATTTCGCAGGAAATTTCAGAGGTCAAGAGGTTTATTCATGAGGACTGCGTATAGCCTAGTGGCTAAGGTTGGAAACTGGAAGGTCAAGGGCGTGAGTTCAATTCCCACTCAAAACATTTTGGGCAAAAACCTGCTTTTCTTTCATATTTTCCTTTAATTTCTCTAATTAACACATTTTCTAATTGATTTATCCTTTTAACCATGATTAACCTCAAAAATTTTCTCTAAGGTAAATATTTTCCTATTTTCACTCGTTTTTATGTTATTATTTATCCGCCTTATCATATAATCTATGTTTTCCATGTTTAGTAACATAGGCACGCATGACCCAATGGTAAAGGTTCTCCAGAGGTTGGAATTAAAAGGGCTTGGGTTCAAACCCTGGACATAACATTTTGGCAAAGAAACATGGGTTCTTCATCATTTTCTTTATTTTCCTTAATTTATCTTTTAAACATGGTTAACCTATTGTTTTTAATTAACTTTTTTTAACAACTCTTTTTTTTATTAAATTTAGGTTAGTATTTTTTTATTAGTATTATTACTTTTATATTTAGGTTTATTAAAACCTCAAACTTTTTTTTTAATAAAAACCTTAATCAACCTTTAAATATTTTTTAATTTAATTAATTCTCATAATTCATTTTTCTTAGATTTATTTAATTATTAGGCTATTTTAATATAAAATGTTTATATATTTTCTTTTGTAAAACTCAACCTTGGAAAATTTTGTTTTACTAACATGTTTTTTTCATTTTTATTATATAATAGGTATTTGTTACACTTATTCATATGCAGGCCCACAACCTAGTGGCAAGGAACTGAGGTTTGGAGCATTTTGATGAAGAAACATGGGTGTCCCAGTGGCAAAGAACTCAATGAAGCAAAAAAGGCAAACCCCCAATATTTTGGGTATCTCTAACTTTACTTTTCCCTTTTTCATCAAATTATGTATTTTCTTTGAATTTCCTTATTATTATTATTAAACTAATTTCTAAAAGATAAAACATAATCCTTTTTTATTTTATTTTTAAAACTTACATTTTTATTATAAACCTTAATTTTTTTTCATAAACCTTAATTTGTTCCCTAAACCCTAATTTTATTAACCCTAATTTTTATTAACTTTAATATTTAACTTAATTAAATAATTAATCATTTTTTATTATAAGTAATTATTATTTGTTTATTATTATAATTGTTATAATTTTCTTCTAAAAATTTTCTAAATCATTTATTTAACTTAAAAAATAATATTTTCTCTTAGATTGTTATTTTTCTTTATATTTTTGCTAACCCTTTTATTATTATTATTATTATTTCATTATTACTAACCATTTAAATTATTGCTTATTTATTATTATTATTATTTATCATTGCTTATATTTCTCGATTATATTGTACCTATCCCAAAGCTTTGTAATAGTTTAGGTTCATATTTTTGCTTTATTTTTATTGTAAATATATTAACTGTGTGGTTAGTAACTATAGGGTGTGCATAACATGTTTGTGATTAAAATTAATTTAGAAAATTAATTAAATAAGATAATACTTGAACATGAACACTCACACACGTAAGTCGATCTTTGATCGCCATCGTACACTTTCTAAGGTTACCTCTCATGTTGCCTATTTTTAAGGTCAAGTAAGGTGTCTTAAGCAAAGTCCCTTCATAAAATATCATCAAGTCCCTTCAAATTATAAGATCAAGTCCCTTCGAGGTTGCCTACGATAAATGATCTTGTCCCTTCGAATAAAAGATGATAAGTCCCTACGAATTGCTAAAGACACATTGCAGTTGCCTAAATTCAGATATCCATATACATGTCCCTTATCACATCCAAGGTAATGACTACCTATTCCTTAATAATAGGGATAGTCTTACCATTGAGAGAACATATAAGAACAGTAAAGACTTATTATAGGGTAGGTTCTTCTTAAGTACTTGCTCACTTTTTCAAAATACTTCATTACATTTCACATTTCAAACAAATTTTCAAAACAAAGTCTTTATATACATCCATGCGAGGATCATTATAAAGTACTTAGAAAATTTTTATCACACACTACACCTTTCTCAAAACAGTTTAAAGTGAGCTAAGTAACTAAGAGCCCATGGATAACCATGGATATAAAGGGTGCTAACACCTTCCCTTTGTATAACCTACCCCCGAACTCAAAATCTTTTTAAGGTCTTTCCTGTTATTTTATGCCCTTTCCTTTTGGATAAAATAAAAGTCGGTGGCGACTCTTGCTATCCGCAACATTTAACTAAAGTCAGTTCTCCCACCGTGTTACAACGAGTACCAACTGGTTAACAAAGAACACGAAAGAGTGTCGAATCTGAGGAAGATAAGTAGTGTATACAAGATACGGACGAGTATCTGTATGAGTAAAAAGTAAGCATGAGTGAGACACTGACGATTGTTCAACTTGCTGGGAGAGGATGATACAGATGAGTATCATAAAAGGAAAAGTGTATAAGTTATGAACTTATGAATGTAAGAGACATTCTGAAGATCTATGGGGACAAGTGTTTTATTTATAATAAGTGTTTCGGTAACCATGCTGGGGAGTGGTGACACGGACGAGTGTCCAGAGAGTGTATAGATATCTGTTTGTGGTTTATATCCGCAGGGGAGTGATACGACACAGACGAGTATCGGAAAAAGTATACATGTGTATTAGTGAGTGCAAAGGGGATGCTTTGGCTTTCTACTGTGACTGTGGGTCTTTGTATATATATATATTGTTGATGGAATGTTGGTACATACAGGTGCTTGATTCAAAACATGGCTTATGATTATCCAATATGTTTGATTTTTGCCGTAATGCTCCGTATTAGACGGAATGCTATGCTCTGGGGGAAATGTGATGCGAATGTTATGATTGTGCAAAGGATACCGATCCGGGATTCGGATCCCGTTGCGGTGAAGATCTCTGGCTGATCTGCTTTGAAAGAATGTCCCAACAGGGGGAAAAAGATCATTGGTAGATCTAATAAGGTGTATGACTCTGCTTGGGGAAACAAGTCACTGATAGCCCTATCTTAATGATGAGGAGCCCAGCTGGGGTCTGTGGAAGCTTTCATCACTTTGTTGTGAGATCTTCAGATATTGCTCTTCTAGATAGGGGCTGGAACTCTGCGGGGAGATAGTTCCCTATCTAGCACTTGGCTGGGGAGGAATGATCATTGAACGACCTTCCTAGTGATTTCTGTAGAGGATCCTGCTGAGGATGATGAAATTTGCTGGGGAAAGGAGCCCCTTCTGATGCTGCTTTTAGAGAGAGTACTGGAGAAGTGGTGTCCAGCAACTCTTGATGGGGAGAAAGCACCTCTGATGTTGTTTGGAAGACGTGTCGAGGGGATAATGATTTGACAGCTTTGCTGGGGAGAAGCTTTCATGCCCCGTGTTGTGCTTTGAATACCTGCAATCCTGTTATGACAAAGAAACGTACAAGTATCCCGAGGTATCCCTTACTGGATTCCATCATAGGAGTTTGGACACTCCCGGGAGTAAGTAATATATATTTCCTGCAAGCACATGATTAGAAAGGCGCATATGTCTTTATGCAAACAATATATCAAGGATATCAGACTTTTTTTGCAAATGAAATAAACTGTACGAGACTAAGTGTGACTGAAGATCTGATTTTATTAATTTGTGTGCCCTGAATTGGTAAGTACAGTCAAAGAAACAAATCCCCTGAAATGAGGAGATTGTTACAAATTAAGAAACAAAAAGATGCTGGCAATGTTGATTGACGCTTCAGTGGGCTTCCCTTTCGCTATGACTCGTATGACATTGACGTTCTTCTCATCCTGCTTTTTGAAGAAGGCTGATTTTGACCGATGCTCGAACCTTTCGAAGCTTGCCATGTTGTAAGTGATACAGACGAATTCAGAATGCAGTTGTTCGCTTATTCCCTTATTTTGCGTGGATCGCCCTTTCGAGTTTTCAATCCACCAGGATACCCATTTTTGCCTGAGCTGTCTAATGCGGCTTTTCAACTCAGCGGGTGTACATTTTTTTATTTACTTTCCCTTATTTTTGCCCGAGTCTTTTATTCTGTTTTTGACTCATCGGGATGCCCTATTTTTGCCTGGACTTACATTCTGTTTTTATGTCCAGTGGGTCATTTTATGCGATGTATTTTTTAACTGCATTTGAATTCACAGGGGATAAGAAATCTTCACCATCCATAGTAGTGAGCATCAGTGCTCCACCACAGAAAACTTTCTTTACTATGAATGAACCATCGTAATTCGGAGTCCACTTGCCCCTGTGGTCTGTATGAGGAGGGAGGAGCCTTTTTAGCACGAGATCTCCTACTTGGTATTCCCGAAGCCTGACTTTCTGATCGAAGGCTTTCTTCATTCTTTTCTGATATAACTGCCCATGACAGATTGCAGCTAATCTCTTTTCTTCAATCAGATTCAGTTGTTCGTATCGGGATCGGACCCATTTTGCTTCATTCAATTTGACATCCATTAATACCCGTAAGGAGGGTAATTCAACTTCAACAGGTAGGACTGCCTCCATACCATACACAAGTTGATATGGTGTTGCCCCAGTGGATGTTCTGATTGAGGTACGGTACCCATGCAAGGCAAATGGCAGCATTTCATGCCAGTCTTTGTAGGTGACCACCATCTTTTGCACAATCTTCTTGATATTCTTGTTAGCTGCCTCTACAGCGCCATTCATCTTTGGCCTATAAGGAGAAGAATTGTGGTTTGGATCTTGAAGTCCCGGCACAGCTCTGCCATCATTTTATTGTTTAAGTTGGAACCATTATCAGTAATGATTCGCTCGGGCACTCCATACCGACAGATGATGTCTCTCTTCAGAAATCGGGCTACCACTTGCCTCGTGACATTTGCATACGAAGCTGCTTCAACCCACTTGGTGAAATAGTCAATGGCAACCAGGATGAATCTGTGGCCATTTGAAGCAGTCGGTTCAATCTTGCCAATCATATCAATGCCCCACATGGCAAAGGGCCAAGGTGAAGACATCACATTCAAAGGGTTCGGAGGCACATGCACTTTATCTGCATAAATCTGGCATTTATGACATTTCCTGGCATAGGCACAACAGTCTGCATCCATTGTGATCCAGTAGTAGCCTGATCTTAAAAGCTTTTTAACCATTGCATGCCCTCCAGCATGGGTGCTAAAAGATCCTTCATGCACCTCATGCATCAGCAAGTCTGCTTCTGTCTTATCAACACATCTGAGAAGTACCATATCAAAGTTTCTCTTGTTCAAGGAACCATTAGC
Source organism: Lathyrus aphaca (assembly GCA_963966055.1). NCBI lineage: Eukaryota > Viridiplantae > Streptophyta > Magnoliopsida > Fabales > Fabaceae > Lathyrus > Lathyrus aphaca. The sequence continues at coordinate 151,988,706 of OZ014520.1, read as the reverse complement.
ATTCAGGAAGAAACTACCAGCTAGCCTTCTTAATGTCTTCTTATCATTGGAAGATGCCCCGGGTGGGTATGTTTGATCCTCCAAGAAGCACTTGATGTCATGGAACCAAGGCTTATCATCTTTAGCAAGGTCTGCTGAGAATACATATGCTGGTCTATCAAGTCTGGATACTGAAATACGAGGCACAAAGTTGGTAGCTTGAACTTTGATCATGGATGAAATGGTAGCCAGAGCATCTGCAAACTGATTTTCATCTCGAGGGATATACTCAAGCTTGACTGTTGTAAAGAATGTGAGTAATCTCCTTGTATAGTCCCGATAAGGTATCAGATGCTCCTGGTGAATATACCATTTGCCGTTGGTTTGATTGATTACCAGAGCTGAATCTTCGAACACAGTTAAATTCTTGATCCTGAGGTCAATGGCTTCCTCAAGGCCCATGATACAAGCTTCGTATTCAGCTTCATTGTTAGTGCAGTTAAAGGTGAGTTTTGCCAAGAAAGGCATGTGAACTCCCTTAGGTGTAATGAGCACTGCACCACCACCACGACCATTCATATTAACAGCCCCATCAAACATCATAGTCCATTCTTCTTTTGGGTCAGGCCCTTCAGTATGAATAGGCTCTTCATGATCTTTCGCTCTTATGAACATGATATCTTCATCAGGGAAGTCAAATCTCATAGGCTGGTAATCATCAATGGGTTGCTCAACAAGGTAATCAGACAATACACAACCTTTGATGGCTTTCTGAGATGTGTACTGGATGTCATACTCGGTGAGAATCATTTGCCATCTTGCAACCCGTCCGGTAAGTGCTGGCTTCTCAAAAATGTACTTGACTGGGTCCATCTTTGAGATCAATAAGGTAGTATGGGTCAACATATACTGTCTCAGTCGGCAAGCAGCCCACGCTAAAGCACAGCAAGTTTTCTCGAGCATCGAATAACGTTGTTCACAATCGGTAAACGTTTTTCGACCAGACTCGTCATGCTGGCCCAACACACACCCCATTGACTCTTCTAATACTGTCAAGTACATTATTAGAGGTCTTCCTTCAACTGGAGGCATAAGGATCGGAAGCTCTTGTAGGTATTCCTTGATTTTGTCAAAAGCCCTCTAGCAGTCTTCATTCCACCTGACCGTTTGTTCTTTTCTTAACAACTTGAATAAGGGTTCACAGGTTGCTGTAAGGTGAGATATGAACCTTGAAATGTAGTTCAATCTACCTAGTAACCCTCGAACTTCTTTTTCAGTCTTTGGTGCAGGCATCTCCTGGATGGCTTTGACTTTATCAGGGTCAACTTTAATCCCTTTCTCACTTACAATAAATCCCAGCGGCTTACCGGATAGCACCCCGAATGTGAATTTGTTGGGGTTTAGCTTCAGCTGGTACTTCCTCAGATGCTTGAATAGCTTCAACAGATTCACCAGGTGGTCTTCTTCTGTGAGGGACTTGGCAATCATGTCATCCACATAACATTCAATTTCTTTGTGGATCATGTCATGGAATAATGTTACCATAGCTCGTTGATAAATGGCACCAGCATTCTTCAGTCCGAATGGCATCACCTTATAACAGAACGTGCCCCAGGGTGTGATGAAGGTTGTCTTCTCCATGTCTTCAGGTGACATTTTGATCTGATTATATCCTGAAAATCCATCCATGAAGGAGAATACCGAGAACTGAGCCGTATTGTCGACCAATACATCAATGTGAGGTAGTGGGAGGTCATCTTTCGGGCTGGCTCTGTTCAGGTCCCGGTAATCCACACACATCCTCACCTTGCCATCCTTCTTAGGAACAGGTACAATGTTAGCAACCCACGGCGGGTAACTGGTCACAGCAAGGAAACCGGTGTCCCACTGTTTTTGTACCTCTTCTTTTATCTTCATGGCCATATCCGGGCGGGTACGGCGCAACTTTTGTTTTACTGGCAGACAGTCTTCTTTCAGAGGCAGCTTGTGCATAACAATGTCGGTGTCCAACCCTGGCATATCCTGATAAGACCAAGCAAAAACATCCACATACTCCCGAAGCATGTCAATAAGTTGCTCTTTTACTGAATCTTGCATACGGGCCCCGATTTTAACTTCTTTCAAGTCTTCTTCTGTACCAAGATTAACCGTCTCAACTTCCTCCTGATGAGGAGTGATAACCTTCTCCTCTTGTCTCAACAACCTGGCTAATTCTTCAGGTAGCTCATAATCTTCTTCAACCCCTTCATCAGCTTGATTAATCGGATTGTCAAAGTCATACGAAGTCATAGCAGTGTTGTTGTCGGTGCATTCTGGAGGGTATTATCTGCAATGGTTTAGATCGGTTCATTTTAGTGATCAGTTTTATCTTGTTTAGAAAAAGTGAAAATGAAGTTATTTATTTTGAAAAACATTGCCATTTTATTTTTGTACAAAAAAGAAAAATGAAAAACAGTGAGCGGAAAAGAAAAGACTCATTTGCAAAAGATGTCCTGATATTCATTAATTGATCGTTTGCACAAAATACAAGATGGCCCGATTACAAACTGAGCCCTGACATCTTGGGTAAGATGCAGGACTTGATGCATGCTTTAAAGACAGGAAATAATAATTACTCTGCAGGAGTAACTCTTATAATTTCCTGGGAAGACCAGTTTGAGACATGGTTCCCCGGGATCCTTGGACGTATCCAGCTTTCCAGGTTGCGCTCGTCTTCTAACTTATCTTCCAAACTGTTCACAGCATCCGGGGTGAGCATTCCCCTGCTGACAAACTTGGGCTCCGTTGCAGCCTCTGGTTGATCTTGTCGAGTTGGTCTGTAACCCAACCCGAATCGGTCTTCTTTCTTTTCAATTGGCAGCAACTTTCCCCAGCCTTGAGCGGTACCTTCCTCAACAACCTTTCGGGCTTGTTGATATGATGTGATGGAAGTCCCAGACACAGCAGATGCTTCATTGATGTTAAGGGCCTCAAACCCTTGACTCATGGTCTCATGGATTTCCCCATCCATTTCAATGTATTTGAAAGTAGCCAGCTGGCTAACGAAGATATCCTCTTCCCCACAAATGATAATGACTTGGCCCTCCCACTCAAATTTTAACTTCTGGTGAAGGGTTGACGTCACGGCGCCAGCGGCGTGTATCCATGGTCTACCCAATAGACAGTTGTAGGCAGGCTGTATATCCATCACAAAGAAGGTCGTTTTGAAAACCTGTGGGCCAATCATTATTGGCAACTCTATCTCTCCCAGAACTGATCTTTTAGAACCGTCAAAGGCTCTCACTACCAAGTTGCTTGGGCGTAGTGCCAATCCATCATACTCCAGCTTCCCAAGGGCTTTCTTGGGTAGGACATTGAGTGATGACCTTGTGTCCACCAATACGTGAGAAAGAACTGCACCCTTACACTCCAAGGTAATGTGCAAAGCCTTGTTGTGATTGTGACCTTCCGTTGTCAGATCAGCGTTGGTAAATCCTAGTCCATGACTAGCGTTGACATTTCCAACCACGGCCTCTAACTGATTGACAGTAATCTCTTCCGGCACATAAGCTGCATGCAGGACCTTTAATAGTGCGTTCCGATGAGCCTCGGAGCACATTAGCAATGATAGTATGGAGATATTGGAAGGTGTTTGGTGAAGCTGGTCCACCACCTTATAATCACTCTTTTTGATTATCCGCATGAATTCATCAACCTCTTGATCAAAAGGAGTCTTCAAAGTTTCTTTGGCAACTGGCTCTTCTTGCACCACGTTCTTCCCTTTTGCCTTAGCAGCAGCTTCTACTTCAGCAATGGGCCTTGGTATTTGCGAGGCAAAGAGACGTCCGCTTCTAGTGAAGCCTCCGCCTCCCCCCACATTGTCTATCTGAGGTGAAGAAGTTGATGACTCTAAAGTGATTTTCTGTCCCTCGCAGTATAGATTTGAGCCATAGTGCCAAGGGATGGCATTATTGCTTTCATAAGGAACTGGCCCAGGCACTGTGATAGTGACCGGACTGATAGCAGCTGCAGAGGGGACCACAATGGTGTGTGGATCATAATATATGGTAACTGGAGCTCTGACAGGAGTAGCATTTTGTTGTGAGTTGTTGGAAGGAACATTTGCAGGATCGTAGTATATCGTAACCATTGAGACGCTTTCATTAACTGTTGTTGATGTTGTAGACGGTACTGTTGACTGGACGGGTGTTGAAGTTGTAGCAGGAACTGTGATTGAATCTGTATCCGTTGAAGTGATTGATTGAATATTTGTTGGAGCTGTAGCAGAATCTGTTGGAACAATGGTTGCTGACGTTGTAGGAGTATTTGTGATTGTTGATGAAGGAATTGTTGGAGTTGTAGTCGCTGTTGTCGTAATCTGAAGAATGCCATCTCTAATGAGGCCATCTATGTTGTTTCTCAGCCTCTCACATCCATTAACGGCAATATTGCAATATCCACAGCCGACCTCACATCCGGGGAACACTTGGCATTCTAACAACTGAGCTTTGATTTCAACCAAGGGTGTTCGGATTTGTGCAACATTGTTAATTAATGTGGATGGTTTTCCCTCCTCAATAGCATTAATTCTAGGCCCGTTGTGACTAGGCATTGGATTTCTTGTGACGTTCGGAGGAGGCGAAAAATTGAGAGCTTTTGAGTTCACCAGATCCTGGACTTTCATCTGTAGGGCCCTACACTTTTCAGTATTATGCCCCGGTGCATTTGAGTGGAATGCACACCTGGCATTTGCGTCATAGTTCTTTGGCATATTGAGAGGATCTGGAGGGGCCAACATCCTTAACTCAACTAGGTTGAGCTTTAGGAGTTATGGCAAGAGTGCAGCATACGGCATTGGGATTGGGTCAATTACCCTGTTCGCTTGTGATGGCCTCTGTTGGAAAGGACGCTGCTGCTGGTTGCTATTGCTGTTGTTGTACGACCTTTGTTGCGGATAGTGAGCTTGTTGTTGATACTGTGGTTGTTATTGTTGAGGATATGATGATTGTTGTGGAATTGGAGCTAGGATGGTAACAGCTGCTACTGACCGGTGAGCATATTGAGCCCTGCCCCTGCTTGTATGAATGGAATTTGTTTCACCTACCCTTCGGGGTCCCGCAAAAGGTTTTCTGGGATTGTTGGAGGAACTTGCACCACTGTCGGAGATTTTGCCCATCTTTAAGAGACTTTCAATCCTCTCACCAGCTATGACCACATCAGCAAAACTGGTAGAGGAGAAAGCAGCCAGTCTATCAATATAAGTCCCTTGCAATGTGTTCATGAACATGTCAGCCATTTCCCTTTCTGACATGGGTGGTTGGACAGCAACAGCAAGCTGTCTCCACCTTTGAGCATAATCCCGGAAGCACTCCCTGGAAGACTGAGACATGCCCCTTAGAAGAGTTCTATTGGGAGCCATGTCCAGGATGTACTGATATTGACGGATGAAAGCCTCGGCCAAATCCTTCCAACATCTTATGGTGGCCCTAGACAAATGCGAATACCATTCTCTCGAAGCTCCAGTCAGACTGTCCTCAAAGTAGAACATCCATAACTTTTCATCCATGGTATAAGCTTTGAGCTTTCCCAAGAAAGACTGCAGATGAGTGCGAGGACAGGAGGTACCATTGTACTTTTCAAAGCATGGGGGTTTGAATTTGTGGGGAATCCTTACCCCATCCACTAGTCCCATATCCATCACATTGAAGCCCAAAGAATTCTGAGATTACAAAGATCTTAACTTTTCAGCAATCTCGTCCAATCTTCTATCATATACCTCATCTCCAGCTCCAATGACAGTGAACTGTTCTCCCTGGGGATCCTCCTGCAGGATTTGGCCCCCAGCAGTATTACCTTGACCATTCCTCGGGATGTTAACTTCTGGATTCAGATGAGGTCCATACTCCGGTGGGTCAATGCGAGGCTGACCCCGTTCATTGTTGCTAGTTCCTCCTGTTCCAAGATGAGGCTCCTCAGGAGTTTGTCTTTCCACCAGCTCTCTTAACCTTTCTTGACTCTGGGCCAAGCCAGTCATCACTACCATAAACTGAGACATCTGATTTCTCATCTCCACTCTCTCATTGGCCATCTGATTTCTGATCTCAGTCAGATCCTGCTGTACTTGATCCATTTGAATGTCGGGAAGATTGTTACGAGTCGGGTACCGGTGCGTGCAGTTGACAGGGAACACTCGGCGACGAGCAATGTTTCCTGAAATCACAACAAAGTTAGAAACAATAATAATAACAAAACCTACAAAACAAAAACAAAGTTAGTATGCAATGCAGTATGCTTATTTGTTTTCCAAGGTATCCGATTTGGTTCTTGGTTTTGACCTTTCCAGACCTCGAGGAAGATGTGTGATGTCGTTGGGAGAAAACCCAAATGAAAACAAACTAAAATATATTACAAGTGATGAACAATACATAGTTTGTTTTACAATACATGCCCATGGAGGGTCAAAATACAACAAAAATAAAAGTTCATCAAATGGAAACAAACAACAAGCAAAGAATCAGACATCCAGTCCAAAATCATCCTCTCTGACCTCCTTCAAGAGTGCCTCAGTCACTGGACCAGCTGGATGCTCTGTAATGGTCCTAATGAGGAGGTTCCTGGTAGAAATGGCAGTGGTCAGCTTCTTATGCCTGTCCTGATCTTTTGATCTCTTCAATCCTGCTCTGATATCTCTTTATGTGCAGCCAACAGAGCTTCCTGCTGTTTCTTCTCATTGGCCTCTAGCTGTTCAATCTTAGCTTGAGTCTTCTGGTCTTCTTGTGTACGGGCTTCGGTGATCCTGACCCACCTAGCCTGGCTCTCTTGCAGATAGTGCTCAGCCCTAGCTTTCTGAATCTTGGCCTCTTTACACGCATTCTTCAATATCTGTTCCCCAGCCCTTGCTTTCCTTATGTAGTCTTCTGTCTTTTCAATTTTGGCAAGGTGCTCAACCCTGAGCTTTTCCAATCTCTCAATGTCCAGGAGACCATCACTTCTTTCCCAAAGAGTCTTCTTCAAGGCCTGGGATAGCTGCTCATTCCTTTCCTTCAACTTTTCAAATTCCTCCAGGCTAACTGTTGCTACAGGCTGTACTGTGGATGGTCCAGGTGTGTCTTCCAAGGTGAAAGGCATCCTGGTAGTCTGAGCTCTAGTACGGGACCAGTCAGAGTACTGAGCTGAAGCAACATTGTTACATCTTCCAAGAATAGCTACCCCTTTTGTCTGGATGTTGTCCCAAGCCCAGGCAGCTTGCCTGACAACAGTTGAATTAGGTTGCACCTCACAATATAAGGTCTCAGATAAATCTTGTCCTCTGGGAGGGTGAACTAAGGCATAGCCTAGTTGTCTCCTATCAGAGGTACATTTAGGTATTGTCCACAACTGGTGATAATGTCCTTGCCTTTGGTGCTCTGGGTGCACCATCTGATATCATCTGAAGTTAAGGCAATGAACCTCTTGGCCCAATTCTTCTACTGGTGGGGGTTCAAGAAAGCATCTGACTTAGGCAGGTGTCTGAGCAGCCAGGTGTAAAACAAAGGAGCACAACATCTTACCAACTTCCCCCTTTGTTTCTCATTCCTCTGATGAATGGAGTAGTAAAAATCTCCTAGTAATGTAGGTACTGGGTTCTTCAGAAGAAACAGATGGATGGCATTTTTGCTGACGAATTTAGGCTCATCTGCAAACAGTATAGCCCCATATATACTGAGGGCTAATAGTGCACAGACTGCCTTCCACTCTCCCAATGAAGCCTTCAGGATGGCCTAATAAATCAAGAAGTCCAAATGCAAACCAGGAATCCCAGCTTTTGTTGTCATACTTTGCTCAATCAGGGCAGGCTCCAAGTACAGTGCCCTTGCTATCTCTTCATTTCTAGGAGCAGTCATCTCTGGGTTGATGGGGATTCCACCCCTGATAGGTACTCCAATCAATAAAGAAAATTCTTCCAGCAGAGGCCCTAACTGGAAATCTGGAAATGTGAAGCATCTCAATGGAGGGTCATAAAACTGCAAGCATGTGTGGATCATGCTCCTCTGAGAAGGATCAAGGTCCATAGCCATATCCAAGATACCTCCATAGTGCTCTCTAAACAGTGGGATATGGTCAGGTGTGATGAGTGACTGGACCTGCATGATGCCAGTCAAAACAGGCTCAAAAAAGTGGTAGGTTATGTTGCTCTTCATGGGAGTAGTCATGAGTGATGCTGAAGAAGCTGTAGACAAATGCTGATGAAGATCACAGACTGAGATGCTGAAAGTGGACCACTGACAAACTGGTGTTGATGAGGATGGAGATAACTGAAGCAGATACCTGATGAAGACAGCTGAAGCAGAGGTCTATGCAGAAGAAGGGGTCAAAACCAAAACCAAGATACAATGAAATGGATACCCTGAAAAGCAAATAAACAAATGTTAAATGATGCAATGATGATATATGCAAATGATATGCAAAGGTTTGTGATCAAGCTGGATCTGATTATCTGTCTTGATATAAGGCCTATGTATGTTCAAAAGTCCAGATGGAGGCTCAGAAATCTAGTAACCAGGGTGGGGGACTCAAATAAAGAGTCACGTGTCCGGGGTTAATCACAAGAACTGTCTAAAGTGAAGTATTCTTAAACAATACAGTAATAGGGTATGATGTGGCCAAGGGTTCCTGCAAACCTGTAAACAGCCCAACCCCCTCACAGGTAGTGTTCTAAAACAAGGATCCTCAGACTTGGATCAGTTATGAGAAGTGTAAACACTTCTAACCCGGAGGTACAGTGTTTACAATAACCATAAAAGATCCTTCTCTAATTCACCTCAGTTTCTGAAGGTCATGATAGAAGGTCATCCAGACTTAGCAGGCTTCCCAGATAGCCCTAGCACTACAGGAGATCTGTAGCACAGAGTTCTCAAGAAAAAACCCATATCTGAACCGTGTTTCATATTCCCGCACCCGACCGAAATGGAATGGGAAAGAACATGAACCACTCTAGCCTAGGTGTCACTCAGGTCCCAGGTATAGAACCTTAAACTCTCAATGGAACCCCACCCACCAAAACAGCAAACTAGATCCAGCAAATGACAGTATGAAATATGCATAAGACTGTAAAGAAAGCAAATGAATAAGGTTGTACATAAAGCAATAAATAAATCAAAATAAATAAACACACATAACACATAACACCCCAGTAAACACAAATCAAACAAGCGCTAGGAGGAACCCACAAAAAGAACCAGAAGCCCTGGTTGCAGTATAAGGGTCCCCAGCAGAGTCGCCAAGCTGTCGCTCCCACCTGATGACACCTGGCCAAGAGGGGTACAGACGCGAACGGTCGGCGAAAGAGAGAACACAAGGGTGAACTGAAAAGAGTCGCTAGCTAGGCATTTTTATCCCAAAGGAAAGGTAATGCTGCATAAACCTGAGGAAAGATATGGATAAGACGGTTGCGAACCAGAGAAACTGAGAAAGGGGGTTGGTTACAACCTGGGAAGGTATTAGCACCCAGATTGTCCGCCGTACTCGACGGGATCCATGCTTGAAAGATTTGTGTTTAAAGGGGTAGTGTCAGTGCTATTTTGTATGCAAAAGCTGGAAAAGAATGCAAGTGTCAGTGCAAAAATAAATGTGAAGTGAAATAAGGGAATGTCAGTGAAGAAAGAATGTGAATCTCAAGATTATGAGACTTAAAGAAAAAAGCTGGAAGAGGGGGAATATACAGAGACTTTTGTTCGATAACTCTTAAGTTATGCCTACGTATCCTCTCGTGCAATGAGGAAGCAGAACGCCGTAGTTCGACTTAAAGAGACTGAAAGGTAAATTGACTGGTGAACTGCTTACTTGTCTATGCTCAAGTGTATGACCTGTCTGGCTCAGGTGCAAACTGTCTTGCATTAGACAGAAGAAGCGAGTTCTCGTTTGTGAGTGAATGAGGTGAGAAAAGAATCCCAGAGGAGATGATTATTGTTTGTTTTCAGTGATTTCAATCTTTTATTGCTTTTTGTGGTTTGTCATAAGTTAATGAGCTTAAGCCTAAGCCAATGGTTAGTAAACTCATCACATCCTCCCTCTGATTAGGGGTAGTGAGAATACCTCAAGCATGAAGTAAACACCTCACACTTAATCACCATGATGTAGGATTAAGATCATTAACCTACTTGTAATTATTTAGATGTTTTTGGAGTCTTTGTTTAGTGTTAAGTAATGAATTTAAGCCATAATCAAAGATTTAATGGACCCATTACACCATCCTAATAGAAGGATAATAGATGAGAACATTTAAGCTGAGGAAGGCTCCTCAACTTCATCCATGATTAGGGATTAACCTCATGACAAAACAAAGCCTTTATTTAAATGGATTTTAGTTAATGATAAGATTAAGAAGTGGATTTTATGGTTTTTAAGATAACTTTAGGGAGACTTGTCCATTAACACTAGGGTTAGTGCTTCTTAACCAATTAAGGAAGAATTAGAACCCTAATGCAAGGCCCAAGTTACAAGCTTGATGTCTTAGTGATTATTAGGTGGTTTAATTAAAGGATTTAAACGCATTAAGGATTTAACACTTAGGATTAAAGTTATACACTCCATCCTAATAGAAGGATACAGGCATAACCCTAATCACAAAGCCTTGAAACCTTTAAGGTTTGGTCCTTGATTAAGAGATGAGAAGAGAAGACTCAAAGATGACACAAAGGTAAAACTAATGGGGGGACTAATCAAACCCTAATTGTGATCATGCTTGGGTGTTCCTAGGGTTTATGAAGCTTGCAAGGAGATCTTCAAGGAAAAGCCACCAAGGAAGAAGCAGGAAGGAAGGAAAAGAAACAGCAAGAAGCAAGACAACTTACTTCACTTAAGAAGATAAGTTGCTTGAAGAAAGAAAGAGGAGAGGAGCATGAATGAGCAAGCCCACTCTAATTCACAAGTAAGATGCAGCAATGAATTCATAAAAGAGATGAGAAGAGATTATGGGAAGTGAAGGCAAATTCACTTCCCAAACACTTGCCACCTGAAAAGTTAGCAAAAGGAAATGAAATGAAATGAAAATGAGATGAAATGCAAAGATGGAAGCTAAAGTCAGAAGCATATTCATGTTGCAAATTATGCTATGAGATGGTACAAATGGATGGCAAGAGATGAGGATGATCATACAAGTAATGAAGATGCAAATGGGACATGAAAGTGAGCATGAAAGTTCATGAAAACTTATGAAATGCAATGGATGCATAACATGGTAAATGGATGATGCAATGATCAAACATGATTTCAATATGTCCTAAGATGTCTTATATGTCATGTGGAATCACAAAATGTCATGGAAAGTTATGTATGCAAGCTTATGAAGGATGACTGCAAATGAAGGCAAAGATTAGGGTTTATGTACAAGATGCAATGCAAAAATCAAAATCAGAAGCAAATGACAAGATAAAAAATTGAAAATGGGATCAAAGGTACCCTAAACCCATACAAGTTCACTGCCCAAAGGGGAAGGTCAAAAGCTAAACCTAGAAGGACTTATGATTTTTCTAAGTTTCTAAGGTTTTAAGGATGATCCTAAAGGAAAAAATGCCAAACAAATGGAAAATGAAAGATAAAAATGAAACAAAAATGTTTTTGGATGCTTGAAAGTATGCTTAACATAATGCAAAAAGAACCATTCACAAACTCAACTTGGATCAAAAGTTATGAATTTTTGAAGTTAGGGTTAAAAATATTCAAATTAAAGAACCCTAATTCAAATGAAAATTGTCAAAGTATGATCAAAACCAAAAATAAATTATCTTTGTGAGTTTCTAAATGTTTTAAAATGCTCTCTGAATTTTTTTGGGATTTTTAAATACCTAAATGTATTTTTAATTAATTAATTTCCATTAACTAATTAAAAATAAACATTTAAATTATTTAAAAATAATTTTTAATGCAAAAAATAAAAATATTTTTGGGTTCTGAAAATTCATAAAAGATTTAATAAAAATTTTCAGAATTTTTTGATGTTTTTTACTATTTTTAATAAAATGTACAAATTAAATGAAAGGAAAATGAAATAAAATCAATTTAAATGGAAAAGTAAACAGATCCAATGATCCAGATTTGAAGTTGGGAGAAAAAGGTTGACTGGCGCGCGTTTTAAGGGCTGGGATTTGTCCTGAGCTAATTAACTTAATTAATTGATTTAATGATGGATTAGGGCTTAATCAAGCAATCTGGAACGTCCATACGCGCGACAAACACAAGATCCAAAGGTCACTATTTAAACTCAGCCTAATTACAGGATTTGGGCATAACTATTTTCAGGTGACCGGAACAGTGTTCCGGTCATCTTCTCCGGCGAACACAAACCCTAACTTCTCCCCTAGGCCTCTAATCTCCAAATTTCTTGCCCAGAAATGATCCTCTAACATTCCTAAACCTAAATCCCCAATCAAAACTCATTTATTTCGCATCATGAACAAGATTCGAACCAAAACGTGAAACGGGCAAAAATTTCAGAGCTTGCATACATGGTGATTTCTCAACCATTTCCAATAATAAGCATATCCCCATGATCAGGGGAACACAAAGAACCATACAAGAACTTAAAAACAAGCTTCTGGGAAAAAAGTTCATGAGCTATACCTGAGGTTGAACCTTCTGGTTCTGGGCTTTCTGGCTTTTCCTTTGTTGCAAGTCCACCTCTCTGAACCTCCTGATGATGAAATGAAGCTTAGAAAACCTTGGGAGTGGCTGGCTTTGAAGTTTCAGCTCTGGTGTAGCAGGTTTGAGGTTTTGGTATGTGGTGTTTCAGGATGTTTTGGTGGTTGATTATTGTTCCTTGGATGATATATGACTCATTGGTGAAGAGAAAATGGAAGTTTGATGGTTGTGGAAGAAGTTTCGAAGAGGTGAAGCCTTTGACAGTTTTTGTGAAATATGATTGTGTGTATGTTCTCAGCTCATGTGAAGCTTGTTTTATGATCCATAAACCAATCCTAAACTATTGGAAAGAGTCAGAGGAATTGACATGTACTGTGGGAATGGCATGGGGCAATTGGCCAAAAAGTCAATGGTTGGTATACCTCAAGTATGGGCTGTGACAGAAGCTATCCTAGGGCTGCTCTGAGTTCTGCTGGCTTTAAGGATGACCGTGGGATGCTTTGGAATGATCAGAAGTGGATGAATGGTGAGATGTCACATGTTTTGCCTTTTTCACAATTTGTTGCATTTTGAAGTTTTGGTCATGGACATGTGACATTCCTTAGGAAATTTGCAGCAAAGTGGACCATATAATGTTGTTATGATACTTTGAGATTGATTAGAAATCAAACAAACCCCTAAGAATCATTCTTGCAAGATTTTCCTCTTTGTGACTTTTATGATAAATGGCTTATGATACTTGGGATCCAAGGCATGAAAGTGAGAGATTCCTTGGGAAAATCTGAATTATAGGTCATGTACTATGTTTTTGTAATGGTTAGAAGTCACTTTGAGGCTTCAAATTGGTTTGACATGAGTTTTTGCAAGTTTCCCTCTTTGGTACATAAGTGAAATTTTGTGATTTTTCCCAACTTTGCAAGGCCATAACTTGAGTTCTATGATGAATTAGATCAAGTTCTTGTACTTTTTGAAAAGGTAATGATCCAATCTACAACTTTCATGACCAAGAATTTTTCATTTGAAGCATTTTTGAATCAAAAAGAGGGGGTTGAAAAACTTTCCCAAAATGGCAAGTTTGCATTACAAGTCACTTTCCCAAAATGGCAACTTTGCAAATGGCTTGAAATTCTTCAATTTTGTGAACTTCTAACTTCTTATAAGATCAAATAAAGATCATATACACCCAAAATGATGGAGAAGACCCTTTGGTTGGGTGATGGGGGGCCTCAGATGCCCTGATTTTGCACTGACTTGCTCAAGAAGTCATCTATTGATCAGATGCCTTTCCCATTGAATTTCTTCATGAAAATTGGTATGCATGATCCTTATATAATATATAGACCAATAGAAACAAGAATGACCAAAAAACTTGGAGTTATGGCCTCTGAAACCAAAACCCTAATTTTAGGTCATCTGTACAGTTAAGCTTGGCTCTGCTTCCATGCCTTTCTCAGTTCTTGTGATTTTCTGACTTTCTTGATCTTGGGAGGATATAATATGATGCTTGAACATACATGGACCCCCTTGAGATGATTTAAGACTCTTGGAGTGGCTCAGATGGCTCAGGGATGGCTCAGATCATAAACCCTAGATGCAGATGACTTTGAACCAATGCAGTGAAGCAAAAATGCAATGTGAGATGATATGTTTGAACTTATGCATATGAAAGAATCACAAGCCATGGTGAAATGAGTGAGGGAAAATTTGGGGTGTTTACAGATGGGAGTTACTGTGAGATAAGCCAAACACCCGGCTTGAGTATACACATAGGACTAGCGTGGTTTCATATTGCTCCGCATACTATTTCAGTATGATGCTATGATATGAAACCACACCCAGACTGCGACCGTCTGGGGAATATTTTGTATGGGGATTTCCTCCATTTCGGGATAGGACCTCGATAGTTATGTGCATATGGGAACCGATCATTGAGGACATTAGTGGAAACATCCCTCTCCAGTGGTGACAGTTGCAGACCATATTTGTTGGCAAACCCACTCGCATCTGAGGGGCCACTAGGAACTCGCATAGGATGGCCTGGTTCTCTCATAGGAATCTTAAAGCAAAATTGTTTGTATGACGATAGCATTGTATCCCAAGGGTTGAATGTGCTATTGTTTCTCGATTCAGTGCTTGAAGCTGGGGACTTATGAGGGATGCTTGTTTTCCGAACTCAGCTGAGACCTCCCTGGTTAGTACATAATGCCAAATCGATTCCCTGATTTGGTCATGAGCTATTTCTCGGAAATGGTGAACGTATTATCGGTACCCGGCTTTGAGAGTTCGTGATGTTGACCCGAAGTAGCACACCCGTGAGATTGGGAGGGGTTTACAGGTTTGCAAGAACCCTAAAACTTCCAACATACCCACTTTTCCAGTATTATTCAGTATTATGATTTGGTTCTACTGAGATCCAGGATTTCTATTCAGGGAAAATGCTAATGTGATTGCCATCGTGACTCTGTTATTGCGACTGTTATTATGACACTCCATAGACACTCGGATCACTGCTCAATGGCTGCACCAGACACACCCCATTGATCACATGCCCATGCATTCATAAGCATCATTCATAAATTGCATTCTAACTCGCATGTCTATTCATTTGTAGGGATCCCATCTCTCTACCTTGATTATGTAGCCATACTTACTTATAACAGATATGAAGCCTGTCCAGAAGAACAATGTCTCTTATCATTTCCCAGATCCGAAGATTGACGTGCTACAGGGTATGATTGCCTTGATCACTCCGAATCGAGTGGGAGAGTTCAAAAAAGAGTATGGTGGTATTTTGAAGATGGTTCATAAGCTTTCCGATTCAGACCGAAGCTTTATCCATAGTTTACTTCAGTTTTATGATCCTCCATTGAGATGCTTTACATTTCCAGACTACCAGTTGGGGCCGACATTAGAGGTGTTTTCTCTTATTCTGGGAATACCCGTCAAAGATCAGATTCTTTTCTACTCTTCCATGGTAGAACCAGATGAACTCGATATCTTCAAAGCTCTTTATTTGAGTCGGGATGTAGTGCAGAAAGGACTTGCCACAAAGGGAAAGTTAACTAGTTTTCACTTGAACTTTCTAGCGACCGCGGATGAAGAGTATGCAACTTGTAACAAGTGGGAGACCGTTTATGCTGTCATTACCTTGAGTTTTTATGGTATCATCTTGTTTCCTAATGAAGATAAATTTGTGGACATCAACGATATCCGTGTTTTCATGCAGCAGAATCATGTACCTACTTTGTTGGGCGATTTTTATCACTCGGTCCGCTACAAAAATGAGAAGAAACAAGGGGGCTTAGTACGATGTTATTCTCAACTAGTGCATGATTGGTTTATGAGACGGTTGCCTACTACTGTTGCTTTTGTGACTATTGCATCTTCTGTGAACTGGGCTAAGAGGTTGATGGGGTTGAGAGCCAAAGATATGTTGGATTTATTAATTCAGCGTCACCCTTAGGGATTCGATGGGCTTAACATCCCAACCCATGGCGCTTAATAGGCGCAGCCCCTTGAAAGACTCTATACTATAAGGAAATAAAGTTGCGCCTTCACTAACAGCAATTGCTTTTAGTGCAGTGGTAAGCGCTTGATCCTACAAGATATAGTATGGATAAATTGCAGTTTACTGAAGAAAGATTTCATCTACAGTTGAGGAAGCTATCCCAATGTACCTCTCATCGGAGTAAGGGGATGTGTCAACTACAATCCCATTCTATTTAAAAGGCAATTGGGATATGCACTAGAGAACCCACCAATGGAGAGGGAAGTCAATAAGTCCTTTTACTTTCTGGTGGAAAACAACACACTACTAGTAGAGCAAGCTGCTGCTGCTTGGAGAAATATTCAGAAGCGAGGATTTGGTACTCTGGGCCGAAGTAACAACCGGTCATTTCCTCAATATGATGAATGGTTAAAGCATAGGGTCGAGATCACTCTTCTTCCTTTTTCCCTAGAAGAACCATGGTATCCTGTGGTAGTTGAACCAAGGACGTCTATTAGCATCGAAGAGTTCGATAAGGTGAAAGCCGAAAGGGATGAGCTGCTAAAACAGAATGCCCAATTAAGTCAAGATCTTGTTATGGCTGAGCATGCCAAGCTTAAGATTGAGTGGAAAGCCAAGGAAGATGCTGAGAAATATGCCGCTGCAGAAAAAAGGTTTGACGCCGATTCAGCTCAGTCCTCCAGGTTTGAAGTTGCTAACCGGAACTCTTCTAAGGAGCATATTAATACAAGAAGATTACTCAATAAAAGGACCCGAATGCTAGAAGACATGAAGACGAGGCATGTTGTCTATAGGGTCAGAAGAAAAGATCAAGATAGATTACAAGATGAAGATGTTACTGATAAGTTAAGAAAGAAAGACGAAGAAGTGGCCAGTACGTTGAAAGAGAAAGATGCAAAACTTGCTAAAGCACTGAAAGATGTTGATTATTACAAGCGTAAGATGGTCTGCTTTCAGAAGAAAATGAAGAGGTTTGAAAATGAACCAATACCATTGAATGCATTGGTTGTAATTCCAGAGAATGAGTCATATGTCGGTCCAAGCGATCAGAGAGCAATCTGAAGATTGTAGTTTCCTTTAGTAGTTGTAAGACTATCATCGGGCTTGTTGATGAAATCTTTTTGATTGATTGTATTCCAATTATGTTTTCTGCTTCATGTACTCCAACAATGTTAGCCCATCATTGGGGCTTTATTAATACAATAGGGTTCTCTCATCCATCAGTCTGGGTTGATTCAGCTTTACGATTTCAACTGTATATCGTACACATCTACAACACCCACACACCGACTCTTGTATTCTCAACTCTATATGGCATGTCTACTACACACACACACCCTATATCATCAGCACTGTTTATTTGTTTTGCAACTAAGTCAGAGCGATGTTATCTGCTTCAACTTCACAAAGTCGGTATCAAAGGGAGGGGTGCTTTAAGAATGAATAGACATGCCATAAGCATTCATTTCATGCATATCATATTCTTGTGCTTTTTCAGGTTATCCAAACTTTCTAACTTATCCAACTGCATGCAATATAGCTGGTCAACGCGTTCATCGATATCCGACTAAAAGAAATCGAGTAAGAATGGTTGAACGAATGCAGACTGATCTCAATGAGCTCCGACAGAGGATGGATCAGTTCATAGAAATGATAACTGGCATAGCCCAGAACCAGGAGCGTCTCAGGTTAATGGTTGAGCAACCTCAGGTAAATGCTAATACTGAAACACCAACTGAGAATGTGGATCCTAACGCTGCCCTTAATGGAGGGCCAAATCCAAATAGGACTGCGGCTCGTAATTTGGTTTTAGAAGACACACAAGAGGACCAGTTCACTCTACTGGATGCTGATATGGGTAACATTAATGAGATCAATGATCGCGTGTATGAAGAGCTGGCAGAGAAGATTAAGGCCTTGGAATGTCAGAATTCCCTGGGCATCGATGTAACCAATCTTGGGTTAGTGCCAGGAGTCAGAATCCCTCCTAAGTTCAAGGTGCCATAATTTGACAATTACAATGGTAGCATGTGCCCTATAACTCACATTCATGCATACTTTGGAAGAATTTCGACTCACACTGATGACGAGAAACTTTGGATGCATTTCTCCCAGGATAGTCTATCTGGAGCTTCATTGAGTTGGTACATGAAGCTAAGTAGGGTCTCTATCTGAAGCTGGAAAGATTTAGCTGAAGCTTTTCTCAAGAAGTATTAATATAATATTGATATGGCACTGAATCGCACTTAGTTGCAAAACTTGTCTCAAGGACCTAAGGAAAGTTTCAAACAGTATGTCCAGAGGTGACGTGAGCTGGCTGCACAGGTTCAACCACCGTTGTTGGATCGGGAAATGGCTGACATGTTTATGGGCACCTTGTAAGGTGTTTACTTGGATCGTCTGGCTGATTGTCCATCCATCGATTTTGCTGATATCGTCATCGCTGGAGAAAGGATAGAAAACTTTCTAAAATTGGGAAAGATACAGGATGCAAGTAGTGCTAGTTCTTCTAGTGTGAAAAGGCCCTTTGGCAATAGCCAAAGAAGAAGAGAAGGCGAGACCAATGGTGTGTATAGGGGCCAGAATAGAGGTCGTTCTCAAGGGTACTACCAAGCAGTTGCAGTGACTATTACTCCACAGGTTCAACAACGACCGCATGGTCAGCAACAATAGGCACAAAAACCGTTTCAGCAAAGAGCAAGAGCGAGGGACTGTAGGATTGATCATGTCCCGTGTCTGTTGCACCCCAAAATTTGCCCTCACAATACAAGACTTTGTGTGCTAAGAAGGTTCACAAGGTTCACAAGTTTCTCAAAGCTTTCAATACCTTTCATGAGGTTCATGAGGTCTACAAGTCACTTCATGAAGGTTCACAAGGTTCACAAGCTTCTCAACACTTATATAACCTTTCTTGAGGTTCATGAAGTCTACAAGTCACTTCTTGAAGGTTCACAAGGTTCACAAGTTTCTTAACATTTCCATAACCTTTCTTGAGGTTCATGAAGTCTACAAGTCACTTCTTGAAGGTTCACAAGGTTCACAAGTTTCTTAACATTTCCATAACCTTTCATGAGGTTCATGAAGTCTACAAGTTACTTCTTGAAGGTTCACAAGGTTCACAAGATTCACAATGATTACAAAGCTTTCCTGAGGTGCATGAGGTCTACAAAGTCACTTCATGAGGTCCACAAGGTTCACAAGGTTCACAAAGTTCACAATTGGTCAAAAGAGTTGACAATTCCCTCAAACAATGCACCTCCTAAGCAGTGCATCCAAAACTAGGGTTTTGACTTTAATCAGGCTAAATGGACTTCCAAGACCTCAAGTGAGTTTCATAACATCTTATATGTGTATAAGAACCCCCATGACAAGTTTCAAGACTTTTCTCAAAAGTTTGCTCAGTCAGATGATCAGATAAGTCAAAATCAGTCAATGCAGTTAAAAAGTCAAACTGAGGTCAACTGTGGTCAAACCAAAGTCAAACTTCATGATTTTTTGCCAACATCAAGTATATGAAGTAAAATTCATCATTTGATCAAGGGTTGATCATGATTCATCAAGGAGATTCCAGATCATCAATAATCAGGAGTTTCTAAATTAGGGTTTCCTCTGTAAAAGTCAACTGAACTTTGACCAGCCATAACTTTCACATACTTCATCACCAAGTCTCCACTAAAAGCTCATTTTGAAGGAAATTGAATTCTCTACAACTTTGATCTTGCAAGTTAAGCCCAAAAATGCTTCATTTGGAAGATATGAGCTAAGACATTATAGGTCATTTCAAAAGTCAACAAAAAGTCAACAACTTCAAAAGGGCATAACTTGAGATTGGTAAATGATATGGACCTGAAACCAATGGTGTTGTTTAGAGGACTCTTCAAGCTTTCCAAAATGTCTAAGAACACCCTCATAACCTTAAAATTGAGGGAGATATGCCCTTGCAAAGTTGGGAAATTTTGTGATGATTTATATTGAAAATGGGGGTCTAGGACCAATTCTTTCCAAATGGGCTTGCTAAATTGTGATCCAATCCATACACTAGTACTATGCACGACCCAAACCATTGAAAATCTGATTTTTATTATTTTTATTTCTATTTAATTTGATTTAAATCATTAAAAATCATTTTAAATAAAAATAAAATATGAAAATAAGAGATTTTATTTGGATAATGCTTCTAGAAAGTCTTAATTGATGATTGAAGTTGAAAGAGAAAGAAATCATGTGATTTATCCAAAGATAGCAAGCCATAATATACAAATATTTGACTTTTAAGACTTGATCAATTTCAATCTTTTTTGGATCAAAGTTTTCATACAACTAATCAATATTATTGACCTAATTCACTCACATATAAGTACTTAGCATAAACCTAACACTCATTCACGAATTGGCAGCCTCCAAAAAGCATTCTTAACATTCAAAAATCCATTAAAATTTCAAATTTCGGATTCACGTTTGAAGGACAGTTAAAGGTATTTTAGAAACGTAAAGATGTTCCTTAGACTCTCAGGATGCTATTCATATGTTCATAAGCATCCATAACCCCATATCAAGTGGGAACCGAAGCTTCAAATGTCCATGGAAGACAAATTTTCGATTCCGTTCATATATGCATTTTCCATTGTTTTTTTTGATTGATTATGATTCATAATGTGTTGCTGATTGTTTCTGGACATTTGTTAGTGAGTTTTGGTGCAGGTATCACAAGTTGCCATGTTTAGGGTTTGAGTATCCGAATTAGGGTTATGAGATATAGGCCATATAAATGATTTTTATTGACATATTTGAATTGTGTGAATGATTTGGAACATGATGGCACCATCAATTTGAAACAATCGTGCGGAAATCGAACAATATGATGTTTGTAGGTTTTCCTGGGAAACCGAATTCGCAGGTAATTCCCTAGCAGTTTTCGCAGCTGGTTTCGTAGGTCCAGAGGAGGAAGAAGGAGTTTTGGCGCGCGGATAGAATTTGAATATTCGTCTTAATATTTTATGACTTTGTTTGTTATTTATTTCACAAAGGCTATGCAGCTCAGTTGGTGTGCACATGCGCGTGTGGAACAAAAGGTCATGGGGTCGAAACTAGTCTCCAGCAATTTTTTGGTTTAAATTCATTTATACAAGGGACTTAAAATATAATGATTAATAATGCATATATTATCAAGATTGCTCACCCAGCAGGATTGGTCATATGTATGTCTCTTTGCCTAAGAGGTCCTGGGTTCGATTCTACCCCCAGGCCTTTTGTTGTTTTTATCATTTTTATGACTTTCCAGGTTTAAAGAACAAAATTAAATGGGACTCTTCTTCTTTGCACCAAGTGCAGCGTGGCCCAGTGGCAAGACTCTGCATATTCCAGGTAAAGGACCTGGGTTCAAACCCCAGGTCCTGTTTTTTTTTCTAGGTTTCCAATTTTTGTTATGTTTTCCTTTTATTTTACAAATTAAATTAAAATGATTTGTAAATTATAATATGTAAACTCTAAAAAACTTATTTTATTAATTCAGAATTAGTTCTCTTTTAGGTATTTAGATTTATAATATGTATATATTCATTGAGCTAATTTTATAAATAAAACAAACTCTAATTTTATAAACTTTAATTTATTTTCTAAACAAACCTTAATTTTGTAAAACCTAATTTTATTTTCTAAATAATTTTTATTTTCTAATTCTTTATAATGTATATATTTATTTAATATAACTTTTGTAAATACAATGATTAATAAAAAAATTAAATTTTGTAAATATAATATAAATTTTGTAAATATGATACTTAATATAATATTTTAGATATAATTAATTTTTGTAAATATAATTTATAAATATAATTATAATTTATTTTCTCCATATAATATGTAAATATTTTTTTAATTGTTATCTATGAATAATTTCTAATATATGCCTAGAAATAATTTAGTAATTTGCACATAAATTAAAATATTACCATAATTCCTTAATTGTTCAATATTTTTAAATAAAAATCTCTATTAAAAATTTATCATGTTATTATAATCTTGATTATTTATTATTATTAACCATATTATCACTAACTTTTGCTTATTCTTATTTTACTAACATTGTTTAATTTTTCATTATTATTATTACTAACCCTTATTATTGCTTATTTATTTATTTTTTTTCATCTATTATTTATATTTTTGCTTCTATATTTATTTTGCTATATATTTATATTTTTGCTATTTATTATTTTTATAATTAGTTTGTAATTGCTCCTTGGTGTAAAGTTTGTAAATATTTTAAATATTTAATTCATGCTATGGTTAGTAATTTAGGGAGTGCAAAAACATGTATTCTATTTAAAATAAATTTAGCTCATTTAAATTAAAGATAAATAATATTGAACACTCACACACGTAAGTCGATTTTTAATCGCCATCTCACATTTCTAAGGTTATCCCTCAAGTTGCCTAAATCATAAGGTCAAGTGGGGTGTATAAAGCAAGTCCCTTTAAAAAGAAAAATCATCAAGTCCCTCATGGTTGCCTTTACGAATCAAGTCCCTTCGAATAATGATGATAGTCCCTCCTATATGCTTAATACACCCCACAGTTGCCTTCAAAAATAAATGTCCCTCACATGTCCCTAACATCCAAGGTAATGACTACCTACTCCTTAATAGTAGGGATAGTCTTACCATTTAAAGGTTAAAGAACAAGAAAGACTTAAACTTTAGGGTAGGTTTCTCTTATGTACTTGCTCACTATTCAAACTTTTCAAACTCTTCACAATTTCAAACAAATTTTCAAAAACAAGTTTTTACGCATCCGTACATGGATCATTATTAACTATTCTGAAAATTTTTCTATTCACACACTGCACTTTCAAAAACAATTCAAAAGTGAGTTAAGTAACTAAGAGCCCATGGATAACCATGGATGTAAAGGGTGCTAACACCTTCCCTTTACATAACCTACCCCCCGGACCCAAAAATATCTCTTAAGGTCTTTCCTGTTCTTTTATACCCTTTCCTTTTGGATAAAATAAAAGTCGGTGGCGACTCTTGCTATCCGCAACATAACTAAAGTCAGTTCTCCCACCGTGTTACAGAACTGGCGACTCTGCTGGGGATCTAAATTAAAGAGGGGTACCCTTAGGAATTAAGATCACTTTAAATTGTTTGCCTTGTTTGCTTTATATTATCTTGTTGGGGTGCTCTTATGTGTGAAAGGTCCTAACCCGGATCTAGTGTACCTTAGGTAAATGGCAATAGACCAAGGAAACTGTACGACGTATATCGATACGGTTGATCTGGTGTCCATAGTTAGTGCGACTTCTTGGTTGGTGCTTATGTTCCTTAAGTCAAGTTGAGGATAATATGAGGCTGCCATATGTTGTCAATGCACTAACTAACTTTTAGAACCCTAGTTAACTTATCTTGGCCTTTAGAAAGTAGTGAGGTAACCGGCTTTGGTGCAGACTGAAGTTGGTTGACACTCGATACTACGCTCATTGAGATTCTAAACTTGGAGGGTTTTGGTTGGCAAGTAAGTTGCCTTCTGATCAACCACCCTTGTGAAGGATCAATGATATTGAGATCCCTTAGAACCTGGTTACTTTTGTAGGACAGGATGAACCATCTAACTTCAGGGGAGGGTACTTACCTTAAACCTCATGCAAGCCTTTAAACCTAGGGCTATGGTGTGACTTGTTTGTGTGTGCCACATGTCTTAGATTGAGCATAACATCATGACATCATCATGCATCATAAGCATAGCATTTTCACTAACCATTTCAAGGACCAAAGGATTTATCTTTGTTCTTTGTTGTAGGTCATGGCTTCTGCTCGTAGAAACATTATCAGGATCAACTTTGTGGGGATACCTCCCAAGCTTAAAGAGTTGGTTTCTCAAGTGTCTGATCACTCCCAGTTCATCAAGAGACATGGTCACCTATTGGATCTAGTCACTTCAGGGTTCAATGAAGACATGATGAGTGTCCTGTTTCAGTTCTTTGACCCTAAGCACCACTGCTTTACATTCCCCGACTATCAGCTGGTTCCAACCATGGAGGAGTTCTCTAAACTTCTGGGTATACCTGTTCTTGATCAAAGACCCTTCACAGGCTTGGAGAAGGAGCCCAAACCAGAGGTTATTGCTGCAGCTCTACATCTGAAGAAATCTGACATTGTTCTAGAGACGAGAAGCGGAGTCAAGGGTATTCTTGCCAAGGTGCTAATGGATAAGGCTCAAATGTTCTTGAAGGCCATGAGCTATGATGCTTTTGAGGAGGTCTTAGCCTTGCTGATATATGGCTTAGTATTGTTCCCCAATCCAGATCAGTTCATAGATGTTCATGCCATCAACATTTTCCTGAGTCACAATCCAGTGCCTACATTGCTTGGAGATATCCTACATTCTCTTCATACCCGTACTACAAGGGCAAGAGGGACTTTGATGTGCTGCATACCTTTACTTTCTAGGTGGTTTATTTCTCACCTTCCTCGCTTAGTAATGAAGAATGATCAAGGGTTCAGATGGTCCAAGAGGATCATGTCACTTTCTCACTCAGATATCCATTGGTGCTCCAGATCTATGGAGAATGTCACCATCATTGACCGTTGTGGGGAGTTTCCTAATGTGCCACTTCTAGGCATAAGAGGGGGCATCACCTACAACCCCTCTCTAGCTTTACGACAGTTTGGTTACGCTCGGAGCGATGGTCCACATGACATGTTGATTCAGGGCATTGTGTTCGATTACGACAACGATCTTCAAGGTTACCGTCAGAGATTCATACGAGCTTGGGGAAAAGTAAACAGGGTTGACAGCAAGACACTAGAGCCTAAGTACACTATTCCTATGGAGGCTTATCTCAGATGGGTACGATCTCGTGCTCAGACACTCATGATGCCATATCCTGCCGTCCTACCAGTTACCATGGAACATGTTGCTGAAGGAGACACAGCTTATACCATCCTTCACCCAGACATGCCTACTGATATGGAAGACTTGCAGAGATCATGGATCCAACTGAAGGAGCAAAGGGATACTTTCGAGGCTCATTACAAAGCAAGCCAAGCAAGAATCCTAGAGCTAACAAAGCAACTTCACGAGGAATGAAACCTCAACTCATACCTCAACACAAAGAGGAAACGTCCATGGGAGACTTAAAACCCCATCTTGTGTACTTATTTCATTTCATTTTTTTGTAAGCCTAAAAGGCAAAACGATTTATTACTAATAAAAATTTACCTTCATGTTTGTTTAAGCAAATTTAAATCCTGCGGTCCTTGAAAACATTGCATATGCATTATCATATCATTTCATTGCATCACAGGTTTATAATTGTGCACAGGTTTCTCATCTTCTCGCTGTTTATTTCAGCAATGGCTCTTGAACAATCAGTTAAGGATCTCCAAGCACAAAATGCACAGTTCCAAGAGCTGATCTTGAACCTGTCCAAGGGGCAAGATGAATTGAAGACACTGCTGGCCAAGAAGACTAAGAAGACTAGAAGGTCTGCTGGGTTGATTAACATGGGAAGAAGGTTCAAAGGTCTTGCCAAGACCAAAGAACCAGCTGAAGACTATGAATCTGAAGAATCTGAGCAAGAGGTAGGCAGTCTCCACCATACAATGGGGGACTCTGATTCTGAGGCTAACTACTACCATGAGCCTAATGAAGACAAATTCAAAATGCTGGTGGATAGGATGGATGCTATGGAGTTGCAGAAGTCATCTGGGCTGGATTTTGAGGATTTGAGTCTGATATCTGGGGTAGTTATACCCATTGGTTTCAAGGTTCCTACATTTGTTGTTTATGATGGGGTCTCTTGTCCCAAACTGCATCTGAGGTCTTATGTTAGAAGAATTCAACCCCACACTGCTGATAAGAAGTTGTGGATCCATTTCTTTCAAGAGAGCTTATCTGGAGCTCAGTTGGAGTGGTATTATCAGTTGGAAAGTGTCAACATCAGAGACTGGAATGATCTTGCTGAAGCTTTCTATAAGCAGTATCAATACAATGCTGACTTAGCCCCCACTCGCATGCAGCTTCAGAGCATGTCTATGGGTGCCAAAGAAAGTTTTAAAGAGTATGCTCAGAAGTGGAGAGACTTAGCCGGAAGAGTTCAACCCCCTTTGACTGATAGGGAGCTGGTTGATATGTTCATGTGTACACTGAATGGTCCGTTTTACAGTCATCTCATTGGAAGCTCATCATCTGGCTTCACTGAGTTGATCATGACAGGAGAGCGAGTAGAGAATGGTATAAAGAATGGTAAGATCCATATGGGTACTTCCTCATCAGGTGCTGCAAAGAAGCCTCCCACTGGGAAGAAAGAATCTAATGCTGTTTATGGTCAACCTGATCGTAACAGAAGACATCAGTCTGTTAGTGCAGTTCATATTTCAAATCCAACTCCTGCACCAACAGAGCAGCCACAGGGCAACCAACAGAGGGCTAGAAGACAGTTCACGAAGATCAACATGTCAATGGCTCAGGCATTGCAACACTTGTTGAAGGCTGAACTCATTACCTTGAAAGAGGCTCCTCAGAATCCCAATGTTACCTCTCCCAGGTACAATCCCAATGCACGATGTGCATACCATTCAAACTGTCAGGGACATGATACTAATAACTGCTGGATCTTGAAGAACAAAATTCAAGATATGATTGATGCTGGAGAAATTGAGTTTGATCCTCCGGGTACTCCCAATGTGATTACTGCTCCGATGCCAAATCACGAGAAGGCTGTCAATGCCATTGAGGAAGATCTACATGTCTATTCAGTTATGGAGTTGACCACACCACTGTCTGTTATCAAAAAGAGGTTAGTACAAGCTGGGATCTTTCCAGGTTGTCGTGAAGATTGTTTGTATTGTACCTATAAGCCGGATAGTTGCTTCATATTGAGAGATGGAATTCAACGTCTCATGGATAAGTATACTATAGTGTTTGAAAGGACTCCGTCGTCTGTTGAAAGTATGGTGGATCATCTGACTCAAGGTAGGAAGATTGAAGAGGTTGACATGGTTGACAAAGTACCAATAAGGATCACTTCAAAGGGTCCCATTAAAATCACTCATCAGGGTCCAATCAAGATTACTGCTGAAGGTCCTATGAAAGTTGTTGCTGAAGCCAGAGTAGCTCCTGTGGTCATTACTACTCCTGGTCATATCCCGTATACGTCTGACAAAGCTGTGCCTTGGCATTATGGATCTAATGTTTACATCCATGGTGTTAAGCAAGAGCCTGTAGCTGATGTGCCTGTTGACATTGATAATATTGCTGGATCTAGCAAGATCACTCGTAGTGGAAGAGTCTTCTCTCCTCCAGTTGCTTCTAAGGATGCAGTTACTCCTGCTGCTACCTCCACCACTGATGCTCGGGGCAAGGGTCCTGTTATTGAGCCTGTATCTACTGATGTGCCAGCTGCTGATGATCTTTCTAAGCAGATGGAAGAAGTATTGAAAATCATTCGCAAGAGTGATTATGACATTGTTGATCAATTGGGGCATACTCCCTCAAAGATTTCTATGCTGTCATTGTTGTTATGTTCTGAGGCTCATGCCAAGTCCTTGATCAAGTTTCTGAAGACTGCTCATGTACCCAGTGCAATTTCTGTTGACCAATTTGAGAACTGTGTTGCCCACCTGACCTATGACAATGGGTTGGGATTTTCTGATGCTGATTTGACCCCTGCCAAGAGGGATCATAACAGGGCCTTGCATATTTCAATTGAATGCAGGGGCACTACCCTGTCACATGTGCTGATAGACAATGGTTCCTCTTTGAATGTGTTGCCTAAGGAAGTCCTGAACAAGCTGAGTCCTGAAGATGTTGTACTGAAGCCCAGTAATATTGTGGTAAAGGCTTTTGATGGTTCTAGAAGAGTAGTGCATGGGGAAATTGATCTTCCAATCCAAGTTGGTTCCCAGGTGTTTACTGCTACATTTTATGTGATGGATATTCGTCCTTCATACTCTTGTCTGCTTGGTCGTCCCTGGATCCATGGGGCAGGTGCTGTGACCTCTACATTGCACCAAAAGTTGAGATATCCGGTGAATGGAAAGGTTGTTACTGTCTATGGAGAAGAAGAATACTTTGTCAGCCATGTAAACACTTTCAAGTATCTGGAAATGGAAGGTGAATACATCGAGACTCCGTGTCAGACATTTGAAGTGGTCCCCTGGGTTGTTAATGATTATGTAGCTCCTCCTGTTGTGAAGAAAGTTCCCGTGGTCACCAGAAAACCTCCAACAATGGCAATGGCTTCCCTCAATGATGCTAGAGCTGTGGTGGATGAAGGTGGTTGTACTATTTGGGGTCAGCTTCCTGATATTCCATACAAGTCTGACAAGTTTGGTTTGGGTTTCACTGCAGAGTCCCAGAAGGCTGTTCGTCATGCTCGTGCTGCCCGTATCACTAATCAAGGGGTTGTGAAGGACCAGATTAATGCTGTGGGAGATCAAGATGAAGACTACAACTTGGATGCATGGATTTTTCCTACTGTGGGTGTTGGACTCAATAATTGGAAAGCTGAAGATGTTATCTCTATCTCCTTTAGTCAGGAGTAAATACTATTACTGTGTTGTTATATTTTAAAATTTCTTGAACAATAAAACTTTCAAGCCATGTGCCTTACCCGGGGCATAATGGTGTGCTTGCTACGGGCTGTCATTTCATTTGCATACTTCATTCAATAAAATCAGTGGGCGTTTCATTTTCGTAAATATTGTGTTCCTTGTCTTTCTTTTCTTTTATTTTTGTTTTATCAGCTATGTGTTCTTACACACACCCACATCACTAAAATGCAGATCCTCATCCACTCTGGATCCTGTTGATAACAGTTCTACTATTGCCCATTATAATTTCGAGAATCCGATCTATCAAACTGAAGACGGAAATGAGGACGATTGTGAAATACCTGTAGAGCTTGCTAGGTTGTTACAACAAGAAGAGAAAGCTATACAGCCACATGAAGAGCCAGTCGAAGTTGTGAATCTGGGAACTAAAGAAAACAGGAAAGAGGTCAAGATAGGGGCTGATTTAGAAGATAGTGTCAAGAGCAAATTGATTCAGATGCTACGTGACTATGTGGAAATCTTTGCTTGGTCTTATGAAGATATGCCAGGATTGGATACAGACATTGTGGTTCACCGTTTACCAGTGAAAGAAGATTGTCGTCCAAAGAAGCAGAAGGTTCGTCGTATGCGTCCTGAAATGTCAGAAAAGATCAAGGCAGAGGTAATGAAACAGTTCAATGCAGGGTTCTTAGCAGTGACTTCTTATCCTCAGTGGGTTGCAAATGTGGTACCAGTTCCTAAGAAAGATGGTAAGGTACGTATGTGTGTAGACTACAGAGATTTGAATAAGGCTAGCCCTAAAGATGACTTTCCACTTCCTCATATTGATATTCTGGTAGACAACACTGCTCAGCATAAGGTGTTCTCTTTTATGGATGGTTTCTCTGGTTACAATCAAATCAAGATGGCACCTGAAGATATGGAGAAGACAACATTTGTGACACAGTGGGGCACCTTTTGCTATAAGGTAATGCCATTTGGTTTGAAGAATGCAGGGGCAACATATCAGCGTGCTATGGTGGCTTTGTTTCATGATATGATTCATCATGAGATAGAAGTGTATGTGGATGATATGATAGCCAGGTCTCAGAATGAAGAACAACATCTTGATCATCTGCACAAGTTGTTTGAGAGGTTGAAGAAATACAAGTTGAGATTGAATCCAAACAAGTGTACTTTTGGAGTTAGATCTGGTAAACTCCTGGGTTTTATTGTCAGTGGAAAAGGTATTGAAGTGGATCCTGCAAAAGTGAAAGCTATACGAGAGATGCCAGCTCCCCGTACTGAGAAGGAGGTTAGAGGTTTCTTGGGACGATTGAACTACATTGCAAGATTTATCTCCCAATTAACTACCATCTGTGAGCCAATCTTCAAGTTGTTGAAGAAAGACCAGGTGATGGAATGGAATGATGAGTGCCAGACTGCCTTTGATGAAATCAAGAGGTATTTGTTAGAACCTCCAATTTTGATGCCACCAGTTGATGGAAGACCCTTGATTATGTACTTAACAGTGTTAGACAACTCAATGGGGTGTGTGTTGGGGCAACATGACGAGTCTGGTCGAAAAGAGCAGGCAATATACTACCTTAGCAAAAAGTTTACCAACTGTGAAACAAGATACTCACTGCTCGAAAAAACTTGTTGCGCTTTGGCATGGGCTGCTCGCCGACTAAGACAGTATATGTTGACCCATACTACCTTGTTGATTTCAAAGATGGATCCAATCAAGTACATATTTGAGAAACCTGCTCTCTCCGGAAGAATTGCAAGATGGCAAATGATCTTGACAGAATATGACATACAGTATACTACTCAGAAGGCCATCAAGGGAAGTGTTGTTGCTGATCATTTGGCTCATCAAGCAGTGGATGATTACCAGTCAATGAATTTTGAGTTTCCTGATGAAGACATTATGATTATTACCAAAGAACCTAGACAATATGACGGACCTGAACAAGGATCCCGATGGACTATGGTTTTTGATGGTGCCTCTAATGCACTTGGTAATGGTGTTGGTGTTGTGATTAGTTCCCCTGAAGGTTGTCATACCCCGATTACTGCCAGACTTTGTTTCCATTGTACCAATAATATGGCTGAGTATGAGGCATGTATCCTGGGTATTAAAGCTGCTATTGATATGAAGATTCAGTTCCTTGATGTGTATGGAGATTCAGCCCTGGTAGTTAGTCAGATTAAAGGAGATTGGGATACCAAGCATGATAACCTCATTCCTTACAGAGAGCATGTGTTGTCTTTGATCCCACATTTCAAAGAGATTACCTTTGGACATATTCCACGAAGAGAGAATCAGTTGGCAGATGCATTAGCCACCATGGCAGCCATGTTTGAGATCAGTTGGGATGATGAAGCCCCCAAAATTACTATTGATAGATTTGAAAAGCCTGCATACTGCAATGAGATTGACACAGAAGGGGCAGAGGAGAAGCCTTGGTTCTATGAAGTGAAAAGATATCTTGAAGCTCAGGAGTTCCCTGAAGGGGCATCTGTCAAAGATAGGAAGTTTCTGAGAAGGTTTTCTGCTAAGTTCTTTTTGAGTAATGGGATTCTGTACAAGCGCAATCATGATTCAACTATGCTTCGTTGTGTGGATAAGAAAGAAGAAGCTGAGATTATGGAAGACATGCATGATGGGATCTTTGGCACTCATTCTAGTGGTCATACTATGGCGAAGAAAATTTTGAGAGCAGGTTACTATTGGTCTACCATGGAAGCTGATTGTTATCAACACTCTAGAACATGTCACAAGTGTCAAATTTATGCTGATAAAGTCCATATACCTCCATCACCATTGAATGTGTTGACTGCTCCTTGGCCCTTTGCCATGTGGGGCATTGATATGATTGGTGAGATCAAGCCTACTGCTTCTAATGGGCATCGTTTCATCCTGGTTGCTATTAATTATTTCACGAAGTGGGTAGAGGCAGCTTCATTTGCATCTGTTACCAAGAATGTTGTGGCTCGATTCATTAAGAACAATCTCATATGTAGGTATGGCATCCCTGAGAGGATTATCACTGACAATGGCTCTAATCTGAACAACACTATGATTACTGATCTCTGCACGCAGTTCAAGATTAAGCATCATAACTCTTCTCCGTATCGTCCGAAGATGAATGGGGCAGTTGAAGCTGCTAATAAGAACATTAAGAAGATTGTACAGAAGATGACTGTTACTTACAAGGATTGGCATGAGATGTTACCATTTGCTCTTCATGGTTATCGTACTACAATACGTACTTCAACAGGGGCAACCCCATTCTCCTTGGTCTATGGTATGGAAGCAGTTCTACCCATTGAAGTTCAGATTCCCTCCTTAAGAATTATGAAGGATGCAGGCTTGGATGAAGATGAGTGGATTCAGACTCGACTGGACCAATTAAATTTGATTGATGAAAAGAGGCTAGCAGCAGTTTGTCATGGCCAGATGTACCAGAAACGAATGATTAAAGCTTTTAACAAGAAGGTTAAGCCAAAGGTATATCAGGCTGGTGACTTGGTGATCAAGCGTATCATATTACCACAGGGTGATCCTAGGGGCAAGTGGACTCCTACATATGAAGGACCATTTGTAGTCAAGAGGGTGTTCTCAGGAGGTGCCATGATACTGACTACAATGGATGGTGAAGACTTTCCACAGCCTGTAAACGCAGACATAGTTAAAAAATACTACGCATGAAAAGAGACCCGCTAGGTTGACAGGCCTAGGCAAAAATAAGGGCATCCCGGCAAACCAAAAGGGTTTGGGCAAAAATTAGGGATATATATAAAAAAAAGATGTACACCCGGCAAGTCGAAAACCTGAAAAGGTGGCTTGGGCAAAAAAGGGTATCCCGGTGGATTGAAAACCTGAAAGGGCAATCCAGGCAAAAGTAAGGGATAAAAGCGTATGACTATGTCTCGTTTGGATCACCCATGAAACTGCAACCAGTTGTATTACTTAATCAAGCTCGAACAGATAAAGCTCAATCCAATCGTTTTCGTCTGGACAGCAGAAGATGAGATACTTGGAGATAATGGCAATAGTAGAATTGAAACTCAATAGGATTGTTTCCCACATAGCTGATTTTCCTTGTTTTGTAAAAAACTTTATGACAAAATCCTCTTACTAGGGTTTATGTCTCCTTGTACAAACTTACCCGTGTATGGGTCACTTTTTGATATAAATAAATTCCATCTTTTGAATCCAGATTTACTTTTACCCTATTTACATAAGAGAAACGTCCATTGGTTGTATTTGAATGTATGTATGCTTTTGAATATGATTGATGTTTACCAGAAATGCATGTATATGATTGATGTTTACCAGAAATGCATGAAAATGCAGTAATAGTATTTACTAAGGACGAACGAGGGAAGGATTTCAACAAAAGCTTCGCCTGTTCATCTTTACAAGACAGTTACAAACCCTCAGTAGGACGAATCCATCTTCATAAAGTCTCATCTCCCCTGGAATTTATATCCATCTCTTTTATCCTCATACGGATATACGGAAATTTACTTTCCAATAAGGGCACGACAAACAAAGACGGGATGTTATCCTACCATCAAACGAAGACGAAGGTTATATATACCTTACTATCCCCAGCATACGGGAGGTTATCTATACCTTATTATTCCCAGCATCCGGGAGGTTATCCATACCTTACTATCCCCAGCATACGGGAGGTTATCTATACCTTATTATTCCCAGCATCCGGGAGATTATCCATACCTTGCCATCCCCAGCAGACGGAAGGTTATGTATAATACATTCTTCAACAACAAATCGGGATTTATTTTCCCTGGCCAGCAGTTGTTATATGAAGACACCCAGACGCTTCCGGCAGTATCATATCATACATACACCATTTACATCATACCATAACATACATACACATGAGTGCATAATACATTACCTAAGTGCATCATATTATACATGCATACATAAAGCATAAACTAATATTATTTTACAGAATGTTACCTTGTTTTCAGGGTAATTATCCAACAAACAAACTTATGATCATCAGGATTGCTCTATCCTCCTAAAGACATGCTGTTACATCAGGATCACTCCAGTCTCCTGAAAGCATATCATATTATTACCTCAGGGTTGCTTTATCCTCCTGACAACTTCTCATTACTTCAAGACTGCTTTAGAGTTATCATTATTGATTGCTCTATCCTCCTGAAATCCTATTATTACTTCAAGACTGCTTTAGAGTTATCATTATTGATTGCTCTATCCTCCTGAAATCATATTATTACTTCAAGACTGCTTTAGGGTTATCATTATTGATTGCTCTATCCTCCTGAAGACATGCTGTTACATCAGGATTACTCCAGTCTCCTGAAAGCATATCATCAATCTCTCAAGATTACTCTATCCTCTTGAAATTATATTGTTACCTCAGGACTGCTTCAGCCTCCTGATAGCTCCTCATATATCAATATTGCTTTATCCTCCCTGAAGACATGCTGTTACATCAGGATTACTCCAGTCTCCTGAAAGTATATCATCAATACCTCAGGACTGCTCCAGACTCCTGACAGCTTTCATTCTTTGGACTGTTTTATCTTCCAAGAAATATACCTGAAGAACTTTCCCCTAGTGGCATCTTTAAGCCCACTCAAGCATATACAACCAACCATCAATATCACTCTATGCACTGGTGATTGCAAATTTTTGGGCTTTTGTGTTCAATCCCCTTCAACCTTCCAGGTCATGACTGGCAAATATACCAATCTAACCCCTCAGGTTTCAGAAAATTGAACAGGGGGAGCTGTTGCACCCCAAAATTTGCCCTCACAATACAAGACTTTGTGTGCTAAGAAGGTTCACAAGGTTCACAAGTTTCTCAAAGCTTTCAATACCTTTCATGAGGTTCATGAGGTCTACAAGTCACTTCATGAAGGTTCACAAGGTTCACAAGCTTCTCAACACTTATATAACCTTTCTTGAGGTTCATGAAGTCTACAAGTCACTTCTTGAAGGTTCACAAGGTTCACAAGTTTCTTAACATTTCCATAACCTTTCTTGAGGTTCATGAAGTCTACAAGTCACTTCTTGAAGGTTCACAAGGTTCACAAGTTTCTTAACATTTCCATAACCTTTCATGAGGTTCATGAAGTCTACAAGTTACTTCTTGAAGGTTCACAAGGTTCACAAGATTCACAATGATTACAAAGCTTTCCTGAGGTGCATGAGGTCTACAAAGTCACTTCATTAGGT
Organism: Lathyrus aphaca; assembly: GCA_963966055.1. Lineage (NCBI taxonomy): Eukaryota > Viridiplantae > Streptophyta > Magnoliopsida > Fabales > Fabaceae > Lathyrus > Lathyrus aphaca. Next base: position 151,953,839 of record OZ014520.1, on the reverse strand, counting down.
CCACAAGGTTCACAAGGTTCACAAAGTTCACAATTGGTCAAAAGAGTTGACAATTCCCTCAAACAATGCACCTCCTAAGCAGTGCATCCAAAACTAGGGTTTTGACTTTAATCAGGCTAAATGGACTTCCAAGACCTCAAGTGAGTTTCATAACATCTTATATGTGTATAAGAACCCCCATGACAAGTTTCAAGACTTTTCTCAAAAGTTTGCTCAGTCAGATGATCAGATAAGTCAAAATCAGTCAATGCAGTTAAAAAGTCAAACTGAGGTCAACTGTGGTCAAACCAAAGTCAAACTTCATGATTTTTTGCCAACATCAAGTATATGAAGTAAAATTCATCATTTGATCAAGGGTTGATCATGATTCATCAAGGAGATTCCAGATCATCAATAATCAGGAGTTTCTAAATTAGGGTTTCCTCAGTAAAAGTCAACTGAACTTTGACCAGCCATAACTTTCACATACTTCATCACCAAGTCTCCACTCAAAGCTCATTTTTAAGGAAATTTAATTCTCTACAACTTTGATCTTGCAAGTTAAGCCCAAAAATGCTTCATTTGGAAGATATGAGCTAAGACATTATAGGTCATTTCAAAAGTCAACAAAAAGTCAACAACTTCAAAAGGGCATAACTTGAGATTGGTAAATGATATGGACCTGAAACCAATGGGGTTGTTTAGAGGACTCTTCAAGCTTTCCAAAATGTCCAAGAACACCCTCATACCCTTAAAATTGAGGGAGATATGCCCTTGCAAAGTTGGGAAATTTTGTGATGGTTTATATTGAAAATGGGGGTCTAGGACCAATTCTTTCCAAATGGGCTTGCTAAATTGTGATCCAATCCATACACTAGTACTATGCACGACCCAAACCATTGAAAATCTGATTTTTATTATTTTTATTTCTATTTAATTTGATTTAAATCATTAAAAATCATTTTAAATAAAAATAAAATATGAAAATAAGAGATTTTATTTGGATAATGCTTCTAGAAAGTCTTAATTGATGATTGAAGTTGAAAGAGAAAGAAATCATGTGATTTATCCAAAGATAGCAAGCCATAATATACAAATATTTGACTTTTAAGACTTGATCAATTTCAATCTTTTTTGGATCAAAGTTTTCATACAACTAATCAATATTATTGACCTAATTCACTCACATATAAGTACTTAGCATAAACCTAACACTCATTCACGAATTGACAGCCTCCAAAAAGCATTCTTAACATTCAAAAACCCATTAAAATTTCAAATTTCGGATTCACGTTTGAAGGACAGTTAAAGGTATTTTAGAAACGTAAAGATGTTCCTTAGACTCTCAGGATGCTATTCATATGTTCATAAGCATCCATAACCCCATATCAAGTGGGAACCGAAGCTTCAAATGTCCATGGAAGACAAATTTTCGATTCCGTTCATATATGCATTTTCCATTGTTTTTTTTGATTGATTATGATTCATAATGTGTTGCTGATTGTTTCTGGACATTTGTTAGTGAGTTTTGGTGCAGGTATCACAAGTTGCCATGTTTAGGGTTTGAGTATCCGAATTAGGGTTATGAGATATAGGCCATATAAATGATTTTTATTGACATATTTGAATTGTGTGAATGATTTGGAACATGATGGCACCATCAATTTGAAACAATCGTGCGGAAATCGAACAATATGATGTTTGTAGGTTTTCCTGGGAAACCGAATTCGCAGGTAATTCCCTAGCAGTTTTCGCAGCTGGTTTCGTAGGTCCAGAGGAGGAAGAAGGAGTTTTGGCACGCGGATAGAATTTGAATATTCGTCTTAATATTTTATGACTTTGTTTGTTATTTATTTCACAAAGGCTATGCAGCTCAGTTGGTGTGCACATGCGCGTGTGGAACAAAAGGTCATGGGGTCGAAACTAGTCTCCAGCAATTTTTTGGTTTAAATTCATTTATACAAGGGACTTAAAATATAATGATTAATAATGCATATATTATCAGGATTGCTCACCCAGCAGGATTGGTCATATGTATGTCTCTTTGCCTAAGAGGTCCTGGGTTCGATTCTACCCCCAGGCCTTTTGTTGTTTTTATCATTTTTATGACTTTCCAGGTTTAAAGAACAAAATTAAATGGGACTCTTCTTCTTTGCACCAAGTGCAGCGTGGCCCAGTGGCAAGACTCTGCATATTCCAGGTAAAGGACCTGGGTTCAAACCCCAGGTCCTGTTTTTTTTTCTAGGTTTCCAATTTTTGTTATGTTTTCCTTTTATTTTACAAATTAAATTAAAATGATTTGTAAATTATAATATGTAAACTCTAAAAAACTTATTTTATTAATTCAGAATTAGTTCTCTTTTAGGTATTTAGATTTATAATATGTATATATTCATTGAGCTAATTTTATAAATAAAACAAACTCTAATTTTATAAACTTTAATTTATTTTCTAAACAAACCTTAATTTTGTAAAACCTAATTTTATTTTCTAAATAATTTTTATTTTCTAATTCTTTATAATGTATATATTTATTTAATATAACTTTTGTAAATACAATGATTAATAAAAAAATTAAATTTTGTAAATATAATATAAATTTTGTAAATATGATACTTAATATAATATTTTAGATATAATTAATTTTTGTAAATATAATTTATAAATATAATTATAATTTATTTTCTCCATATAATATGTAAATATTTTTTTAATTGTTATCTATGAATAATTTCTAATATATGCCTAGAAATAATTTAGTAATTTGCACATAAATTAAAATATTACCATAATTCCTTAATTGTTCAATATTTTTAAATAAAAATCTCTATTAAAAATTTATCATGTTATTATAATCTTGATTATTTATTATTATTAACCATATTATCACTAACTTTTGCTTATTCTTATTTTACTAACATTGTTTAATTTTTCATTATTATTATTACTAACCCTTATTATTGCTTATTTATTTATTTTTTTTCATCTATTATTTATATTTTTGCTTCTATATTTATTTTGCTATATATTTATATTTTTGCTATTTATTATTTTTATAATTAGTTTGTAATTGCTCCTTGGTGTAAAGTTTGTAAATATTTTAAATATTTAATTCATGCTATGGTTAGTAATTTAGGGAGTGCAAAAACATGTATTCTATTTAAAATAAATTTAGCTCATTTAAATTAAAGATAAATAATATTGAACACTCACACACGTAAGTCGATTTTTAATCGCCATCTCACATTTCTAAGGTTATCCCTCAAGTTGCCTAAATCATAAGGTCAAGTGGGGTGTATAAAGCAAGTCCCTTTAAAAAGAAAAATCATCAAGTCCCTCATGGTTGCCTTTACGAATCAAGTCCCTTCGAATAATGATGATAGTCCCTCCTATATGCTTAATACACCCCACAGTTGCCTTCAAAAATAAATGTCCCTCACATGTCCCTAACATCCAAGGTAATGACTACCTACTCCTTAATAGTAGGGATAGTCTTACCATTTAAAGGTTAAAGAACAAGAAAGACTTAAACTTTAGGGTAGGTTTCTCTTATGTACTTGCTCACTATTCAAACTTTTCAAACTCTTCACAATTTCAAACAAATTTTCAAAAACAAGTTTTTACGCATCCGTACATGGATCATTATTAACTATTCTGAAAATTTTTCTATTCACACACTGCACTTTCAAAAACAATTCAAAAGTGAGTTAAGTAACTAAGAGCCCATGGATAACCATGGATGTAAAGGGTGCTAACACCTTCCCTTTACATAACCTACCCCCCGGACCCAAAAATATCTCTTAAGGTCTTTCCTGTTCTTTTATACCCTTTCCTTTTGGATAAAATAAAAGTCGGTGGCGACTCTTGCTATCCGCAACATAACTAAAGTCAGTTCTCCCACCGTGTTACAGTGTCCATATGTTGTATTGCTTCTAGATCTGCTAAAGTTGAACATGGTCGAGCTTCGTACCATGAGACCTCCTCCTCCTGACAATCTACCTCCGAATTTTAATGCTAACGCTAGGTGTGAATTCCATTCGGGTGCCCAGGGGCACAGTCTTGAGAAATGTTGGGCTTTTCAGAACAAGGTACAGGACCTAGTTGACTCCAAGGCAATCAATTTCGCTCCTCACCCAAACGTACTCCAGAATCCAATGCCTAATCACGGTGGAACCGGTGTCACGGTAGTTCTACCATATGGTCCATGTTAAGCTGATATCTTCGAGTTAATCACCCAGGACACCAGGGTAGTCATGAAGAAAATAATGCCAGCAGTATTCAAATACTTATAGTCGTGGCAACAATTTGTATTCCCTTTTTGCATTTTCATCCCTATTGAGGAACTACGTTGCTCTGATTCTTCATTGGTCATGGGTCAATAGAGATACGTAGGCAGAAGATCGTCAGGTCTTTCCGAGCAACCTTATTGGGAAACTTTACTCCCCAACTTTACTCTTCCCTTAAGACGTCTCGTGTCAGAGTCAGAATAAATAGAAGAAGAGGTATGATTAACAAGTTGGGCATGCAGCCGTTTACTTGAAGATTACAAGTCCGTGAAAAAGCTACTGATCATTGAAAGTATCCAAGACTGACAGATCCAGACGAAGTCAAGCCTCCTCAACAACAACAATATTCAGCTTCTGCACTGCATTTCCATTTGTAGTTTCTTTTATTTGCAAAACATTTGTATACATGTATGAAAGTTGTTTACTTTTGAATGATAATCATAATAAAACTCGCGTGTTTTCTTGAAGTAATTCATGTGTATTCATTTATAATTTTGTATGTGTGCATCACAATACCAATTTTCGTGCTTAAACTCTATGAGGGAGAATGACGAAACAAAACGCAAAGAATCTCAAATTTTGTGCTCTTGAATAAGACCTTGTTGATGATGTACAGGATTTGTTTCAAATCTCTAAATATCGGAGATATAAGGAAGATAGACCCTCGCTAACCCCTTTGAGCCTTGAAGTAGGAGTTTCTTTTTGAATAAAAAAAAATCCTTATGTTTAACCCAGGGGCAGGGTAGGTGTCAACTAGTTGGACCAAGCGTTCATACTTTCATAAAGGAGTGCATTTAAGGATCCATTACAGTCCATCATCCCAATCAAAAGGTCCAAAGACCGAAAACCACAATGGTTATCCTAATCAAAAGGTCCAAAAATTGGAAGCCACAATGGTTATCCTTCATCGACCAAAGAATGAGGCAGTCACAACCCTCACGAAGCAATCAAGACAATCAGTGTCACACGATTTGTTCAAAAAGAAGAGAATTGAAAAAAAAGAAATGAAAAAGCCCGCTAAGTCGAAACTTGAAAACAAGCGACTTAGGCAGAAATCAGGGCATCCCGCTGGACTCCACAATCAAAGATTCACAAGAATCAGTCCAGGAAAAAGTTAGGGATAAGCAAAATAATGCAATAGAAAAAGACAAAAAATATTACACAAGAAAAATCCTTAAACAAGAACAAAGTCGTATGGCACAGACACGAGAGACAAAGGGGTGACTGACTCCAAACAACAACTTGATTGGTGCTTGAACTGTTAGTGTCAATGGTTCCTCGACCATCACAAAACCCTTACGAAAGGTGAGCACTTGTGAAAATTAGCTGAACATAGGAATGGAGGACATCACGAAGAGGGGTGGGCACATATAAACTTCGAGCCTATATCATTTGTTTCTATAACCATGAACCAGGCCACGATACAATCCTCGAAAGTCCTAACTAAAACAGGCTTATTTTGAGAGCATACTACCACGAGATAGAGTTCCTGACTCCTATGAGTGGTGCTAAAAGATTCTTGTTGGTATTGCATGTACATACTTTCATTTATTCAAAAACAATGTCGTATCTCAACCAGTGATTTGCTCACAAAGGTTTGCGACACCTTTTCAATAAAGACTTCGAGATTAACATGTGTGTTGCATTAGAATTTTCATTCTAAGGATAGACATTTTCCGCTTGCATACATTTGTTTGGCATCATAAATGGTTCACATGTGGAAATTCAGTCCAGAAGCTTAAGCTTGCCAAGTTGAGAAGTCTAAAAACTTCTGAAAGACAGTCACGTCAGGGTGCACTTTTCCGAAGCTCCATTGAATAAGGACTTTTCCAACTATTCATGGTAAGAGCTAGTCAATACGGGGCAATCACGTCGAGCAATCTCTTCAAAATTCAACCAAACTGGGGAAATCACTTCGAGGTACAAATCTATCCAAGAGCAAAGATTAGTCAGTCAAGTGCAAAACTATTCAAATACTCGTACTGGGGCAGGCCACCCCAGTAGCACAAGAATTCATTCTTTCCCGAAGACATAAAATCGGAAGCACCTATTTAAAGTTCAGTGTACCATGACAACTATACTCTCAAAGGGTTTCTATGTCACCCTCTTGTCATAACTCTTACCGATGGAGTCTATTATCCATCTAGCGGTTGCTCGTCAAGCCAATTTTCTCGTTCAGCACTTCTGACAGCTACAAGCTCATCTGTGTTGACAATGGCTACCTCCCCAGCAAGGTTATTACGCTAATACATACAATCATTACGATACCTAAGAGTTTAAAGACACCAAGTCTTTTGTAAAATCCTCTTAAAGTAAAGTCCAAGCAAAAGCAAATGATCCCCAGCACGAGACGGCTTGAAATCTTTCCTCCTTAGCAAGACATGTTTCAATTTTGTTATCCCCAGCAGACAAATGGAAGTTATCCCTAGTAAAGTCGCCAAACTTTTTCTCTTCAACAGGTTTCCTTGATCAGGATTCCTCAAGTGATCTAAGGTAACTCTTACTCCCCAAAAGATCTCAAAATATTTATTTGCTCAAGCAGATCCATAAGGATGGATGATCCCCAAAGAGAAAGTCGTCTTCCCATAGTGAGACATTCCTTACAAGAGTTTAGGTATTCCCGACAGCCAGCTAAACGGTTCCCTTCCCCACAGAGGTTCAGAAAGTTCAGGTAGACAGAGAGTGCTCCTCAGCAGAGCCTTGACGAGACCTTTCCCCAGCTAAGTCGGAAAGTTGTCGGTCCCCCAGAAGTCTTATGGGTGAGATTCAATCCCCAGTAGTTGCGGTATCCCCTAGCAGGTTCCTCAGATCTAAAGATCAATTTATTTTTGGCAAAGGTGATAATTCGAGACCGATGAATTATTCATGCTCTTCTCAGCAGAGATGTTATTCCCGCAGGGCTTCTCGAGATCGAATCAGTGATCATTGCATTCTCAGCAGAGTCAGCAGGGACTTATTACTACCGCATCAGGAACTCCCTTTTCACTTGCATCATTTCATGGACCTGTTCAAAACATAACATCCCCAATGTCACGGGGCATCATGCCATGTAATTCAACATATTCATACCCAGTATAATTCGATTTTGATATCTTGCAAAGTCCCCCGCAGTGGGCAAAAGTCTCCCGCAATGAGAAAAAGTCCAACCGCAGATTGGCAAAAGTCCATCCTCAGGGTGGCAAATTTCTAAAGTCTCCCATAGCGAGCAAAAGTCCCCCGCAGTGGGAAAAAGTCTCCCGTAGTGAGCAAAAGTCCAACCGCAGATTGGCGAAAGTCCATCCTCAGGGTGGCAAATTTCTAAAGTCTCCCATAGCGAGCAAAAGTCCCCCACAGTGGGCACAAGTCTCCCGCAGTGAGCAAAAGTCTAACCGCAGATTGGCGAAAGTCCATCCTCAGGGTGGCAAATTTCTAAAGTCTCCCGTAGCGAGCAAAAGTCCCCCGCAGTGGGCAAAAGTCTCCCACAGTGGGAAAAATTCTCTTGCAGTGAGCAAAAGTCCAACCGCAGATTGGCGAAATTCTATCCTCTGGGTGGCAAATTTCTAAAATCTCCCGTAACGAGCAAAAGTCCCCCGCAATGGGCAAAAGTCTCCCACAGTGAGAAAAATTCCAATCGCAGATTGGCGTAAGTCCATCCTCAGGGTGGCAAGTTTCTAAAGCCTACCGTAGCGAGCAAAAGTCTCCCGCAGTGGGCAAAAGTCCCCCGCAATGGGCAAAATTCTCCCGCAGTGAGCAAAAGTCCAACCGCAGATTGGCGAAAGTCCATCCTCAGGGTGGAAAATTTCAAAAGTCTCCCGCAATGAGCAAAAGTCCAACCGCATATTGGCGAAAGTCCATCCTCAGGGTAGAAAATTTCTAAAGTCTCCCGTAGCGAGCAAAAGTCCCCCGCAGTGGGCAAAAGTCCCCCGTAGTGGGCAAAAGTCCAACCGCAGACTGGCCAAAGTCCATCTCCGAGTGGCAAATTCTTAAAGCCCAGCCACAGACTGGCCAAAGTCCATCTCCTGGTGGCAAATTCTTAAAGCCCAACCGCAGATTAGCAAAAGTTTGTCCTCAGGATGGCAAGGTATCTAAAAGTCCACCCACAGTGTAGCAAGCCAGTAGTCTTCTGGCATTATTCAAAATGCATCTCCCGTTTACTATTCTTCATATCATAGTTCTCCCCAAGCAGAGTCCATATGGTTGAGTTTATTTCCCTGTTCTTCTTTCACAGAGTGCAAATTTTCTGGTCATTTCTGGTGTTCAATCCCTGCATACCTCAAATGTCTGAAAGCAACTGCTATCATCCATTCAAGTCTATAGTGATTGAATAGGGGCAGCGGTAACACCCAAAATTTTCCCTCTTAATTTATTGCCAACCTAAAGTGGTTTATGCTTCGACATTTCGCATGAGCATTCGTTCGAGCATTGCATAGCATAAAAAATAAAATAAAAATAAATAATAATAATAAATCATGAGTATTTGCATGTGCATGAGGCATGTGGTTGGGCAAGGCTTGAGGATATTCGGGGCTCAAGAGAAGAAAAGACACTACAAAAATAATACGAATCAATTCCATGAGAAGGCCTTCCAAGAAAAAAAAGAATTGGGTTTTTTAGTCCGTTAACTGGTTAACGGATTGGTTAACCGGTTAACGGTGGCGGATTTTGGGAAAAAATCATTTGAAAAGTGGTTGGTTTCACATTTCCCTCCATTTTCCCTCCACTTTCCTTCCACGTTTCCTTTCAATCCTTCCCCTCTTATTTTTCCACTTCATTCCCAAACCTAGCTCCAAGTATAGCCTCTATATAATCATTAATCACTTCAATGCAAAACGTTCCCAATTTTTCACTCTCTCATAATTTCACAATTCTCACTTCTAGAATTACTTTTCTCTCTCACTTTTCTTCCATTTCCCTTTTCACCAAAGCTTTTTTCAAAGAAGCTCTTCAAATTTCACATTGAAACTTGAAGATCTTAAAGCTTAGCCTCCAACCTCCATTGATTTGGGAATTGTAGAAGAAGAAGCTACTGGTTTTTTGTGAGATTTCGACTTATCGGAAGTGCAAGAAGTCTCAAGCATCAAGAACACATTTATTTTGCGTATTCGCGGATTCTTCGGATTTCTCTTCGATCAAGCTCCAATTCTTGCAACATCTACCGAAGCACTCCTCCGCTTCGTAGGTTGGTGATCTAAATCACTTTGCCTTTAAGTTATTCTCTTCATCTCGCCATTTTGGAATTCTTTAAGCGCTTTTCGTATTACTTGTGGTTGATTATGTTTTCGTTACAACTTGCTTGCGATTTATGGATTTTAATGGATTAGAAGCTAGGTTGTAGCTTGTTATAGGTTCTAGCATGTGTTAATAAGCCATATTTGAGTAGAAACTCGTGTTAACATGATTATATGTGTATTGGGGATGTTTAGTAGTAAGTTTGTGGCCAAAAGCACTTATTTCAAAGCAAATTTTCACTTTTTTTTCAGTGTTAACCGGTTAACGCTTTGGGTTAACCGGTTAACACATGCGTTTTTGGCCAAATTGTTGTTGTCTGGGGTCCGTTAACCGGTTAACGCTGTAAGAATTTGCATTTTTAGCTTATTTGCTTGCTTTTTCTTGCTTCCTTGTACCTTTAACTTCCATGTATGTTTAGGTTTTGATTTTAGGGAACTTTTGAGGTTAGTTTCAGTGGTTGATTCCATCGTTTCTAGTCGATTCGACACGTTTTCGTTCATTTCGCATATTGTTCATTTATGTGTTCATTTGTGCATAAATTGTTTAGTGCTTAATTGTTGTCATGTTTAATACATCATTTAGCATGTAAATAATCATGTTGCATTCTGTTTTTGCATCCCTTGCATGTTTCGCTAACTAATGTGCATTACATTGCTTGTATGTTGCATGTTGGATGTTATTTTTCGCATGAATACGTATGTGCATGTCGTAGCATTTCATTACATGTTCGCTTGCTCATAATTTGCATTAATCTGATTCTTATTTTCTTTGCATTAAGATACATGTCATGCTTGTTAATCCATGTTGATGCATGTTCATGTTCAGGTTCATGTTCATGTGCCATATTTTGCATACTTGTTGCATAATAAACCATGTGGTGCATTCTTGCATAATCCCTCAAAATAATCATGACATTCAATTATGTGCTTGATCTATATTCATATTTTCATATTCATGATAATTGAGCATTTCATGTTGAGTTTGTGCATAAGAAATGAAAAAGGACCAAATCTGCATTTTACATTTTATAGTTGTCTTTGCATATAGGAGCTGTAAAATGTATGTTGCATGTTATGATGTTCATTTGTGAGTTTGCTTTATTATTTCTAATAAAAGGAAACATTAATCTTTGTTTTGTAGGGAGGGAAAGGTTTGTCTCTTTACCCTTTATTCTTTTATTTCTTATGCATTTTCTTTATGCATTTAATTTGATTTTTACCTCTATACTTATGATTGTTAGGATTTCCCCTTTGGCTAGGACCAACTTATCTTCCTTAGGAAGTAAGTTGTGTCCTTTTTCTTCTTTCTTTTCCTTTTGTTCCGTTAGGATTAGAAAGCCTCACTAACCATAGGATATCTTTTGAATAAGTAACTTAGGGTTGTGTCTTAGTTCCCCTTAGTTTTGTCATTTCTCAATTTGAGTCTTCTTCTCTCATCGTCAAGCAAAAATCCAAAAGACACTTAATAAAGGATGGAAGTAGTCTCTTGTGTATAGCCTTATTCCATGGGGCACTCATATTCATTCCATCTTGGAATAATGTGAGCTTGTCTAGCATGATGTACAAGTCTGATCATGAGACTATCTTCATAAAGAAAGCATAAAATACATTTCTTCAAAAGCTACAAAAACATGTAATAAGTTCAACAGGCTAGTGAACTTAGACCCTAATCCTTGGAAACAAGTCTTGGATAAATTCTCCTTATTTGGTGTGCTTGTTCAATTATTCCATCTTGGAATGTAGTAGCAAGTACACATTCCATGGAAAAGTGTTTGAATTCACTTCCTTGTGCCAAATTCATAGAAACTCTTTAAAAAAACAACAAACAATAAGCGACTTTCCTGATGGGGAATTATCTTCTCACCTTATTCACTCTAAACGCGAACTTGCGACGACTTGTCTCGCATGCAAGACAGTAAATGCACTCGTTTAAGGCTAGCCTGCAACACCTGAGCATAGACATAGGAAGTTCCAGCGGATAAAAAACACAAACAAAATTTCCGCCTGGTTAGGCGAACTACGTCGAATCTAATCCTCATTTCCTGATGAGGTACGTAGGCAGCGGGGTAGGGGCCGTTCGAGCATATTCTTTATTTTCCCTACATTTCCCCCCTTTTATTTTCATTCTCTTTTCCAACTCCCTTTCTCATTTCTAGTTCCAGTTAGCGGTTTTATTCAGCAGCAATTTCATTCTTATTTCTCACCCTTTGAAACAGACAAACAAGCGTGGATCCCGTCGGGTACGAAGGACGATATGAGGTGCTAATACCTTCCCATGTCGTAACCGACTTCCGGACCCAGATCTTTGGTTCGCCAGGCCTCGTCCTTTCCTTCTTCCTTATGTTTGTGCAGCATTACATTTCCCGTTCCTTCGGGATAAAAATGCCTGGCTGGCGACTCTACCTTTTTCGCGCGACTTTCGCGTTTGTACTAGGATGAAAATCTCGGGAGAAACAGTCTTGATAGCTCTAAGCTCTCAACATGACTCTAAACTTCTTGTGCTTGATCCCAATATGAACTCCTTTCAGAGCCAGTTGTCTCAATGATGTCTTGGATTTTTGGAAGAGACCTAAAATCCTCAGACATTTGGTTCACTAGAGCAGTCAGTTCCATGAGGAAGTTGGAAACCTTGCGATTAAGAGTCCAAAGATCTAGTTTTTGGAGGCTATCCTTCAGGAAGAGGGGGGCAGTTGGATCTGCACTCAAGACGATATGGATGTCCCTTTTGAAGAGTGTGTCGTTTATTTTCTTAAGGAGCTGTCGAAGTGTTGCTCCCAGAAGAGTCATATCTCCTCCCAAGTTTCATTCTAGTGTACTCCATAGTATTCGACCACCTTAGAGCCACCAGGTGGTCCTCCGTTGAGGTCTCTCTTGGGATTGAATTTTGAAGAGTTGGATTTTGTGGGGGGTTTTCTCTGCCACAAGCGAAGTTGTTTTAGTTTCTTTAGTGTATTTTTCGTCGTTAACTTCTTCCTTGTCCTGGTCATCCTCTTCTTCATCTTCTTGATCATCCATAGGATCATCTTGAGGATTAGGTAGGGTCTCTCCCATAGTTTTTGTCTCTTTATTTTTATTGGAGGGATCAGGGTCTTAGATGTTCTCAGGTTCTTCATATTCTTCTTCCTTGGCCATGGCTTCATTTATCTCCCTAGAAATTTCTCTTGAATGGTCTAGAAATTTCTTGCTAAAGACATTGTCACTCTCATTATCAAAATCATCAGTGTGGGATCGTTGAGTGATAGTTTTAGCAGGAGAATTTTTATTTTCTTCGACCATTGGGGGAGGAAGAGTTGTTGTAGTAACAGGCTTGTTAATCTCACTTAAAGTACTATAACCAGAGCCAAAATCAGAAGTTGGATGATAAGTTGGATCACCTTGGCTATTCAGAAGGGTCGTAGGTGTGAGAGTAGTAGTTGACGGTGGTTGAGAACCACCTACCTCAGCCTGTGATAACAAAAGTTTAGGTCGAAGTTGTAAAAAAGGATTGAAAGATGTTAGGCGAAAAGTATAAATACCTCAGTCTCTCCAGCGCCTGTGCTTGAGTTGGCACTTTCAGGGTGGCCACCATTTGGTCTCACTACAGGAGTTGGAGGTTGAGCTTCGACGCCACCAGTAGCAGATGCCTTCTTAATAACTTTGGCTACCTTTGAGGAAGGCTGGCCATAAGTGTTTGGGGACTTTGCAGGTTTCCTTTTTTGTTTGAGAATGTTTTCCTCAGAAGATTGATCATCATCTTAATTGATGACGACGGTCGAAGCTTTCTTACCCTTCTTTTGGGGTGTTGGAGGTTTTTTGGTTATCTGGAAGGAAATGAAAGCATTAGAAGGCAAATATGTAAAAGATGCATAAATAAGGGGTGTGAAGTACCTTGGTGCCTTCGTTGTTTTTCTCAAATTTTATCACCACACATTTGGTAGTGTTGGGTTTCCTGAGGACATCTATAAATGACAAAGACAATTGTTATGAGTTAATAATTGGTCAGTCAGTAAGAAATATAAATGAAGGCCTTAAACCTTCATATATTTCGGATTCGACATGAACTTTTTTGATCCCAATATGAAGGTGTCCTTTGAAACTGTCCAACATATGCTTAGTCGCAACCACCTTTTTGGCTTTCTGCTGAGACCGCCGTCGAAGGATTTTTATTAAATCCCCACAGACAAACCGGTATGGAAATGGAGGTTCAAGTGCCACTCCAAAATCAGCAGTAGGCAGTCGAGGAAATGTTGGACGAAAAAGTTTGAAATCCATCTCATAACGCCTCTCAGGAGGAACGTTTGAAGGGATTTCCAACTTATCCATTTTTTGTAAATATTTCTCCTTCAAAGTGACAGCAGTCACACGAATAGTTCGACTAAGATCATCTGGTCAATAGAGAGTTTCAAAGTACTTCTGAAAGGCTTGTATTTCTTTGATGTGAGTAGACTTACTCTTCTTGACCTTGTCCTGCACATCAATAAAAGCATGGTCCTGCAAGGAGGAGAATTCAGCAGTAATGGGAAAATGATCACTGTAGTATGCGCCACCAATCATTAAATGGGTGGGTGCACAAGAAAGTAGGTTGAAAAGACACTGGAGACAAAATTGCTCTTTTAGCATTCCATCTGTCGAAATGAATAGCTGCATTGTATTCGTCGAAGAGATGGGTGTGGAAGACTACATGGCCTTTCTTGTCATAAAGGCATTGGGGGAAGCTTTGACCTAGTCCAAACTATCGAGAGACCAGATTTTGTTGGTAAGAAATTAGGAGTGCATCTCCTTTCCCAGCATTCAGCCTATGAATAATAAATCTAGGGATCAAAAAAAGCCTCCCGGATTGAAATGGATTCCAGGTGAAGTCTCCTTGAGGAAGAGTTTGGAAATGACCTGGTAACCCATTTAGGACCATGCTTCCTCTCAGCAAAGGGAGCCATTTGTGGTGTGAATTCATATTGATGTGCAAACATCATGATGTAACTAGATAAGGCCCCTTTTAGGGTTTCACCTTCATCATTTGGTGTGAGTTTGGCCAGTTGAACACCTTCGGTGCTTCTGCGTCTGATTTCTTCAGAGTATTCATCAACTTTCCCTTTTCTGGGAAGGACAGTTTCAAAAGTGGCATTTAGCCAAAGTTGAAGAAGCCAGAGAGGACAATTCAGGCTCATAGCACTAGAGGTTGTTGTTGGATCCCTAATTCGAGACACCCCCTCACTAATGGATTCATAGAGGCTGACTAGAATAATCTCACTTAGGCAAACTCCTCTATTATAATGGATCTGGTTTGCTAGATTCAAGTACTTATTCGCCACCTAGAGAGATTTGGTGCAGAAGACGTATCTCGACAGCCAGAGGGTAATAAAAGCAATATGCTTCTTGTCAGAAACCTCTGAATTATTTTGCTTTAAATGGTATTTGATGAAATGAGTGTATGTTAGCTTATATTCATTGAATCCAATGGTATCCTCAGCATCATTTGAGGGGTCATAAGCTAAACTATCATGTCGAAGCCCTGTGATAATGGCTAAATCAAAAAGTGTGGGAGTAATCATCCCACAAGGGAGATGGGAGGTATAGTGTGTGTTATCCCATAAATAAAGGGAAACAGCCATGAAGTTCAAGCAGTATGGGATGTTGTTCTTCGACAACATGAGTAAATCATAGATTCCTATGGTTTTCCAATAATCAGCCTTGACCTTTTCCATCTTGACCATCCAGAGATCAAAAACACTAAAATGGCTAATAGCCCTAACCAGCCTGGTACCGTCATAAAGGTACTTAAAATCTATTTGGGTAGAAGGAGGTTGGTTAGGTGAAGAGTCGTCTGCCTTAGGGCTATTTTTGTGGCCTAAAGGGCGGGACTTGCGATAATAAGGGAAGAACTCACTAAGCTTCTGATCAGTGGTTTCAACTTTGGCCAAAGGGCCAGAGAGAGCATAAGTACGTTCATTAACAATAAAAGGAACCATTAAATGAGAGTTATACAAGCTCCTCACTTCAGCAAGCTTGGGTTTTGGTATGAATTGACGGTTCTTGACCGTCTTAGGTTCAGAGATATTGGTGAATGGAGAAAGAGTTTGTTTAAAAGCAAAGGCCTTTCCTTTTTTGTTCTTCTTTTCCGAAGTAGTAGCCTATGAAGATGCCATTGTTGAAGATAGAGAAATGGGTGTTTTAAGGTTTCATGGAAAAAAGTGGAGACTATTGTGAGTAAGAAGAAGAAAGTGGTTTGCTAGAGATCATAAAATATTTTTCTAGGTTGCTGATGAGGTTATTTATAGGCATGAGTGAGAAGGTGTGTAGACTATCCATTAATTACAAATGTAGGGATGGTGGTACGCGTGGCACGCTGGATTGGACTTGCTAGATATAGCAGTTATCATAAAACGTCTTAGCGCTTTGTTTCAAGAAAAATTCATGATGGGAAGACATCAAAATACGGTTGATGGGACGTTTTGGGATTTGCCATTATGTTGTGACGTCATGCGCCTGGTTGAAGAATCAGAACCGTTTTTTTTTCAGATCGTGGGTTAGGTGGTTACAACCATACTTTCGTCTGACCAAAAAGTTGGCGTCGAAATGTTAATATCAAAAAATGATCTTTTTATCAAAATGATCGAAAAGAACATTTTTGGAAGGTAATTTGTTATCTCTCAAATTTCGACACTAACGTAGTTGGAACATTTGGCTTAGAAAAGAGGTTTTTCGTTGTAAGCTAAAAGTGGGGTTTTTCGACCTTACTCAATGAAAGGTGTAGGTTGAAGGAACCCTCACCTACAAATTATGTACTTAGAGGAATTCTGGATTTGGATTATTTTCTAAGTATTGATGGAATTCGACCATACATAGTTTGACTAGAAATGACAGTTATTCAGATTGCACACTCTCACGCCTTGGAGGGAAAATGTGTAACCTTCAACTCAAAAACAAGGACAGTGGTGCAAGATGAAGCTTCTTCAACATGTAGCGTGACAAGTGTCACAATCTTGGAATAAAACCGTCAAAAGCAGTTACATTGTATTTCTATAAATATCTTAGTCTGGTGTTAGAATAAGTGTGTGTGAACATGTTGTACTAGTAACTCCGTAAATACTCAAAGTACTCGTGTGTAGAGAAATTAGTGAAGTGAGAATGTACGTGATGTAAATACCACCATTTTTATCTTTAATGTCATTTATCCTTCAAATCATTTATCCTTTAAGTCTTTTATGTTAAAAGCACTTTACATTGTCTTTTCATTTACTTTTAAAGCAATCTACTTCTTTTTCTCTACATTTCCTGCCCTTTTAACATTCTTGCCTTGCATTTATTATTTCATTTACTTTTAAAGCTTTCTCTTTTATCTTATTTTCTTGTTCTTTAATACTTTTTGAGTCTTGTCGAAGGATTCATGTCATTTTCCCAAAAACATCATAATCAACAAACGGTTATCCCATGTCCTAGGATCAATCTGGTCGATCCTGTAAGCAACTAAGGGTGTTTTAGTATCCTTAGAAGACCAATGATTATTTACCAATTTTTGAGGTAAACAGTAACATAACTGCAAAATCCATTGAAATGCTATCCCATTTCCAAACTGGAATATCCAAGTGTTGTAACAAATTGCTCGGTCTTTGATGTTCAATCCTCACCTGCTGACATACTGCACACTCTGATACGTACACCGCAATATATTTTTTCATTCCAGAACACCAATAGTCCTTCTTCAAGTCTTGATACATCTTTGAAGAACCCGGATGTATCGTATAAGCACATTTATGAGCTTCGTCTAAGATTTTTCTTTGTAACACCATATTATACAGAACACAAACTCTTTGGTCAAAAAGGATGATGCCATCCGCTTCAAGTAAGAAACCTGGTTGAAGTAATATCTCTTGTAACTCCTCATCCAACATGTAATACCCCAAAATTTTCCCTCTTATTTATCACTGATTCCGAGTAGCTTATGTTTCGTTTCCATATCATATTGCATATTCACCCATACATTGAATAATAATAAATAGCATACATCATTGATCAAGGCGCATGGCATGTGATCAAGGGTTATTCGGCAATCATCGGGTCTCGGAAGGAAAATAATCTCAGAAAATATGACCAAGACCAGATATCCAAGATTTCCCACCAAAGAGAACAAAAATTCAAATTTTAGTTGAAGTAACCAGTTACCTCATGGGTAGTAACCGGTTACCTGTTGAAATTTGAAGAAAAAAGCCAGTTTTTGTACTGGTAACCGGTTACCTCATAGGTAGTAACCAGTTACTTCGTGCAAAATTTTAAAATATTCAAAAATCAGTTGGTGTCTTCCATCACCCTCCATTTCACTTTGCCTTGCACTTCCACCAAATTCTAGAATATTCCACAACCTTCCAAAGGAATATTCCAAGAATATGTCGAAGGAATATTCCAAGAATATGCTAATGGAATATTCCAAGAATATGCCAATGGAATATTCTAGGAATATTTCCAACCAACTTCAACCAACCCTTAGCTTAAGATCCGGGCCTAGTGTCCAAACCTCGCACCTAACCTAAACTTAACTCCGAAGCTAACCTCTATATGAACCTTGATCACCCAAGCCAAAAGTGGATTACACACATTGCACCATTTTCATCATTTCTCATTTCTCTCCCTTTTCCAAACTTATACCAAAGCTTCATCATCATCAAGATTCTTCAAGTTTTGCATTGAAACTTGAAGAATTGGAAGCTAAGCCTACACCATTTGCAGCAATTCAGTGGATTATCGAAGAAGTTGCTACGATTTCGGTGTTTATTTCACCTTTCGGAAGCGGTTTCGGATAATTCTCACCAATCGCATTTATTTTGCGCATTCGCGGATCGAAGCTTCGGATCTCCGGTTTTCTCTTCTTTCGCGTATTGCTCGATATCGCAACAATTGCCAAAGCAAGCCTCCGCTTTGTAGGTTGGTGAATTCGTAATCACTTCTCGTTTTAAATTATTTCACTTCATCTTGCTTCGCAAATTCTTCGTATTTTTTTGTTTTTGGTACTTTCGGTTGATTTGATCGTAGAAGCTAGAATCGTGGAGTGATCATATTGTTAATAGGTGTTAGAATGTTGCATCTAGGTGTAATTTTTGTGCTTAGTTGATAGGCATTAGGATAGAGCTTATTTGAATAAGTTGCTACTAGTTTTTGCATAAAAATGCATAAATTTTTTATTTTGGTCTCAGAGTAACCGGTTACCTCATGGGTAGTAATCGGTTACCTGTGTTAAATTTGCAGAAAATACCAATTTTTGAACTGGTAACTAGTTACTGCATGGGTAGTAATCAGTTACCACTGAACCAGAATAAAAAATTCTTGCTTTTTCTTGCATTTTTTAGGATGTGATTTTAGGGAGCTTTTAGAAGCTGACTTAGTGCGGGTGTGTGTAGTTTCGACAACTTTCAACACGCGTTTCGTTAGGTTCCGATTTTTGACATAAGTGTTGAATGGGTGTTCATAGCATGTTGTGATTGTTGTTTTCATGATTTAGCATCATCAATAGCACAATAATAAGTGTTTATAATTTTTTTTTGCATTGGGTTTGCGATCCATTCATGTTTTGGTTAATTATGCGTGTAATTGGAAAGGTTGCATATTGTTTAAAACTGCATAATTCACATAGCTTGCATTAATTGTTGATTGTTTATGTGTTGCATTCCTTCGTCGATGTTCGTTTCAGGTTGTTGCATTAAAATGTATGAGTCATCCATTTCTTTGCTTGCATTAAAACGTCATTTTTTGCATTTTAAAAATAAATGAAAATTTGTCATGTTTCACTGCTGCATTTTGAAACAGAAGTTGTAAAAGACGTGCTGCATTATTCTGTTTTGGTCTTTTTACACCTATTTTCATGTTGTTTGATAGATATAATAGACTGTTTGCATTGTTAATTGCATTTAGTGGCTGATTATGTGCTAGAGAGTTATAGTAGCTGCTGACTTTAGGCTTCGCTTAGCTTTTAAGTGTCCTTAGACTTAGGATTGAGTCTAGTTTAAGTCATAATTGTGGTAGGATGTTGGTACTTGATTACCTATTTCCTTTTATCACTTTGGATTTATTTTACTAACCTTTGTTTTGTAGGGGGTTATGGTAAGCCATGTGTGTAGGATGGTATCCTACATACACCTTTTTCCTTATCCTTTTACATTTCAACTTGTGTTTGCAATAATCATTTTATGCTTCTTCAACATTTCACTTTGTGCATCCCCTTTGAGGTTTAAACTCGTCTTCAATTCCTTGAAGTGGGTTAAGACTTGCTTCCTTTTCTTCTTTCTAGGAATAGAAAACCACACTAATCATAGGATCTCAATTGAATAAACAACTTAGGGTGAGTCTTAGTTTCCCTTAGTTTTTTCCTTTTTCGATTTGAGTCCTTCTTTCTCATTTCAAAGAAAAATCAAAATACCTAATAAAGGTTGAGCTTTCTCGTGCGCCAGGAGACTTTTCCATGGGGTATTTTCACACATTCCATATCGGGATGAGGTGTAGGATATCTATCATGATGAACAAGTATTAGCATGAGGATGTCTCACAAACAAAATCAAAAACATTTCTTCTAAAAGATAGTAAACAAACAACACACGTCTTTCCTGCGGGAATTCTCTTCTCATCTCATTCACTCTTAACAAAAGAACTCGCTTCGACATGTCTCTTTACGAGACGGAAAACGCACCATAAGCAGTTCAATTCATAAAAAACACAAACAAAGTTTTCGCCTTAGTTAGGAGAACTACATCGACTCTGATCCTCATTTTCCCGATGAGGTATGTAGGCAGTGGGGCAGGGCCCATTCGAGCACATTCTTTATTTTCCATACATTTTTCCAGTACCTTTTCTCATTCTAGTTCCAGTAGCAGTTTTTATTCAATAGCTGATTTTTTTCTCACCCTTTGAAACAGACAAACAAGCGTGGATCCTGTCGGGTATGACGGATGATCTGGGGTGCTAATACCTTCCCAGTTTGTAACCGACTCCCGAACCCAGAATCTCTAGTTCTCAAGACCTTGTTCTTTCCTTTTCTCTTCGGTTTGTGCAGCATTACCTTTCCCATTTATTCGGGATAAAAATGTCTGGCTGGCGACTCTACCTTTTCCGCGCCACTTTCGCATTTGTACTAGGATGAAAATCCTGGGAGTGACAGCTGGCGACTCTACTGGGGATAGAACCCAGAATCTTTGGTTTCCCCTTTGAGATTCAATCCTAGAGCTTGTCTATTTTTATTTATTTGGGTGTTTGGTTGTTTGTTGTTGTGTGATTTAGATTAGCTTTACAGCTTTATTTTTCGCTTTCAGTATTTTATTTTCCATGCATCATATATAGTGGATTGTTTGGACTGTACTGGTTTTCCTTGGTGGGATAGGGTTATTGAGTGTAGAGCCCAATACCAAGGCTCGAGTTCACCTTAGGCTTTAGCATGGACAAACATTGTACTTCCATGGTGTCTCACCATGATGAGTGGTGGTGTGTTCCACACCCAGAGTGCGACCGTCTTGGAAATATTTTGTGTGGGGATTTACTCCACTTCAGGGTACGACCTCGATAGTTATGTGCATCTGGGGACTGATCATTGAGGATCTTAGTGGAAACAATCATATCCAGTGAAGATAGTGGCAAACCACATTTGTTGGCAAATCCACTCGCATCTGAGGGCCCACTGGGAACTCGCATAGGATGGCCTGGTTCTCTCATAGGAACTCAGTTAAAGAAAAATGTTTGTATGACGATGGTACTGTATTCCAATGGATGAATGTACTATTGTTTCTCGATTCAGTGCTTGAAGCTGGGAACTTATGAGGGATGCTTGTTTTTTCCCGGACTCAACTGAGACCTCCCTGAGTAGTACATAATGCTAAACATATTACCTGATATGGTTACTACGCCATTTCTCGGAAATGGTGAACGTATTATTGTTATTCGGCTTTGAGAGTCAGTGATGTTGACTGATGACTCGATTTCGTATAGGTTATTCCGACTCATTTCATGCATGTTTTATCGTATTTTATCGAGACTTTATTGTTTTCTGTATTTATTTACCTTATGTTTTGTTCATTTTATGTTTTTAGGACCCAAGCAGCTGGATAAAAGGAAAAGAGAAGAATTTGTGGCAAACTAGTGCAAAAGAGGAAGAAATATATGCATTTTGCAGGTGAATGGCGTTCGCCATTCCCCTCAAGGGAACCAAATGGCATTCGCCATTTGCCTCAAATTTCCAGAATTTTGCTAGCAGACCAATGGCGTACGACATTGGCATATGGCGTTCGCCATATATCGCGGGAACAGTTTTTAGAAGCAGTTTCATAATGGTTCTGCCTCGTTTGAATTTCAAATATTCCAACCGTTTTGGAGCCACTTTTCTTCTATATATAGGATTCCTCATAGCAGCTTTTGACACGAATCGATACCTTGCGAAAGCGCTGGCGGATTTCTTACAAAACTAGACATACTACTTAGCCAAAGTATTAATCGCTCACACCGAGTGATTTATACACCATTTGTATCGTTTCCTTTTCCGTTTCTGGTTGTACTTGGATCGTTTCGCAAATTTATACAACTTTCATTTCTATTTACTTTAGGTTATTTAATTATCTCTTTCTTTAAATTCCTGCACTTTACTTTATTGTATTTTGTATACTTATGTTCTTGCTTATGACTTTAAGCACTTTTTCATAAAAACTCTAAAAACTAAATTTTCTTAAAATCAAATCAATATGTATGTTCCTAAACTTATTAACTTAACTATGTCAACATTAAAATCAACTATGTTAGGCTAGAATTGTATGAGCCCGTAGTTCGAGGACCGTCGTCTCGACGGGACTCCGTAGGATAACCGACATACTTTTAATGCCTGAAACTCTTGTTTTGTGTTCTAAGTTTAATTTAGGTAGTCTTGTCGTGAGAGCGAGAGGCTTCTTATCAGCGTTTTGTCACGAGAGTGAGAAATGCACTAAGACGAGTCCAAAAGAGAGAGAGAGTTTGAGGTACGCGTCAGATAGTAGGCACAGGACACTAGAACATAAACACAGCGAGAGCGCTTTAGGTATTTCTTTTTACTCTTATCAATCTTCAAAAAGACGTCCTTTAATTACCGAGCGAGCGAGAGAAAAATCTTGGGGTTAGCGGTCGTGGCTCAGTCAATAGAGCGAGAGTGTGAGATCGAACCTTTAGGTTGGTATTTTTGTCAGAACAACTTCAGCTTACATTTCAGCCCCGGATCCTATAGAGTCCCGGAAATCATTCTATGGTCTCGTTTCTTTTATTCGTGCGAAAAAAACATTTTACGTGATTATTTCTTTATCCCTTTTTTCCATGACAACCTTAGCCTTATCCTTATACCACAATTATAGGACACTCCCTATTAACTATCAATCTATGTGGGTTCGACAATCTTTTAAAACTACGTGATACCCTGTATGTTTATAGTATCAATCCGACCAACCACGTAAAGTCGCGATCAAGTTTTTGGCGCCGTTGTCGGGGATTGAATTAGTCTTTGTTGTGTTGCTTTTGTTGCATAATAACGACTAAGGAAAGTTTTCTTTTATTTGTTTTCAATTTGTTGATCGTATGCCCGGCACTCACTCCCAAAGCGAAGAGCCAGTGGAACCGATTGACGAAATCGAGTGCTTTGCTTTATTGAGGCGCCGAATCAACAATTTCTGATTAAGATATAACCTTCCAGAACCTATCGTTTCTTATTTAGATACCGAAACCGAATCTGAGCAAGACATGGCCCAAGGACCGCAAAACCATCCACTCAAAGATTTTGCTGTCCCATCGTAAGATGAACTGCATAGCAGCATTGCTGCCCCAAAAATTGAAAGACGCGATTTTGAGTTGAAACCTTCGTTATTATAAGTCGTTCAACAGAACCAATTTTCAAGAAGTCCTACGGATGATCCTAATCTATATTTATCTGTTTTCGTGCAATATATCGACACTCTGAAAGCAAATGGAGTTAGCCCAGAAGCAATTAGACTCCACATTTTTCTATTTTCTTTAAGCGATAGGGCTAGAGCTTGGCTCCAGTCTCTACCTCCAAATTTTGTCACCTCATGGGACGATTTAAAAAGAGTCTTTATGACCTGTTATTTCCCTCCAAGCAAGACAACTATGCTCAGGGCCGATATTGACGAGTTTAAGCAAAAAGACAACGAATCTCTTTTTGATGTGTGGGAAAGATATAAAGACATGATGAGGCTTTGTCCACATCACGGACTTGAAAAATGGCCGATAATCCATACTTTCTATAACGGGATTTTGTACAACACGAAGATGAACCTAAGCGCCGACGCAGCTGGTGCCTTGATGGATAAACCATACGAGGAAGTCGTTGAACTCATAGAGAACATGGCCCAAAATCACTTCCAATGGGGAGGAGAACACGCTTCTACATAGAAACCAACTTCGAAAGGAGGAATGTACAAAGTTAATGCAATAGACCGCATACATGCTAAAATGGATGCATTAACCCCAAAAAAATCAAAATTTTGGCCGTAACACAACCAGCTTCTACCGTAACTGTTGTGTCCCCTAATTGTGAAGTATGTGGTACCCCTGGACACACAAATGTTGAATGTCAGTTGCTAGACGGTGTTCCCGACGACCAAGTAAACTACACCCAAGGAAACCCGTACTCAAATACTTATAATCCTGGCTGGAGAAATCATCTAAATTTTTCTTACAAAAGCAACAATACCTTGCAACCACCAAGTTCAACACCTGTTGTACCGCCTGGTTTTCATAAGGGAGGACCATCTTCTCCACAGGTACCTAGAAAGTCAAATTTGGAGATTAAGATGGAAAAATTCATGAACACCCAGATACAGCAAAATAAGGAATTTGTGAACCAAAACGCCCATGCGAGTGAATTGATGAGGCAGCTGACTAGTAAGCTTGATACAATGGCCACGCATAACAAGATGTTAGAAACCTAGATTTCTCAAGTAGCCCAACAACAACCAACTATACCAACCCCGTCTGGAACCTTTCCTGGCCAACCTCACCCTAACCCAAAGGGACAAGCAAACACCGTGACTCTGCAGAGCGGAACCTAATATGATGGACCGGCGGACCCAAGACTTACAAAACCAGCCATGTACCAAAGTCCAAAGAAAGGAACTGAGAAGGAAGATGAACCAAAAACTAATTATGTGAATGATAAGAGTGACGAGGTCGTGGAGAAGGAAACACCATATGTGCCTCCGCCACCATATAAGCCACCTATACCTTATCCGCAAAGACTAGCCAAAAACAAAAATGAAGGACAATTTAAGAAATTCGTGGAACTTCTAAAGCAATTAAACTTTACAATACCATTTACAGAAGCCATAAACCAAATGCCTTCATATGCAAAATTCTTAAAGGAAATTCTATCCAACAACAAAAAGCTCAAAGATAACGAAACTGTTATGCTCATTGCCGAATGTAGTGTTATTCTTCAAAATAACATGCCACCTAAGCTTAAAGACCTGATGCGTGTTTTTCGCAAGTGTACGAACACGTCCGAGTAATATAAAAGATTGTCGAATCCACATAGACCAAATGTCAATCTATTGTTATCTATTGTTTTGGTGTGTATCTAAGGTAATTGAAAATAGTAGTTTCAAGGAGTGCACAATGATAAATAAAGTAATAAATTTAAGTTAATTGATAAAGACAGGTTCGAATGCAATTCACATAATCAATTGATAATCAAGTACTTGCTAATAGAACTACTTATGGGCAATGTTTTCTACTTTGAGAAGAACCAATTTAACGGGAACGGTCGCTTTCACGTAATCAGAACCGAGTTGTACTCCCTAATCAAACCCTCTTATTGTCACGGATAAGAAGGCATGCATTGCATTAGAGTAGTAAACTTATTCTTAAGAAATGTAGTATCTTAACTAAGTTGAAAAGTATTTTGACCTGGATTTTCTAACAAAAAAAAGGTTCTTACGAACCAGACTCTAAACTTCTTAACACGTCCGAAAATAGTTTTAAAATCTCCTTTCTTTTTGAATTAAAAACTCCTAATGAACTAAACAAAGCGCTTTCGCTGTTTTTGAAATAGTTAAAAACAATTAAGTTTAAATAGACGTCGGGCGGCTTTCGATCTTACCCAACGGAACTTTAAAAAAACAGGAAAACTTATATCGAAAGTCAAAATAGCCCTTAAGTGTTTCTATAAACAATTGTACATATTATCGGTTCAATTATGATCCTTACATTCTAACCTTTATAAAATTAGCTAGACATGGTAAAGTAAGAGTTCATTTTAATATTTTTCATAAAAGGTATTTAGTGCGAGTGCGGAAAATAAATTAAGTAAAGTGCGAGTGCAGGAAATAAAGGAAAATAGTGCAGTGCAAGAAATAAAGGAAAGTAAAGCAGTACGGGAAATAAAGGAAAGTAAAGCAGTGCGGGAAAATAAATAGACAAAAGTTAAAGTAATGAAAACCTGCTCCAATCAGAGGGTTGAATAAAATACAAACTGGAATTAAAATGGTGGCAGGATTAACTTCCTTCCAAAGTGCTCCAAGACTTAATCGCACAAACACATACAGACTCGGTCACTCGATTATAGTAACACTCTGATGTGAAGCAATTACTACTTTTACAAATGATATATGCTTAAGTTCACTAAGTATGGATGATAAAAAATGAAAACTAAAGGCCTATTTATAGGCAAGGAAATAGCATGGAAAAGACAAGGATTCCCCTAGCATTTGAATTTGGTCGGGAACTTTTTTGCTCTTGTTGCGCGCGCCACAACTCCATGGCGCCCGCCATATGTGAAAAAATGGTTGGGCAGTTGGAGAACGTGGGGAGTTGGAAGTTGATGAGAGGTTGAGATATGTCCACATCATGGTTGCCCCTATGGCAGCCGCCACATTGGATGCCACAAGCACAAAATGCTGATTTTCTTGATTTTAGCTCCTTTTTCGCTCCTTTTCTCGCTCGAGGCTCCGATTAAACTAAAAACCTGAAAACAAAGGAAAACATAGTAATAACATAACAAAATGGAACTAAAGGACTTAGAATGCATGCGAAATCAGAGTCAAAAATACGGTAAAATTCAGTGTCATCAAGACCCATGTAGCTTTTCGGTACCCTACGTAATAGGAAAATACATTATAGACAACGGTCTATGCGACTTAGGAGCCAGTGTTAGTTTAATGTCGTTATCTACGTGCAACAGACTTGAATTAGGAGAAATGAAACCAACTAAGATGACTCTGCAGCTTGCAGATTGTTCTGTCAAGTATCTTATAGGCATGTTAGAAAACATCCCTGTTCGAATCGGTCAATTATTCATTCCTATTGATTTTGTGATAATGGATATAAAGGAGGATTACATTGTTCCGATTATATTAGGAAGACCATATTTAGAAACAGTTGGAGCTATAATCGATGTTAAGACAGGAAAGCTGACTTTCGAAGTAGGAGAAGAGAAAGTTGAATTATTTTAGCTCAATTCTTGAAAGCTTCAGCTATTAATGACTCGTGTTGTTCGTTTGACATCATCGATGAATGCGTAAAAGAGTTGGAAGTGAAATCAACAGAATTCGTTGAACCTCTTGTACTAGAGAATGAAAGTAGTAGTGAAATACCCATCGATGACTGTTCAGAAGAATGTCCTGAACTAACACCCGAACCACCATCTGAAGAACAAAACCCCGCTATAGAACTAAAAACGCTACCCAAAAATATAAGATACGAATTCTTAGACACAAATTTGAAAAACCTGTCATAGTAAACGCTGACTTGGGACAAATAGAAACCGAGAAGTTACTCGATGTTCTAAGGAAGTATCCAACTGCACTATGATATAATATTTCCGACCTCAAAGGTATAAGCCCGTCTATTTGTATGCATCAAATTATGCTGGAAGAGGACATTAAGACTTTTCGGGAACATCAAAGAAGGATAAACCCTCTCGTAGGCGATGCAGTCAAGAAAGAAGTACAAAAACTCTTAGTTGTCGGTATCATATACACTATATCAGACAGTGTTGCACCCCAAAATTTGCCCTCCACAAGACAAGACTTTGTGTACTAAGAGGTTCACAAGGTTCACAATACATCTCATGAGGTTCACAAGGTTCACAAGGTTCACAATCAGTCAAAACGTTTGACAATTCCCTCAAACAATGCATCCTTCTAAGCAATGCATCATAAACTAGGGTTTTGACTTTAATCAGGATAAATGGACTTCCAAGACTTCAAGTGAGCTTCATAACATCTTATATGTGTTCAAGAATCCCCATGACAAGTTTCAAAACTTTTCTCAAAGGTTTGCTCAGTCAGATGATCAGATAGGTTAAAATCAGTTAAGGTAGTTAAAAAGTCAAACTGAGGTCAACTATGGTCAAACCAAAGTCAAACTTCATGATTTTTTGCCAACATCAAGTATATGAATTAAAATTCATCATTTTATCAAGGGTTTATCATGATTCATCAAGGAGATTTCAGATCATCAAGAATCAGGAGTTTCTAAATTAGGGTTTTCATAGGAAAAGTCAACTAAACTTTGACCAGCCATAACTCTCACATGCTTCATCAATAATTTTCCATCTAAAGCTCATTTTGAAGGAAATTGAATTCTCTACAACTTTGTGTCTCACAAGCCAAGCCCAAAAATGCTTCATTTGGAAGGTATGAGCTAAGACATTATAGGTCCTTTTTAAAAGTCAACAAAAAGTCAACAACTTCAAAAGAGCATAACTTGAGAATGGTAAAAGATATGAACATGAGACCAAAGAGGTTGGTTAGAGGACTCTTTAAGCTTTACAAAATATCCAAGAACACCCTCATAACATTAAAATTGAAGGATTTGTGCCCTTGCAAAGTTGGGAAATTTTAGGGAAACTTATGGAGCAAATAAGGCCTTAAAACCAATTTTTGCTAAATGAGCCCA
Source organism: Lathyrus aphaca (assembly GCA_963966055.1). Lineage (NCBI taxonomy): Eukaryota > Viridiplantae > Streptophyta > Magnoliopsida > Fabales > Fabaceae > Lathyrus > Lathyrus aphaca. Next base: position 151,925,491 of record OZ014520.1, on the reverse strand, counting down.
CCAAATTGCCATCCAAACTTTACAATATCATCAAGCACGACCCAACCCACCTATTTTCTGATTTTTTATTTTTTATTTCATATTTATTTGAATTTTATTCATTAAAATACAATTTAAATTGAAATAAAATATGAAAATCATATATTTGGATGAGATTATGATTCTAGAAGGTTTTAAATATCATTTAGAGATGATTGATTTGATCCAATTTCGTGCTAGCTTAATTTGGAAAGGTTAGATGAGATTTTTTTCAATATTTGAAAGTATGAAACTTCATGATCAAGTAACCAAGACAAGGCCCATAAATCCATGTTGTTTTGACCTAATTTACATCACTATATGTACACAAACTCATCACAATCATAAGGACGAATTTTGGCAGCCTCCATACATATTCTTCAACTTCAAAAAATCAAGGAAAAAGTGACATACAGTTTTGGAGTTAGAGAGGATCTTAAGACATTCTAAAGGTTGCATTAGCTTCTCTGATCATCACTGATCATGTTGCCATAATCATATGCATCTCAATCCCCATGAATTGCACAAACCGAATCGTTCTTCTTCTTTAATTTTTTGCTTTTCGATTTCATAAATTTAACCATTATAAATTATGTTTGATTACTGATTCATGTTTGTTTTGAAGTGTAGAAACTTTCTGGACAAACCAATTGAAGTTTCATGGCCTAAATCATCAGATGCCATTGTTAGGGTTTAGGGTGGCCGTTTAGGGTTTCACTATTAAACCAATATAAATAAGTTCTAAAGACATGGAAGAATCGTATAGGTCATAAGAAACTCATTGGCATTATTAATTTGGTGAAATTGTACTGTTTATATGGTGTTTGATGTTCGCAGGTTATATTGGCAGGAATAATCGCAGGAAAAGTTGTAGATAAATTCGCAGGAAAACCTGCGAATCCAAGGTTGAAGATGAAGATCTTCGCGCGCTTCAGATTTTTGAATTTTGATTTGTATATTTATTGCATTGTTTGTATATTATTTCACAGGATGATAAGTGGCCTGGTGGTTGATACGCGCATGAAAGAAACCAAGGACGTGGGTTCGAACCTGTCCTCAATTATTTTTTGATTAAAATTCCATTTATTCTTCAGGTTTAAAATATAAAAATCATTATCCATCCATAATCACAAATGCACGCATAGCCTGGTGGTGCTGGTGTTGGTCCAAGAGAGAGAGCCTAGGGCGTGGGTTCGATCCCAGCCCCAGGTATGTTTTTTACCATTTTCTTATTATTTGTTTATTTTGTTTTACAATTAAATTTTATAAGGAAATTAATTTTTAAATAATAGTATATAATATGTAAGACTTCATACTTTTTTTTAAATCATAATTTATTTTCTAAAAGTTAAATTGTTTATATTATTTTATAATTTGTTTATATTATTATTATATATGTTTCTTTATAAATAAATTAATTATATTTAGATTAACTTACAAACCCTAATATTTTGATACGTAAAACCTAATTATTTTCTTTATAAACCCTAATTATATTATAAATCTTAATTTATTTGTTTGTAAATTTTAATTGTATATATTTATTTTATAATTTGTTTATATTATTATTGTATGTAGTTTTTTTTATATATAAATAATTTAATTTTAGATTAAGCAATTAACCCTAATTTATTTTCCTAAAACAATTCAAAACCCTAATTTTATTTTATGATTTCTATTTCTTATTTTTATATGCTTATTTAATTATAATTAACAAATATTTTTTAATATGTATATATATAATTAAATTATTAGAACTATTAATCATATTTATTAGTATAAAATTATTATTATTTATTTCTTTTATTAAAATTCTAAAAAAAATAATTATTTGTTTAATTTTGAACTTTTAATTTGTTTTCTATATTATATTATTATACTAACCTCTTTTATATTTATTTCATTTATTATTACTAACCCATTTATTTACTTATTTATTATATGCTTATTTATTTAAAATTATTTTATTATTATTATTATGTAATTGTGCAAATTATGTAATAGTTGTAGAATTTTTATTATTTATTTAAATTGCCATGGTTAGTAAAATAGGGAGTGTAAACATGTTTGTATTTAAAATTGAATTTAGATCATTAATTTTAAGATAAATATATGAACTTGTACACGCACACACGTAAGTCGATCTTGGATCGCCATCTCACTTCCTAGGGTTGCCTCTCAGTTGCCTAAATAAAATGGTCAAGTAAGGTGTATAAAGCAAAGTCCCTTCTCTTATCTATATCATCTAGTCCCTTAAAAGAATTATAAGATCAAGTCCCTTCATGGTTGCCTTCGTAAATGATCTTGTCCCTCCGAATAAAAGATGATAAGTCCATTCGAATTGCTAAATACACCTTACAGTTGCCTAATAACAGATGTCCCTTCACTTGTCCCTCATAACATCCAAGGTAATGACTACCTATTCCTTAATAATAGGGATAGTCTTACCATTCAAAGGACATTTAAGAACAGTAAAGATTTAACTTAGGGTAGGTTCCTCTTATGTACTTGCTCACCTTTTCAAAACACTTCAAAAACACTTCACATTTTCAAACAAATTTTCAAAAATAGAGTCTTTATATATATCCGTACAAGGATCATTATAAAGTACTTAAGAAAATTTTTCATCACACACTACACTTCTCAAAACATTTTAAAGTGAGCTAAGTAACTAAGAGCCCATGGATAACCATGGATGTAAAGGGTGCTAACACCTTCCCTTTACATAACCTACCCCCCGAACCCAAAAAAATCTTTTAAGGTCTTTCCTGTTCTTTTATGCCCTTTCCTTTGGATAAAATAAAAGTCGGTGGCGACTCTTGCTATCCGCAACATTTAACTAAAGTCAGTTCTCCCACCGTGTTACAGAACTGGCGACTCTGCTGGGGAATTGTAGTAAAAGAGGGGTACCCTTAGGAATTAGATCACTTAAATTGTTTGCCTTGTTTGCTTTATATTACTTATTGGGGCTTTATGTGTGAAATATCCTAACCCAGATCTAGTGTACCTTAGGTAAATGGCAATAGACCAAGGAAATTGTACGGCGTATACCGATATGGTTGATCTGGTGGCCATAGTTAGTGTGACTTCTTGGTTGGTGCTTATGTTCCTTAAGTCAAGTTGAGGATAATATGAGGCTGCCATATGTTGTCAATACACTAACTGACTTTTAGAACCCTAGTCATCCCATCTTGGCCTTTAGAAAGTAGTGAGATAACCGGCTTCGGTGAAGACTGAAGTTGGTTGATACTCGATGCTACACTCATTGAGATTCTAAACTTGGAGGGTTTTGGTTGGCAAGTAAGTTGCCTACTGAACAACCACCCTTGTGAAGGATCAGTGATATTGAGATTCCTTAGAACCTGGTTACTTTATAGGACAGGATGAACCAACTAAACATCAAGGGAGGGTACTTACCTTTAAACCTCATGCAAGCCTTCAAACCTAGGGCTATTGTGTGACTTGTTTGTGTGTGCCACATGTTTGTGATTGAGCATAACATCATAGCATCATCATGCATCATAAGAATAGCATTGTCACTAACCATTTCAAGGACCAAAGGATTTATCTTTGTTCTTTGTTGCAGGTCATGGCTTCTGCTCGTAGGAATACTATTCGGATCAACTTTGTAGGAATACCTCCTAAGCTTAAGGAATTGGTCTCTCAAGTTTATGAAAACTCCCAGTTCATCAAGAGACATGGTCACCTACTGGATCTAGTCACTTCAAGGTTCAATGAAGACATGATGAGTGTTCTGTTTCAGTTCTTTGATCCTAAGCATCAATGCTTCACATTCCCCGATTATCAGCTGGTTCCTACAATGGAAGAGTTCTCCAAGCTTCTGGGTATACCTATTCTTGATCAGAAACCCTTCACAAGCTTAGAGAAAGAGCCCAAACCTGAAGTCATTGTTGCAGCTCTACATCTGAAGAAGTCAGACATTGTTCTAGAAACGAGAAGTAGAGTTAAGGGTATTCTTTCTAAGGTGTTGATAGAGAAGGCTCAAGTGTTCTTGAAGGCTATGAGCTATGATGCTTTTGAGGAGATTTTACCCTTGTTGATTTATGGCTTAGTATTGTTCCCCAATCCAGATCAGTTCATAGACGTTCACGCCATCAACGTATTTCTGAGTTACAATCCAGTGCCTACATTACTTGGAGACATTCTGCATTCTCTTCATACTCGTACTACGAAGGCACGAGGAACCCTGATGTGCTACATACCTTTGCTATCTAGGTGGTTTATTTCTCACCTTCCTCGATCAGTGATGAAGAATGAACAAGGGTTCAGATGGTCCAAGAGGATTATGTCACTCTCTCATTCAGATATCCATTGGTGCTCCAGATATATGGAGAATGTTACTATCATTGACCGTTGTGGGGAGTTTCCTAATGTGCCACTTCTAGGCATAAGAGGAGGCATTACTTACAACCCTTCTTTAGCTTTACGACAGTTTGGTTACGCTCGGAGTGATGGTCCACATGACATGTTGATTCAGGGTATTGTGTTTGACTACGACAACGATTTGCAAGGTTATCCTCAAAGGTTCATACGAGCATGGGGAAAAGTGAACAAGGTTGACAGCAAAACTCTGGAGCCTAAGTGCACTATTCCTATGGAAGCTTATCTCAGATGGGTGCAATCTCGTGCTCAGACTCTCATGATGCCATATCCTGCCATCCTGCCAGTTACTGTGGAGCCTGTTGCTGAAGGAGATACTTCTTATACCATCTTTCACCCAGACATGCCCACTGACATGGAAGACTTACAGAGGTCCTGGATCCAGTTGAAGGAGCAAAGGGATACTTTTGAGACTCATTACAAAGCAAGTCAAGAAAGAATCCTGGAGCTAACAAAGCAACTTCACGAGGAGCGGAATCTCAACTCATACCTCAACACAAAGAAGAAACGTACATGGGAGACTTAAAACCCCATCTTTTGTACTTGTTTCATTTCATTTTTATTGTAAGCCCAAGGGGCAAACAAATTTATTACTAATAAAAGTTTACTTTCTTGGTTGTTTAAACAAATTTAAATCCTGCGGTCCTTGAAAACATTGCATATACATTTACATACCATATCATTGCATCACAGGTTTCTTATGTACAGGTATCTTATCTTCTTGTTGTTTATTTCAGCAATGGCTCTTGAACAAACAGTCAAAGATCTCCAGGCACAAAATGCACAGTTCCAAGAGCTGATCCTGAACTTGTCCAAGGGACAAGACGAATTAAAGACACTGCAGACCAAGAAGACTAGAAGGTCAGGAGGCCTGATCAACATGGGAAGAAGATTCAGAGGTCCTGTCAAGACCAAGGAACAGGTTGAAGATTATGAGTCTGAAGAGTCTGAGAAAGAGGGAGGCAGTCTCCATAATACAATAGGGGACTCTGATTCTGAAGCTAACTACTATCATGATCCTAAGGAAGATAAATTCAAGATGCTGGTGGATAGAATAGATGCTATGAAATTGCAAAAGTCTTCTGGGCTGGATTTTGAAGACCTGAGTCTGATATCTGGGGTGGTTATACCCATTGGTTTCAAGGTCCCTGCTTTTGTAGTGTATGATGGTGTTTCTTGTCCCAAACTGCATCTGAGGTCCTATGTCCGGAGGATCCAACCCCATACTGCTGATAAGAAGTTGTGGATCCATTTCTTCCAAGAGAGCTTATCTGGAGCTCAATTGGAATGGTACTATCAGTTGGAGAGTGTCAACATCCGTGATTGGAATGATCTTGCTGAGGCTTTTTATAAGCAATATCAATACAATGTTGATCTAGCCCCTACTCGCATGCAACTACAGAGCATGTCTATGGGTGCTAAAGAAAATTTCAAGGAGTATGCCCAGAAGTGGAGAGATTTGGCTGGTAGAGTGCAACCCCCTCTAACTGACAGGGAGTTAGTGGATATGTTCATGTGTACGTTGAATGGTCCTTTTTACAGTCATCTCATTGGAAGCTCATCATCTGGCTTCACTGAGTTGATAATGACAGGAGAGCGCGTAGAAAGTGGTATAAGGAGTGGCAAGATTCAAGTGGGTGCTTCTTCATCCAGTACTACAAAGAAGCCCCCTAGTGGGAAGAAAGAGTCAAATGTTGTTTATGGTCAACCTGATCGTAATAGGAGGCATCAGTCTGTAAGTGCAGTTCATATCTCCAATCCAACACCTGCAACACCAAAACCACCACAGGGAAATCAGCAGAGGCCTAGAAGACAGTTCACCAAGATCAACATGTCACTGGCCCAAGCCTTGCAACACTTATTGAAGGGTGAACTCATCACTTTAAAGGACCCTCCTCAGAATCCCAATGTTACCTCTCCCAGGTACAATCCTAATGCACGATGTGCATATCATTCAAATTGTCAGGGACATGATACCAACAGTTGTTGGATATTGAAGAATAAGATTCAGGATATGATTGATGCTGGAGAAATTGAGTTTGACCCTCCGGGTACTCCAAATGTGATTACTGCTCCTATGCCAAATCATGAAAAGACTGTCAATGCCATTGATGAAGTTTCACATATTTCCTCAGTTGCAGATATAACCACACCATTGTCTGTTATTAAGAAGAAGTTGGTACAAGTTGGGTTCTTTCCAGGTTGTAATGAAGATTGTTTCTATTGTGCTTATAAACCGGATAGTTACTGGAAGTTGAAGGACGGTATTCAACGCCTCATGGACAATTACACCATATTGTTTGAGAGGACACCTTCTGTGGAGAGTATGGTTGAACATATAACTCAAGGTGCGAAGGTTGAAGAGGTGGATATGGTTGATAAAGTGCCAGTAAGAATTACTTCCAAGGGCCCTGTCAAAATCACTCATAAGGGTCCAATTAAGATTACTGCTGAAGGCCCTGTGAAGATTGTTGCTGAAGCTAGAGTGGCTCCTATGATCATCACCACTCCGGGTCCTATTCCATATACTTCTGATAAAGCGGTGCCTTGGCATTATGGCTCCGATTTATATATTCATGGTGTTAAGCAGGAATCCTTGGCTGATGCACCTGTTGTTGATGAAAACCTTGATGTTGATAATATTGCTGGGTCTAGTAAGATCACACGAAGTGGAAGAGTTTTCTCTCCTCCAGTTACCTCCAAGAATATAGTTACTCCAACTACCACCTCCACTGCTGATGCTCGGGGCAAAGGTCCTGTTATTGAACCTATACAAACTGATGTACCAGATGTTGATGATCTTTCTAAGCAGATGGAAGAAGTACTGAAGATCATTCGCAAGAGTGATTATGACGTTGTTGATCAATTGGGGCATACTCCCTCCAAGATTTCCATGTTGTCTTTATTGTTGTGTTCTGAGGCTCATGCCAAATCCTTGATTAGATTCTTGAAGACTGCTCACGTACCTAATGAGATTTCTGTAGACCAGTTTGAAAATTGTGTTGCACACTTGACCTATGATAATGGGTTAGGTTTCTCCGATGCTGATTTGACTCCTGCCAAGAGGGACCATAACAGGGCTCTACATATTTTTATTGAATGCAGGGGCACTACCCTGTCACATGTGTTAATAGACAATGGTTCCTCGCTGAATGTGTTGCCCAAAGAAGTTCTGAATAAGCTTAGTCCTGAAGATGCTGTGTTGAGGCCCAGTAATATAGTGGTAAAGGCTTTTGATGGCTCGAGGAGAGTGGTGCATGGAGAAATTGATCTCCCAATAAAAGTAGGTTCTCAGGTCTTCAATGCTACCTTTTATGTAATGGATATTCGTCCCTCGTACTCTTGTTTGCTTGGGCGTCCCTGGATCCATGGGGCAGGTGCTGTGACTTCTACTTTACATCAGAAGCTGAGATATCCAGTGAAGGGAAAGGTTGTTACTGTTTACGGAGAGGAAGGATATATGATTAGCCACGTGAACACATTTAAATATCTTGAAGTGGAAGGTGAATATGTTGAAACTCCGTGCCAGACATTCGAAGTAGTTCCTTGGGTTGTTAATAATTTTTGAAGCTCCTCCTATCGTCAAGAAAGTTCCTGTGGTCACCAGAGTACCTCCTACAATGGCCTCCCTCAAGGATGCTAGAGCTGTGGTGGATGAAGGTGGTTGTACTATTTGGGGTCAGCTTCCTGACATTCCTTACAAGTCTGACAAATTTGGTTTGGGTTTCACTGCAGAGTCCCAGAAGGTTGTTCGTCGTGCTCGTGCTGTTCGTATTACCAATAAAGGGATTGTGAAGGATCAGATCAATGTTGTAGGTGACTATGATGAAGAATACAATTTGGATGCTTGGATTTTTCCTACTGTGGGTGTTGGGCTCAATAATTGGAAAGCTGAAGATGTTATTCCTATCTCCTTTAGTCAGGAGTAAATACTATTACTGTGTTGTTACTTTTAAGTTTGCAATTTTTTTGAACAATTGAACTATTAAGCCTTGTGCCTTACCCGGGGCACAATGGTGTGCTTGTTTCGGGATGTCATTTCATTTGCATACTTCATTCAATAAAAATCAGTGGACGTTTCGTTTTCGTAAATATTGTGTTCCTTGTCTTTCTTTTCTCTTATTTTTGTTTTATCAGCTATGTGTTCTTACACACACCCACATCACTAAAATGCAGATCCTCATCCACTCTGGATCCTGTTGATAACAGTTCTACTATTGCCAATAATTTCGAGAATCCGATCTATCAAGCTGAAGATGGAAATGAGGACGATTGTGAAGTACCTGTAGAGCTTGCTAGGTTGCTACAACAAGAAGAGAAAGCTATACAGCCACATGAAGAGCCAATCGAAGTTGTGAATTTGGGAACTGAAGAAAACAGGAAAGAAGTCAAGATAGGGGCGGAATTAGAAGATGGTGTCAAGAGCAAGTTGATTCAGATGTTACATGATTATGTGGAGATCTTTGCTTGGTCCTATGAAGATTTGCCAGGGTTGGATACAGACATTGTGGTTCACCGTTTACCAGTAAAAGAAGACTGTCATCCAAAGAAGCAAAAGGTTCGTCGCATGCGTCCTGAAATGTCAGATAAGATTAAGGCAGAGGTAATGAAACAGTTTGATGCAGGGTTTTTAGCTGTGACTTCTTATCCTCAATGGGTTGCAAATGTGGTGCCGGTACCTAAGAAAGATGGCAAGGTACGTATGTATGTAGACTACAGGGATTTGAATAAAGCCAACCCCAAAGACGACTTTCCACTTCCTCATATTGATGTTCTGGTAGACAATACTGCTCAGCATAAGGTATTCTCTTTCATGGATGGTTTCTCTGGTTACAATCAAATCAAGATGGCACCTGAAGATATGGAGAAGACTACATTTGTTACACAGTGGGGAACTTTTTGTTATAAAGTAATGCCATTTGGTTTGAAGAATGTCGGGGCAACATATCAGTGTGCTATGGTGGCTTTGTTTCATGATATGATTCATCATGAGATAGAGGTGTATGTAGATGACATGATAGCCAGGTCCCAGAATGAAGAGCAACATCTTGATCATCTGCATAAATTATTTGAGAGATTGAAGAAATACAAGTTGAGATTGAACCCAAACAAGTGTACTTTTGGAGTTAGATCTGGTAAACTCCTGGGTTTCATTGTCAGTGGAAAAGGTATTGAAGTGGACCCTGCAAAAGTGAAAGCTATACAAGTGATGCCAGCTCCCCGCACTGAGAAGGAAGTTAGAGGTTTCTTGGGACGATTGAACTACATTGCAAGATTTATTTCCCAATTAACTGCTACCTGTGAGCCAATCTTCAAGTTGTTGAAGAAAGATCAGGTGATGGAATGGAATGATGAATGCCAGAATGCCTTTGATGAAATCAAGAAATATCTGCTAGAACCTCCAATTTTGATGCCACCAGTTGATGGAAGACCCTTGATTATGTACTTAACAGTGTTAGACAACTCAATGGGGTGTGTCTTGGGGCAACATGACGAGTCTGGTCGAAAAGAGCAGGCAATATACTACCTTAGCAAAAAGTTTACCGACTGTGAAACAAGATACTCACTGCTTGAGAAAACTTGTTGCGCTTTGGCATGGGCTGCTCGCCGACTAAGACAGTATATGTTGACTCATACTACCTTATTGATTTCGAAAATGGATCCAATCAAGTACATATTTGAGAAACCTGCTCTCTCTGGACGAATAGAAAGATGGCAAATGATCTTAACAGAATATGATATACAGTATACTACTCAGAAGGCCATTAAAGGAAGTGTTGTAGCTGATCATTTGGCTCATCAAGCAGTGGATGATTATCAGTCAATGAGTTTTGAGTTCCCGGATGAAGACATTATGATCATTACCAAAGAACCTGGACAATATGACGGACCTGAACAAGGATCCCGATGGACTATGGTTTTTGATGGAGCTTCTAATGCACTTGGTAATGGTGTTGGTGTTGTGATCAGTTCCCCTGAAGGTTTCCATACCCCGATTACTTCCAGACTTTGTTTCTATTGTACTAATAATATGTATGAGTATGAGGCATGTATCCTGGGTATCAAAGCTGCCATTGATATGAAGATTCAGTTCCTTGACGTGTATGGAGATTCAGCCCTGGTAGTAAGTCAGATTAAAGGAGATTGGGATACCAAGCATGATAATCTCATTCCTTACGGAGAGCATGTGTTGTCTTTGATCCCACATTTTAAAGAGATTACCTTGGGACATATTCCACGAAGAGAAAATCAGTTGGCAGATGCACTAGCCACCATGGCATCCATGTTTGAGAACAGCTGGGATGATGAAGCTCCCAAGATTACTATTGATAGATTTGAGAAACCTGCATACTGCAATGAGATTGACACTGAAGAAGTAGAGGAGAAGCCTTGGTTTTATGAAGTGAAAAGATATCTTGAAGCTCAGGAGCTCCCTGAAGGGGCATCTGTCAAAGATAAGAAGTTTCTGAGGAGGTTCTCTGCTAAGTTCTTCTTGAGTAATGGCATTTTGTATAAACGCAATCATGATTCAACTATGCTTCGTTGTGTGGATAAGAAGGAAGCAACAGAGATTATGGAAGACATGCACGATGGGATCTTTGGCACTCATTCTAGTGGTCATACCATGGCAAAGAAGATATTGAGAGCAGGTTACTGTCGCTCCCGATAGATGGGACTGGCCCAAATAAAGGTACAGACGCGAACGGTCGGCGAGAGGGATAATGAGAACACACAGCCGTGAACTCACTGGAGAATGAATAGAGTCGCCAGCTAGGCATTTTTATCCCGGAGGAAAGGTAATGCTGCATAGACCTAGAAAGAGATGGATAAGACGGTTGCGAACCAGAGAGACTGAGAAAGGGGGTTGGTTACAACCTGGGAAGGTATTAGCACCCAGATTGTCCGCCGTACTCGACGGGATCCACGCTTAAAAGATTTGTGTTATAAAGGGGTAGTGTCAGTGCAAATTGTGTGTCAAAGAGCTGGAAAAGGATGTACAGGTGTCAGTGTAAGAGAAGTGTGAAGTGTATAAATGATGTGTCAGTGTAAGAAAGGAGTGAAATGCTCAAGATCATGAGGCTAAAGAATAAGGCTAGAAGGAGGGGGAATATACAGAGACTTTTGTTCGATAACTGTTAAGTTATGCCTACGTATCCTCTCGTGCAATGAGGAAGTCAGAACACCGTAGTTCGACCCAAAGAGACTGAAAGATGAATTGACTTGTGAACTGCTTGCTTGTCAATGCTCAAGTGTATGACCTGTCTGGCTCAGGTGCAAACTGTCTTGCATTAGACGGAAGAAGCAAGTTCTCGTTTATGAGTGAAGGTGATGAGAAAAGAATCCCGAAGGAAACTATTATTGTTTATTTTTGTGTTTTCAGTCTTTTATTGCTTTTGGGAGTTTGTCATAAGATAATGAGCTTAAGTCTAAACCAATGGATTTAGTAAACTCATCACATCTTCCCTCTGATTAGGGGTAATGAGAATACCTTAAGTGTGAAGTCAGCTTCTCACACTTAATCACCTTTGGTGTAGGATTAAGATCATTAACCTACTTGTGATTATTCAGATGTTTTTGGTATTTTTGTTTAGTGTTGGGTAATGAGGTTAAGCCATAATCAAGGATTAAACAGACTCATTACACCATCCTAATAGAAGGATAATAGATGAGAATGTTTAAGCTGAGGAAAGCTCCTCAACTTAATCCATGATTAGGGATTAAGCTCATGACAAAACAAGCCTTTATTAAGTGGACTTTAGATAATGATATGATGATGAAGTTTTTGTTTAGGTTTGTAAGACAACTTGAGGGGGACTTGTCCATTAACACTAGGGTTAGTCCTTCTTAACCAATTAAGGAAAAATTAGAACCCTAATGCAAGGCCCAAGTTACAAGTGTGATGTCTTGATGATTATTAAGTGAATTGATTAAGGGATTTAAACACATTAAGGGTTTAACACTTAGGATTAAAGTTATACACTCCATCCTAAGAGAAGGATGCAGGCATAAGCTTAACCATAAAGCCTTAAAGCCTTTAGGGTTTAGTCCCTGATTATGAGATGAGAAGAGAAGACTCAAAGAGAGACACAAAGGTGAAACTAAGTGGGGGACTAATCAAAATCCTATTCATTGTCATGCTTGGTTGTCCCTAAGGTTTGTGAGGTTTAACAAGAGAAATCTTCAATGGGACCACCAGGAAGCGGATGAAAGGAGCCAAGAGAAGCAAAGTAACTTGCTTCAATTAAGAAGACAAGTCACTTGAAGAAAGAAAGTGGGAAGAAGAAGAATGAGCAAGCTCAAACTCAAACACACATAAAAATGCAGCATGGGTGCATAGAAGAGATGAAGAGAAGTCATGAGAAGTGAAGGCAAATTCACTTCTCAAAGTCACTTACCACCTGAAAAGTTAGAAAAGAGAAAGCAATGCAATGCAAAAGGGAATGAAATGGTATGATGAAAGCCCAAACCAGAAGCATGTTTATGATGATAATGATGCTATGAAGTGATACAAACATGAGACAACAAATGGAGATGATCATACAAGCTCATGGATGCAAATGGAGCAAGTTAAGAACCAAGAACATACATGAAAAGTTATGGAATGCACATGGCATACATCATGACAAATGCAAGATGCAATGATCAAACATGCTTTCAATATGTCTTATGATGTTCAATGAATCAAATGGAGGCATGGAATGTCATGGCAAGTCATGTTATGCAAGAAAATGCAAGATGGATGCATATGGAAGCCCAAATTAGGGTTTATGATCAAAGTATCAAACACAAACCAAAATCAGAAGCAAACAACATTATAAAAAATTGAAAATTCACTCAAAGGATCCCTAAACCTATACTAACCCACTGCCCAAAGGAGAGGTCTCAACTCCTAACCAATTTCAAGTTATGATTTTTCTAAGTTTTCTAGGGTTTTAGGGTTCCTTAACAAGAAAATTACCAAACAAATGGAAAATGAAATATCAAATCATGGCCATTTAATCTCACAAACTACATGCTAAACACAATGCAATGCAAAAAGAACCAAGGTCCAACTCTTTAGGGTTAGGCAGAAATGATTTTTGGAAGTTTGGATCAAAATAATGCATCAAAATGATTTTAATTCAATGAAAAATTCTCAAAATGCATCAAGATCAAAAAATAAATTTGGTTTGAAGGTTGGACAATGTTTCTAAATGTCTTAAAACATTTCATGAATTTTTTTGGTGATTTTTAAATACTTAAAAGTATTTTTAATAAATTAATTTTCATTAATCAATTAAAAATAAACTTTTAAATATTTAAAAATACTTTTTTAATGCTAAAAATAAAAATAAAAATATTTTTGTGTTTTAAAAATTAATGAAACCCTTGGTGAAAAATTTCATAATTTTTAAAGCATTTTTGCTATTTTTAATAAATTGTGGAAGTTAAATGAAAGAAAATGAAAATAAAAATAAATAAAGGAAAAGGTAAGCAGATCTGATGGCTGATATTTAAACTGGAGTGGAAATGGTTGACTGGCGCGTCATCCAAGGGCTGAGGCTTGTCCTGATTAAATTAATTTAATTATGATTAATTAAACTAATGAAAGAGGATTAGGGCAAAATGAGTGAATCTGGGCCAGACGTTCACGCGCCAAGTCAAAGGGGTCAACTAATCCAACGCTCTAGATTCAAATGCCATTAATTACAGAGATTAAGGGCTAAGCACTTTCAGGTGACCGGAGGGAAGCTCCGGTCATCTTCTCCGGCAACGTCAAAACCCTAGATCATGATTCAGGCTACCATTCATCAAATTAAAAGCAGGAAAATGATCCTCTAACATCCTAGAATACAAATCCACCCTCAAACATCATTTAAACCCCAAGAATCAAGCAAATCGAAGGAAACAAATTTCACGGGTGAAATTTCAGAGCATCAGTACAAACTCATTTTCCACTCATTTTCGATTCTAAGAACATCCCCATGACCAGCAAGACATAAGCTATCAATTTATAACAAAAAATGCAAGCTCTGAGAGAAAAAGTTCATGGCCATACCTGAGATGGAAGCTTCTGTTTCTGGGCTTTCAGAGCTATTCTTTGGTGCAAACTTGCTCCACTGATTCCCCTGGTGCTAATGGTAGGCTTGGAATGAGCTTAAACAAGCTATTTTGAGAAGTCCAGTTCTGGTGTATCAGAAAATGGAGTCTGTGTGTGAGTGGTTTCAAGCTCTATCAATGGCTGATTCTGGTTCCTTTTTGTATGTTTGATTTGTTGGTGAAGAGAAATGGGATGTTTGATGGCTGGAAAATGAGATTCGAAGAAGGGAAGCTTTGTGACAGTTTTGTGGTATGCTGTGTTCTGGCTTGCTTCAATGCCCAATGCCTTGCTATAACATCTCCAAGTTGTGTGGATAGCCTGTGGGGCAGGTCAGTAGGGGTGGCTGCTCACTGTGCCATGAGTATGGGAACTTTTGCCAAAAAGTCAAGTTGGCTTGTACTAGCAGCATGGGTCATGGCAGCAGCAGTTTAAAGTCATGTCTTGCTTCAGCTTGAGTTGAGGAGGGCCCTTGGATTGCTTGTAGCTGACTGCAACATATGGATCACAAGCTATGCTAGCTTTTGCAACTTGCCCACTTGATGTTTCCTCATGATTTTGTGCCATATGCATGAGACATTGCTTGCTGAATTTTGTAGCATGGGACTTCTTTTAGTCATGGAAATGCATAGAAGTCAGCCAGCAATCACATAGCTCTTTGGAAAATGACTTTGCCAAAAATCCAACTTTGCACTTGTAATGGAAAATGGCTTAGTGATCTTTAGAAATCAAAGCAAACAATGTAAAATCCCTTGGGCCAATTCTGTTTTTGGGGTCATGTATGATCATATGATGAAGTTTTGAAGTCATTTTGAGGTCACTAGAATGCTTGGTACATGAATTTGCAAGTTTTCCATTTGGTGCATAACTTGAATTTTAATGATTTTTGCCAACTTTGATAAACCATAACTTTTGATCCAAAATGAATTAGGTCATGTTCTTGTACTTTTTGAAAAGGGAAAGATCTAATCTACAACTTTCATGACCAAAGTTTTTCCATTTGAAGCCTTTTTGGATCAAAAAGTAAGGGTTGAAAAAGTTGCATAAAATGACATTTCATTAAAAGTCAACCATGCCCTAAAAAGTCAACTTTGCAAAAACTTGTAATTCTTGAATTTTGTAAACTTCAACCTTCTTCTATGATCAAATAAAGATCACATACACTCAAAATGATGAAGATCACCCCTTGGTTGGGTCATTGGGGGCCTCAGATGCCCTGATTTTGCACTGACTTGCTTGAAAAGTCAACTCTTGATCAGATGACTTCCCCATGGAATTTCTTCATGAAAATTGATATGCATACTCCCTATACCATATAGAGACCAATAGAAACAAGAATGACCAAAAAATTTGAAGTTATGGCCTCTGAAACCAAAACCCTAATTTTAGGTCATCTGTGCAGTTAAACCTGGCTCTGCTTCCATACCAAACCCAGTTCTTGTAATTCTTTGGCATTCTTGACTTTGAGAGGATATAACATGATGCTTGAACACACATAGACCCCTTTGAAGTGATTGATGACCTTTGGAGTGGCTCAAGAGGCTCTTGGATTGTTCAGATCACAAACCCTAGATGCAGATGACTTTGAATCTATGCAGTGAATCAAAAATGTGATATGAGAGGCTATGATTGAGTTTATGCATATGAAATGATCACAAGCAATGGTGTGAATGGGTGAGGGCAAATTTGGGGTGTTTACAGCTGCCCCTATTCAAACATGAGTTAGCTGTGCAGGATGTAAGCAACGGCTTAACAGGCAAACAAGATAACTTGTGGTTGAATACTAAAGACAGTCCAAAATTTGCACTCACAAAATGAAGAAGAAAAGGGATATAGATTGTAAAGGAAAATAAAGTACATTGTAAAGTGTGGGCGACGGAGGACGACCGTCGAGCAGAGGACGACTACTGGGTAAAGGGCAATGACGGGGACGGCCGACATGCTGGGAAAAGTGCGGAAAATAAAGCAATGACGGGGACGGCCGACATGCTGGGGATAAAAGAATTATGATGGGGACGGCCATCAAGATAAAGCTGCAAGATTCTCTGGGGATTAATGAGACATGACGGGGACGGCCATCAGGTTCATAAAGGTAAAGTAACCAACGATGGGGACGGCCATCGGGCTAAACTGAAAGGAAAAGGGACCACGACGGGGACGGCCATCGGGTTAATGAATAAATGAAATAAACAGATGATGAGGTACGGTCATCAAAGGTGAAGGACGACCACCTAGCAGGGGACGGCTGCTCTGTTGGGGATAAGATGAGGGACGGTCATCTAAGGTGGAGGACGACCACCTGGCAGGGTACGGCTGCCGAAAGTATCGCGACATAGGACGGATGCCGGATAGAAAATCAACGATGGGGACGGCCATCGGATGAGCATGATGGAGGAAGACCATCAAGAGGTGGAGGACGACCACCTAGCAGGGGACGGCTGCTCTCAAGGTTTGTCATGACATAGGACGAATGCCAGATAACCAAAATCAACAATAGGGACGGCCATTGGATAAAATGATGAAGGACGGTCATCAAAAGGTGGAGGATGACCACCTAGCAGGGGACGGCTGCTAAATCAACGATGGGGACGGCCATCGGATGAGCATGATGGAGGACGACCATCAAGAGGTGGAGGACGACCACCTAGCAGGGTACGGCTGCTCTCAGGGTTTATCATGACACAGGACGAGTGTCAGATAAAAAGGAAAAAATGCTTTGGTAGCGATCTACTGGGGAATAGTAAACACGGATGAGTGTTTACATCCAAGAAACAAAAGGTGTAAGTGTTCGGTATGTTTGTGTATAGATTAAAGATGCGGACGAGCATCCTTAAGACTACGATACGGACGAGTATCGGGTAGAAACAGATACTGGCACGTGTTCAGAGATGATGATACGGACGAGTATCAACTAGTTAACAGAGAACACGGACGAGCGTTGAATCTGAAGGGACTCTTCTGGGGAATAGTAGACACAGGCGAGTATCTATATTCAAGAAGACAAAAGTGTTTGACACAGTGTATGGATTAAAGATGCGGACGAGCATCCTTAAGACTATGATACGGACGGGTATCATGTAGAAACAAACTCTTGACGCATGTTCTGAGATGATGGTACGGACGAGTACCAACGAGTTAACAAAGAACAAGGACTAGTGTTGAATCTGTGGGGATATATATAAGTGGTATATACAAGATACGGACGAGTATCAGTATAAGAGTGAGTGGTGTACAGATGAGTGTTTAACTGCTGGGGAGAGTGACACGGACGAGTGTCAAAAGGAGGAGAGTGTAATATAAACAAGTATCTGATATACAAAGTGTAGGCGACTGCGTTGGGGATATGACACGGACGGGTGTCGAAGGATTGTCATATGTGAGTATATGTGAGTGCAAAGAGGACGTCTTTTGGCTTTCTGCTAGGTTATGACACAGGTGGGTGTCAACAAGTATCTGTAATACAAGTGGTTTCGTTTGCACAGAGTGTTTAGGCGACTTTACTGGGGAGTGATGACACGGACGGGTGCCCAAGAGAGTATATATACTGGTGTTTGTGAATGTGAGGCAACTGATTTTGCTGGGGAATCTCCGCTGGGGATTTTGGGGAAAGTATTCTGTATATTGATGGATTGTCATTATTCACAAGTGTTGGTTCAGAACATGGCTTATGATTATGCTATATGTTTGATTTTTGCCGTAATGCTCCGTATTAACGGAATGCTACGCTTTGTGGGTGAATATGATGTGAATGCTATGATTATGCAAAGATACCAAACCGGGATCCGGATCCCGTTGCTCCAAGGATCTCTGACCGATCTGCTTGAAATGGACATCCCAGCTGGGGATGAGATCGTTGGAAGACCCGATGAGATGCTACTGCTTGGGGATATAGGTCATTGATTAACCTTTCCCGGGAATGAGGGACCCAGCTGGGGTTTGAAGAAGCTTTCTTCACTCTGTTGTGATCCTTCATGCGTTGCTCTTCTGGATAGAAGTCGATGCTCTGTAGGGAGATGGTTCCCTGACTTTTGTACTCGGCTGAGGATGAAATGGCAACTCGGCTGGGGAAAAAGAGAGATCACTGAAAGACCTCCTTAGAAATTCTGTTGAGGTGGATTCTTGACTCAGCCGGGGATATGGGCGCCTTCTGTGATGCCTGGCAACTCTGATGGGGATAAGTGACAAGTGGCCACTCAGCTGGGGAGAAGACACTTCGGGTGCTAAGGCTGAGTGTTGACCTGTCAGCTTGCCGGGATGAAGCTTACATGCCCCAAGTTGCGTCCTGGATTCCTGCAATCCTGAAAAGATAAGGAAACGCACAAGTAATCCCGAGGTATCCTTTACTGGATTCCGTCATAGGAGTTTAGATACTTCTGAGAGTAAGTATATTTCCTGCAAGCACATTTTTATTTGAAGATAAACATCTGTATTTTATGCAATCAGTTTTTTCTTTTAGACATCAGACATTTTTTGCAAATAAAGTGTACAAGACGAGACATGACTGAAAATCTAATTTTATTAATTCATATGCCCTGAATTGGCGAGATACAGTCAAAGAAACAAATCCCCTGAAATGAGGAGATCGTTACAAATTGAGAAACAAAATGCTGGCAATGTTGATGACGCTTTAAGGAGCTTCCTCTTCACTATGACTCGTATGACTTTTTGACGTTCTTCTCATCTTGCTTTCTGAAGAATGTTGATTCTGACTGAAGCTTGATCCTTTCGAAGCTTACCAAGTTGTAAACGAATTCAGAATGTAGTTGTTCGCTTATTCCCTTATTTTGCATGGATCGCCCTTTCGGGTTTTCAATCCATCGGGATACCCATTTTTGCCTGAGCTGTCCAATGCGGCTTTTCAACTCAGCGGGTGCACATTTTTTTTTATTTATTTTCCCTTATTTTTGCCCGAGTCTTTTATTCTGTTTTTGACTCGCCGGGATGCCCTATTTTTGCCTGGACTTACATTCTGTTTTTATGTCCAGCGGGTCATTTTTATGCGAAGTATTTTTTAACTGCGTCTGAATTCACAGGGGACGGGAAATCTTCACCATCCATGGTGCTGAGCATCAGTGCTCCACCGGAAAAAACTTTCTTTACCACAAATGGTCCTTCGTAATTTGGAGTCCACTTGCCCCTGTGGTCTGTATGAGGAGGGAGGATTCTCTTCAACACAAGATCTCCTACTTGGTACTCTTGGTGCCTGACTTTCTGATCGAAGGCTTTCTTCATTCTTTTCTGATACAACTGCCCATGACAGATTGCAGCCAATCTTTTCTCTTCAATCAGACTCAGTTGTTCGTATCGGGACCTAACCCAATCTGCTTCGTTCAGCTTAACATCCATCAGTACCCGTAGAGAGGGTAATTCAACTTCAACAGGTAGGACTGCTTCCATACCATACACAAGTTGATACGGTGTTGCCCCAGTGGATGTTCTGATTGACGTGCGGTACCCATGCAAGGCAAACGGTAGCATTTCATGCCAGTCTTTGTAAGTGACTACCATTTTCTTTACAATCTTCTTGATATTTTTATTTGCCGCCTCAACAGCGGCATTCATCTTTGGCCTGTAAGGAGAAGAATTGTGATGTTGAATTTTGAAGTCCCGGCACAGCTCTGCCATCATTTTGTTGTTTAAGTTGGAACCATTATCAGTAATGATTCGCTCGGGAACTCCATATCGACAGATGATATCTCTCTTCAGAAATCTGGCTACCACTTGTCTCGTAACATTGGCATAAGATGCTGCTTCGACCCACTTGGTGAAATAGTCAATGGCAACCAGGATGAATCTGTGGCCGTTTGAAGCAGTTGGTTCAATCTTGCCAATCATGTCGATGCCCCACATAGCAAATGGCCAGGGTGAAGACATCACATTCAGAGGATTGGGGGGCACATGCACCTTATCCGCGTAAATCTGGCATTTATGGCATTTTCTGGCATAGGCACAACAGTCTGCATCCATTGTGATCCAGTAATAGCCTGATCTTAACAATTTCTTAGCCATGGCATGTCCTCCAGCATGGGTACCAAAGGATCCTTCGTGCACTTCATGCATTAACAAATCTGCTTCTGTCTTATCGACGCATCTGAGGAGTACCATATCAAAGTTCCTTTTGTAGAGGGAACCATCGGTGTTCAAAAAGAAACTACCAGCAAGCCTTCTTAATGTCTTCTTATCATTGGATGATGCCCCAGGTGGGTATGTTTGGTCCTCCAAGAAGCACTTAATGTCATGGAACCAAGGCTTATCATCTTTGACAACATCTGCTGCGAATACATATGCTGGTCTGTCCAGTCTGGACACTGAGATCTGAGGTACAAAGTTGGTAGCCTGAACTTTGATCATGGATGAAATGGTAGCAAGAGCATCTGCAAACTGATTCTCGTCCCGAGGGATATACTCGAGCTTGACTGTTTTAAAGAAGGTCAATAACCTCCTTGTATAATCCCTGTAAGGTATCAGATGGTCCTGGTGTGTGTACCATTTGTCGTTGGTCTGATTGATTACCAGAGCTGAATCCCCGAATACAGTCAATGTCTTGATCCTGAGATCAATGGCTTCCTCAAGACCCATAATGCAAGCTTCGTATTCAGCTTCGTTGTTAGTGCAGTTGAAAGTGAGCTTTGCCGAGAAAGGCATGTGAACTCCTTTGGGTGTAATGAGTACTGCACCAACACCACGACCATTCATGTTAACAGCCCCATCAAACATCATAGTCCATTCTTCCTCCGGGTCAGGCCCTTCAGTGTGAACAGGCTCTTCATGGTCTTTTGCTTTTATGAACATGATGTCTTCATCAGGGAAGTCAAATCTCATAGGCTGGTAATCATCAATGGGTTGCTCAGCAAGATATTCAGACAATACACTGCCTTTGATGGCCTTCTGAGAAGTGTACTGAATGTCATACTCTGTAAGGATCATTTGCCATCTTGCAACCCGTCCGGTAAGAGCTGGCTTCTCAAATATGTACTTGACTGGGTCCATTTTTGAGATCAATAAGGTAGTGTGGGTCAACATATACTGCCTCAGTCGGCGAGCAGCCCACGCTAAAGCACAGCAAGTTTTCTCGAGCAGTGAATAACGTTGTTCACGGTCGGTAAACTTTTTGCTTAGGTAGTATATTGCATACTCTTTTCGACCAGACTCGTCATGCTGGCCCAGCACACACCCCATTGACTCTTCTAATACTGTCAAGTACATTATCAGAGGTCTTCCACTGGAGGCATAAGGATTGGAGGTTCTTGCAAATATTCCTTGATCTTGTCAAATGCCTTCTGGCAGTCTTCGTTCCACCTGACCGTCTGTTCTTTTCTTAACAATTTGAACAAAGGCTTACAGGTTGCTGTAAGGTGAGATATGAACCTTGAGATGTAGTTCAATCGACCTAAGAAACCTCGAACTTCTTTCTCTGTCTTCGGTGCAGGCATCTCTTGAATAGCTTTGACTTTATCAGGGTCAACTTCAATCCCTTTCTCGCTCACAATAAATCCCAGCAACTTACCAGACCGCACCCCGAATGTGCACTTGTTAGGGTTCAACTTTAGTTGGTACTTCCTCAGACGCTTGAACAGTTTCAGCAGATTTACCAGGTGGTCTTCTTCAGTGAGGGATTTGGCGATCATATCATCTACATAACACTCGATTTCTTTATGGATCATATCGTGGAATAATGTCACCATAGCCCGTTGATATGTCGCACCGGCATTCTTGAGTCCAAATGGCATTACCTTGTAACAGAACGTGCCCCAGGGTATGATGAAGGTTGTCTTCTCCATGTCTTCAGGTGACATCTTAATCTGATTATATCCTGAAAATCCGTCCATGAAGGAGAATACCGAGAACTGAGCCGTATTATCCACCAATACATCAATGTGAGGTAATGGGAAGTCATCTTTCGGGCTGGCTCTGTTCAGATCCTGGTAGTCAACACACATTCTTACCTTGCCGTCTTTCTTAGGCACAGGTACTATGTTAGCAACCCACGGCGGGTAACTAGTTACAGCAAGGAACCCGGCGTCCCATTGCTTTTGTACCTCCTCCTTGATTTTCATTGCCATGTCTGGACGAGTACGGCGCAGCTTCTGTTTAACCGGCGGGCATTCTTCCCTCAAAGGCAGTTTGTGCACAACAATGTCGGTATCCAACCCTGGCATATCTTGATAAGACCAAGCGAACACGTCCACATACTCTCGAAGCAAGTCAATCAGTTGTCTCTTCACTGAGTCTTGTAAGCAGGCCCCGATTTTAACTTCTTTCACATCTTCATCTGTACCAAGATTGATCACTTCAACCTCCTCCTGGTGAGGAGTAATGACCTTTTCCTCTTGTCTTAACAACCTGGCTAGCTTTTCAGGAAGCTCATATTCCTCTTCAACCCCTTCATCAGCTTGATTGATTGGATTGTCAAAGTCATACGAAGTCATAGCCGTGCTGTTGTCGGTGCTGTCTGGAAGGCACACTCTGCAAGGGTTCAGTTTGTTCATTTTAGTGATTTGATTTTAATCTTGTTTAGAAAAGTGAAATAAAGTTGCCATTTTGAAAACATTGCCATTTATTTTTTGTACAAAAAGAAAAATGGAAAAACAGTGAGCGGAAAAAGAAAAAAGACTCGTTTGCAAAAAGATGTCTGATATTTCATTGATTAATCTTGTTGCACAAAAAGTACAGATGGCCCGATTACAAAATGAGTCTTGTCATCTTGGGCAAGATGCAAGACTTTGATGCATGCTTATAAAATACAGGAAATAATAATTACTCTGCATGAGTAACTCTTATAATTTCCTGGGAAGACCAGTTCGAGATACTGCTCCCCGGGATCTTTGGACGAATCCAGCTTTCCAGGTTGCGTTCTTCTTCCAGCTCGTCTTCCAAATTGTTGACAGCATCAGGGGTGAGCATCCCCCCACTAACAAAGTTGGGCTCTTTTGCAGCCTCTGCTTGATCTTGTTGAGTTGGTTTGTAACCCAACCCAAATCTATCCTCTTTCTTCTCCACCGGTAACAGCTTGCCCCAGCCTTGGGCATTTCCTTCTTCAACAACCTTTCGGGCTTGTTGATATGATGTTATTGAGGTTCCAGGTATAGCAGATGTTTCGTTTATGTTCAAGGCCTCAAACCCTTGACTCATTGTTTCGTGGATCTCCCCATCCATCTCAATGTATTTGTAGGTAGCCAGATGGCTAACAAAAATATCCTCCTCTCCACAGATAGTAACGACTTGGCCCTCCCACTCAAATTTTAACTTCTGGTGAAGGGTTGAGGTCACGGCGCCAGCGGCGTGAATCCATGGCCTACCCAATAGACAGCTGTAGGCAGGCTGTATATCCATCACGTAGAAGGTCGTTTTGAAAGTTTGTGGGCCAATCGTTATAGGCAACTCAATCTCTCCCAGAACCGATCTCTTAGAACCATCAAAGGCTCTCACCACCAGGTTGCTGGGTCGTAACGCCAATCCGTCATACTCTAGCTTCACAAGGGCTTTTTTAGGTAAGACATTGAGGGATGACCCTGTGTCTACCAGCACATGGGAAAGGACTGCACCTTTACATTCCATGGTAATGTGCAAAGCCTTGTTATGGTTGCGGCCTTCCGTAGTCAAATCAGTGTTGGTGAACCCTAGTCCATGACTAGCATTAACATTTCCAACCACAGCTTCCAACTGATTGACTGTGATCTCTTCAGGCACATAAGCTACGTGCAAGACTTTTAGTAGTGCGTTCTGATGGGCTTCGGAGCACATAAGCAAAGATAGGATTGAGATCTTGGAAGGCGTCTGGTGAAGCTGATCCACTATTTTGTAATCACTTTTCTTGATGATTCTCATGAACTCATCAACTTCTTGATCAAAGGGTATTTTCAAAGCTTCTTTAACAATCTGCTCTTCCTGCACCAAGCTTCTCCCTTTTGCCTTGGCAGCAGCTTCTGCTTCGGCAGTGGGTCTTTGAATTTGTGGAGCAAAGAGACGTCCGCTTCGAGTGAAGCCTCCGCCTCCTCCCACATTGTCTATTTGTGGTGCAGGGGTTGATGATTCAAAAGTGATTTTTTGTCCTTCACAGTATAAATCAGAGCCGTAATGCCAGGGGATGGCATTACTGCTTTCATAAGGTACTGGCCCAGGCACTGTGATAGTGACTGGGCTGATTGCAGCTGCGGAAGGGACTGTGATAGTCTGTGGATCGTAGTATATCGTGACTGGTGCTCTGATGGGAGTAGCACTTTGTGAGTTGTAGACGGAGTCATTTTCTGGATCGTAATAAATTGTAACGGTTGAGACATCTTCACTGTTTGTTGCTGATGTTGTAGGAGACATTGTCGGAAGGATGGGTGTTGTTGTTGTAGGAGACTCAAAATGAAGTGGTGCTGAAGTTGTAGAAGGAATGTTCATTGATATCTGGTCAGTTGAGATGACAGATGAAGCATTTGTTGATGAAGCTGAAGAGTTGTCGGGAACAATGGTTGTTGTAGTTGTAGGAGATACTGGAATTGTTGCTGATGGGATTGCTGGATTTGTTGGAATTGATGTTGTTATCTGAAGTAGGCCACTCTGGATGAGACCATCTATGCCATCCCTCAAGTTATCACACCCATTTACTGAAATGTTGCAGTAAGCACACCCTAACTCACACCCCGGGAACATTTGACATTCGAGGAGTTGAGCCTTAATCTCTACCAATGGTGTCCGAATCTGACCCACACTGGTTATTAAATAAGACGGCTTGTCTTCTTCAATAGCATTGATTCTGGGACCACCATGGTTTGGCATAGGGTTCTTGTTGACATTGGGTGGTGGTGCGAAGTTCAGAGCTTTAGAGTCTACCAGGTCTTGTACCTTCATGTGCAAGGCTCTGCACTTTTCTGTATTGTGGCCAGGTGCATTTGAGTGAAAAGCACATCTGGCGTTGGAGTCATAATTCCTGGGTAGACTATTAGGATCTGGAGGTGCCAACGTCCTTAGCTCAACTAGGTTGAGTTTCAGGAGTTGTGGCAGTAGTGTTGCATATGGCATAGGGATCGGATCGATTACCCTATTGGCCTGAGAAGGTCTCTGTTGGAATGGCCTTTGCTGATTGTTGTTGTTGGTGTTGTTGTAGTTTCTCGGAGGATACTGAGCTTGTTGATGGTACTGAGGTTGTTGCTGATAGTTTTGCTGCGGAGGTTGATAAGCTGGTTGTGGATGAACTGGAGCGGGAATGGTGACTGCCGCCACAAACCTATGAACATATTGAGGTCTGCCCCTGTTGGTGTGGATGGCATTGGTCTCGCCATCTCTTCTTGGGCCTGCAAAAGGCTTCCTTGTATTGCTGGACGAGCTGGCACCGTTGTCAGAAATCTTGCCCATCTTCAACAGGCTCTCAATTCTCTCTCCAGCTATGACAACATCTGCAAAGCTAGTGGAAGAGAAAGCAGCTAGCCTGTCAATATACGTTCCTTGGAGGGTGTTCATAAACATATCTGCCATTTCCCTCTCTGACATAGGTGGCTGAACAGCAGCAGCCAATTGCCTCCATCTCTGGGCATACTCTCGGAAACTTTCTCTTGATGACTGCGACATTCCCATTAGGAGGGTCCTGTTGGGTGCCATATCTAAGTTGTACTGATACTGTCTGATAAAGGCCTCTGCCAGGTCCTTCCAACACCTGATAGTTGCTCTCGTCAGATGAGAGTACCATTCTCTTGAAGCTCCCGTCAAGCTGTCCTCAAAATAAAACATCCAGAGCTTCTCGTCCATGGTATAGGCCTTCAGCCTCCCCAGAAATGATTGTAAGTGGGTCCGGGGGCATGAAGTCCCGTTGTATTTTTCAAAACAAAGAGGCTTAAACTTATGGGGAATCATGACCCCGTCTACCAAGCCCATGTCCATAACATCAAAGCCCAAAGAGTTTTGAGACTCTAAGGATCTCAATTTCTCAGCTATCTCATCCAGCCTTCTGTCATAAGCTTCCTCCCCAGCACCCATTACTGTGAACTGATCCTCTTGGGGGTCTTCTTGCAGTACCCTACCTGCAGTGGCAGTCCCTTGAACATTAGCAGGAATATTGACCTCTGGATGAAGGTGGGGGCCAAATACAGGGGGGTTGACATGAGGTTGGACCCTTTCATTGTTGCTGGTGCCAGCAGTCCCTATATGGGGATCTTCTTGATTCTGCCTTTCCACCATGGCTCTCAATCTTTCTTGGCTCTGAGCCATGTTGTTCATCACTTCCATAAACTGAGTCATCTGGGCTCTCATTTCCAATCTTTCGTTTGCCATTTGATTTCTGACCTCTGCAAGGTCCTGTTGTACCTGATCCATTTGTATGCCCGGAAGGTTGTTACGGGTTGGATATCGGTGCGGACGGTTGAGGGGAAATACCCGGCGTCGAGCAATAGTTCCTGAACATCACAACAGAGTTAGCAACAATAAAACAAAAACCTACAAAACAAACAAAGGGTTAGCATGCAATGCAGTATGCTTATTTGTTTTCAAGGTATCCGGCTTGGCACTCAGTTTTGACCCTTCCAGACCCTTGAAGATGCTGTTGATGTTGCTTTTTGAAGTGGAACAAACTAATACATATATTACAAAAGGCAAATGGTACATAGTTTGTTTTACAAATACAAGCCCTCTAAGGGGTCAAAATACATTAAAAGAAAATAAAAGTACATGGAATGAAAGCAACAACAAGCAAATGGTCAAACACCAAGACCAAACTCATCCTCCCGAACTTCCTTGAGAAGTGTTTCGGTCACAGGATCAGCTGGACGCTCCGTGAGATTCCTGATGAGGAGATTCCGGGTAGTAACAGCTGCAGTTAGCTTCTTGTGTTGACTTTGGTCTTTTGACCTCTTCACTCCAGCTTTGATCTTCAGCTCTGATATCTCCCTCTGGGCTGCTGCCAGGGCTTCCTGCTGCTCTTTTGCACTAGCTTCCAGCTGCTCTATCTTGTCTTGGACCCTCTTATCTTCCAGAGTACGAGCTTCGGTGATCCTGACCCACCGAGCTTGACTCTCCTTCAGATACAAGTCTGTCCTGGCCTTCTGGAACTGGGCTTCCTTGCAAGCATTCTTCAGAATTTGTTCTCCAGCCCTAGACTTCTTGATGTAATCCTCAGACCTCTCAATTTTAGCCAGATGCTCCACTCTCAACTTCTCTAGCCTCTCAATATCTGTCCTACCATCACTCCTCTCCCGGAGGGTCTTCTGCAAAGCCTGAGTCAACTTCTCATTTCTCTCCTTCAAACCCTCAAACTCCTCCAAGCTAACAGTGGCAGGGGGTGGCGCTGATGATGATCCAGGCATATCCTCCATGGTAAAGGGCATTCCAGAAAATTGAGCCCTGGTATGGGACCACTCATGGTACTGTGCTGATGCTACATTGTTGCACTTCCCTAGAATGGTTACTCCCTTAGTTTGAACATTGTCCCAGGCCCAGGCTGCCTGCCTAACAATAGCCAGATTAGGCTTGTTCTCA